>OX393577.1:51409107-52009107 GCA_947652605.1 Elmis aenea | reverse complement strand
AAAAAAAAATTTACTATTTAGAAAATTTAGAATAGAGTTAATTTTTTTAATTTTAAGACATACTGTGCAGGGTGGCCTATTTTCGATGCCCATACAGGGTATCTCGATTATTATCAGAGATAGAAAAAAACTAAGTACGTAGTCTCGATTTGTTTTTTCGAAAGTAATTCATTGCCGTAAATAGATTTTTGATATCTTTTTTTTACTTTCGAAATATAGCCAAAAACCGATTTTTGCCAATTTTCAAAATGTTATGAGTAAAACAAATTAAATTGCGCTATCTTAATAAGGACCAAAACCCATGCAAAAAATGTCTATAAAGTTTTTCTTTGTCTTTTCGTTTAAGCGAGATATTTGACATTTTTGAAAATTGCCAAAAATCGGTTTTTGGCTATATTTCGAAAATTAAAAAAGATATCAAAATTCTGTTTACGGCAATGAATTCCTTCGAAAAACCAAATCGAGACTACATACTTAATTTTTTTTTATCTCTGATAATAATCGAGATACCCTGTATGGGCATCGAAAATGGGCCACCCTGTACAGTACAATTTCGAGTTTTAACAAAATAAATTATTTTTTTAAGGATGCTGTAGTTTGTATGTCATAAACAATCGCAAGATCTCATTTTGACATGCGTCATTCACATCATGTTTACGGACGTAATTTACAAAAATAAGATTAATTAGAACGCCTGGAGCAGCACCTTAAACTGTTCATACCTACAAAATGTATGCTTAAGTTATTTGGTTTCCACATCAATTAAATATTTAAATAAATCCTAAAGAGTTTTTAAGGCACCAATGGTTTGCTCGGCAGCGAAAACACGTCGCTAAAAGTTATAAGTTTTAGATTACAGCATTTCTTATATTACCACGAGATTTGCTAAAAATCGAACTGACTGTAAAAGTTATCAAATGCAAAACTTCCGTATCTACCTTTTTCTTCTTGTCGATAAACATTTTATGCCCCGAAAGGGTTTAAGGTGCATTATGTATCGACGTCTTGTAACAAAAAACAAATAACTCGACTTCTTACGTCACCGAAAATTGGAAATTTGTCGATTATTAACCCGTAAGGAGTCATGAGAGCGTTGGTGCAAATTCAACTATTACTTGTTATGAGGTGAGCTTTATTGCACCTTCCCCGAAAGTTTTAAAGTTTCTAGGAAATATACGATCAAATTAGTCATCAAAAAACACATAAAACCGAGGATTTACCAATTTCTTTGAAGGTAGTAAAACAAACTTACATGAACTAATAATTTGTGATTTATTTTGTACAAAAAAGAAATGTCAGAGTTCAAATTCGTGTTCAAGAATACTTTTAGATCAAAACTAGCAAATTCAAACAAAAGCTAAGGCACGTACTAGACGTCTAAGAATATTTTTTTTCTGAAAATGAATATTAAACATCATAAATTGACTGCATTATCCAAACTGAGTTTCAAGTTACTGTAATTCATTTTTGTAGGTTTGCTTTACTAATAACTAGGATAGATTTTTCCTACATAAAATTGAGTAAAAAAGTTTAATTGCGGCTCCAACACAGGCAACGACTCGTTGAATACCTCAGCAATATTCTGTTCCTCATTAGTGAGGCGCTGCTTGAAAAGCTGTAATCACGTTGGGGACGTGACTCGTTTTACATATTTTTTAAGTTTGGTTTAATTGTTCAAAACCTTTTTTGAAGCAAAAACAGGATATTTAGCAGTAAGTTAATTTGCATCGCAGGACTATCTATCTGGGTCTGTTTGGAGCTGCGGAAATCGATTTAAAGTTCTTTGATCGTACTTGAGAGGCAGTGGAAAGTAGGAATGTCAGAGATAACAAGTTTGTGTTTTCCTAGGATTAATGCTCGTCATCCGGTAAAAGTTTGGATGTGTTAAACGAAAACTTCGTTCGCACCCCTTGATTTAAAATTAATCTTAGTTTCTTGTTAGTTTCATCTCGTACTTGTTTACATGTTGAGATGTTATTTCTATGACTTTCGTTTCCACTTAAACTTTAAGTGACGGAGCAAATTGCTTTGCTCTGTTTATTCTTCTTTTTGCATTAACTTCTTGAATTCGTGTTACGATTATTTAAACATTCTGATTAGACGTTAAAGTATATATTTATTTACTTTGTTGTGTTTGCACTGCGACGTCGTTAATTGCAAAACTCCAAGAAATAAGCAACCAAAATTAAAAGCGTGGCGCGTTGTAAAGTTTCCGGGTGCTTTGTAGGTCTTAGATTTGCATAATTGGGTCAAAATGCAGAAGTGGAATGCATATAACAGAATCATCTTCATACAGGGTGATCCAACTACGATACTCACAATGGTAATCTCGGTTATCATAGGATGTGCGTTTGAAAAGTCGCGGCAATCGAATCTGCCTATTTTCTCCATATTTCGTCTATTATACAGTATTGCAAAAAAATGCGGGAGGTGATTCCTTCCAAAAATTAAAGAATGTCTTCAAAGACCGGATTTTGCGAAGTAAAAGGTGGCTCTATCACCACGACAATGCACCAGCTCACTCGTCCAATACCGATTCCTCATGCACCGCGTTCTCCAGATTTGGCCTCCTCTGACTACCATCGCTTTTAAACTAGACAAAACACTTGTCACGATAAAAATATTGTTCAAATGAAGAAGCAATAGCGGTTGAAGACCCTTATTCTGAAGACCTCGAGGAATCGGTTCACAATGAGAGCATAAAAAAGTTGTTTCTAAAAAATTATGTAAAATTGCAAACTTTCAATCCACCAAAAAGTTCTAATAAAAAAAACAGGGGTCGCACTTTTCAGCCCCCTGTGAAGGTGGGAGATGATTAAAAATATTACTATAGAAAACCTTTCAATAAGTATAAAACATCTACCAAATATTTTCTCCTACATTTATCCAAATTTGAGAAATAAAATAAAAGCCTAATTTTACTGCTCCCCTTTAGGGGGGTGCTATTCCGAAAGGAGACGTCGAAGGTTTTTTTTTTTAATGAAAGATCCCCCTTATTTTCGATAAGAAATCACCTCCAGAATTTTTTTGCAGTACTGAAGAAAAACCCTGTATAACGTTACCTATAATTTATCTTTTAACTGTCAAATAGTTTTTAAGGCACAGCTAATCAAAAGGAAATTATCGAATGATTTGGGTAAAAATGGAAAAAAATCGAACACCCAACTGCTAATAAATAGGTACTTGTTTAAGCAAGGTTTAAAGCCGCAAACAAACTATGAAGACATGGTTAACAATTTGGGTTAATCTGCACTTTGTACGCCATGGTTATAAAGCTGCAGCACTTTCAAACGTGGCAGAGAGTTTGAAAGACAACCCGCGTAGTGGCGACCATGAACGACAATGATAGCTGAAAACATTAACAACACGCAAAAAATGTTTTCGACAGATCGTGCAGTAAAGATGCGTGGGATAGTTAGGGTCATGGGCATACGCTAACTTATTGAACCGATCAAAACAAAGAATTTCTTCAAAGACCGGATTTTGCGAAGGAAAAGGTACTCTTTCACCACGACAATACACCAGCTCGCTCATCCAATACTGATTCCCATGCACCATGTCCTCCACATTTGGCCTCCTCAGACTATCATCTGGTTTTAAACTTGACATATCACTTGTCAGGAGAAAAATGTTCAAATGAGAAGGTAGACGCTTATTATGAAGACCTTGACGAATCGGTTCACAAAGAAAGTTAGAATAAATGCATTGTGTAAAAAACAAAAACACTATGAGACTGCTGTGCGTAAAAAATATTTACCTAATTCAGAATAATTTTATTAATTTGAACAATCTTTGAGCATCCTACACGCATAAACAAAGTCTTAGACAATAGCGCTCTGTCACGTCACGATAATGGCCTACACTTAAAAGTGTTTTTGCAAAATTACTGGAAATATTATCACCATATATTATAAAATGATTATCTAAAGCAAATTATTAAGTCATGGTGATTAGGCCGTTATTTAGTTCTCCAAGTTCAAGAACTTGAGGCGAAATTATAACATCTTTTAAGGGTTGTCGTACATTTTGTTAATATATATCCTTATCTACCTAGCGGCGTTTAACCTAATTTTACGGATGTCAAACACACGAATGGCGTAAAATTACAATAAAAAAGAGCGTTGGAAACTAAAATGTCGTAGTAAGCGAAATGCAAGACAGCTGCTACCAAAGACGTCGCGTTTTAGTTAGTGACCAGATAATTATTATACCCTGTATTTACTAAATATAACTTTCTACATTGATTTGGTGTATGGTTTTCTTCGTCGGGAGCAAAATAATTTTCATGAAATTGAAACAAATTATATTTTGTTTTAGATATTTAAGTTTGCACAACCAATATTAAAGAAATATTAACGATCAAAATAACATATACTGTTCTAAATGTAATCACAAAAAGTCATCTGAAGAATATCTTTAGACAAAACAATAAATACAAAATTTTAGTAGAATATTCTTCGAGCAACATATGCTGGTGGTAAATAATACATTAAACAAAGAGATGGGCATATTTTTAGCAAGATGTTTTCCAGAGAGACACTGAAAACGAAAGACACAAAAATGTTGAATTAAAGGGGTGGTAGAATTTCATCCATAAGTTATGAAGTCGGGACTGGCGCCATCTTTGTGAGAAAGAGCGAAGTGTTTATGTGAGAACACTATATAAAAGCATAGCCAATCAAACTACCCTTCGCGAAACAGATTGAAAATTAAAATTGTATAAGTTTGTTGATGTTACGTCTAGTTCGATCGAGTAATACATTAAACCCTATAATTTTAGATTTATTTAAAGTTATACAAATCCAGAGAGGTCAAAGTTTATTACACATCGCAAATGCGTCGCCATATAAAGTAGAGATAAACAAAGAGACAATTGAAATATAAATCAACATTGGCTAGATGACCAATATATTTCAAGCGCCATAAGTTATTCAGACCAATACACTTCAGCTTGAAACTTCACTGAACGAATTTATATGTTTGAAACAAATTGTTTTATAAATTATACGACTTTATTGACGCGTTTTACACTTTTTCTTACTAATGTGGCCATAAATATAAACTTGTTTTGTTTGGGATATGCAATCCTATCAATTAAGGTAAAACAAAAGGGGTGCGTGCGAATAGGGAGGATGGCTACAGATAGAGATATCCCAAGATATCGCGAGTTCCGTTTCCGTCGGAGTTTGACAGAGCACGCCTACACAATCCTATTGTATGCAGAGTAGATGCGGATAAGCCGTTTCATTGCCAGTATTAACAATAAATGGACCTTTGATTGAACTGTTGTGTATAAAACGGATTTACTTTAACCTAAACTATTGAGGCGTCAGAAAAAAAGCTTTATTGATGTTGGTTGGAAATCCAAAATCGAAACATCCATTCCAAAATTAACAATGGAGTTGATTACGAATTGTATTAATGTTAAAATCTACGGAATAATTATGTTCATACGGAGTAGATTATATCATATACATTAAAATTCGAGTTTTAGGATGGGGATCTCGCTTATTTTAAAAGCTACAATATAGCTTTAAATTTGGCAAAGTTGCTAAATTTTGTGCTTAATAATAATCGGAGAAGAAATTGAAAATATCTCAAACGGCATCCGAGAAAATTAGAAAAAACGGGAAAATACGATTTTTGAAAATAGTCTATAACTTCTTTGGAATATAAAATATTTCAAACGTGTAGAAACATTGCCTAACCAACTTTTTAAGCTGCATTGGATAGTAATCACTAATTTATTCTAGGTCGATTCGTTTTTGTTTTATGACAACCAACTCCATTTTTTCTTATGGACGCAATTTTTGCTATTTTGTAATAAAATAGAATAATTTTTTTCTGAATTGATAGATGTATTACACATGGTATTTTACTTGTACATTAATTGTCATTTGTAAAATCGCGTTTTGGACAACAGTCTCTATAAATCAGGCAGCCTGGTCGTTGTAGTTTATGTCGTTACTATGACAATCAATCAACAAACTAAAAGATTTTAAATCATTACTTTTCATCGTAATAAGTTCGTATAAATGAATTTCAGTAACGAAGAAAAACGCGACATGCTGCGAATTTTTTATTCATTGTATAGGAATTCTACGGTGTCAAGGTACCGATATGCAGAAACATATCCGGAATGAAGAAAACCCTCGCACACATATTTTTGTACGTTGGACCGAAACTTGGGTGAATACGTACAAAGCATGTGAAAAATGGATTACAATACTTAGAAGAACAGTAGGTATACTAAATTTAACAGTAACATAAAAACATATCCTCACAAGAAGGTATCCAAAGGATTCTGGTCGGGAGACCGGGCGGGTCAGGGCACACGACCGTGAATCCCTATCCAGCGCTCAGGAAACGGTTGATCCAGTTGTGTGCATTGTGCACTGGCGCGCCATCTTGTTGCCACCAAATATCCCGCAACTGTTTAAGGGGAATGTCATCCTAATATTCCAACAATGTGGTTCGTAAACAATTTTAGTATTGTTGGGCAGTGTTCTCTTGAATATGCATGGCCCGAGCACCCTGTCCTGCCATATACCTACCCAGACATTCTATAATTCTATTTGAATATATGTAAATAGCAAAAATTGCGCCCATAAGAAAAATAAAGTTGGTTGTCATAAAACAAAAACGAATCGACCTAGAATAAATTAGTGATTACTATCAGATGCGGCTTAAAAAGCAATGTTTTCACACATTTAAAATACTTTGTATTCCAAAGAAGTTATAGACTTTTTTCAAAAATCTATATTTTCCGGTTTTTCCCAATTTTCTCGGATACCGTTTGAGATGTTTACAATTTCTCTTCGGATTATTAATAAGCACCAAATTTAGAAATTTCGCAAATTTAAACCTATATTCTAGCTATTATAATAAGCGAGATCCCCATGGTTAAACTCGAATTTCAATCACCCTGTATACATTTTTTGTTCGGAAATTTTGTAGACTGATTTTTTTTGTTAGGCTGCGTTGTGCAGCGTTTGGTGGCAAGGATTTATTAGGTTCGTCCTCAGTAGTCCTCGATCATCCGCTGTATTCGCCTGCTTTGGCACTCTGCGACTTACGGATATTTCTCAAATGAAAATAAAATTTGAAAGAAACCGTTTAGATACGATTGTGGGCATAAAAAGGGATAGGACCGAGGTTTTGAAATACCAAAATTGTTTCAATAAACTTTTTGGCCGCTTTAATTGTTGCATCGAAGAGGAAAGAATGTATTTTAAGCAAAAATATATAAGACCTTTTTCTTACATTTTTGAATTTTTCCCGACGCCAGTCTACAACATTTTGGGACATAAAGTGCATATAATAAAATATTTATAAAAGACACCAGTAGAATTAAAATATTTTTGCTAGATGAAAGTCTTACACCTTCACACCTAACGCTACAAAACGTTTAAATTGTGTACAAATACACTGACGCAATAGCATAATTCAACTTTCGCTAACGCCATAACACTTCCAAATTTAAATCATCTATAAAATTATCTGTTTCCATTTATGTAAACGAACCCAACATATCTCATTTCTAAATTATAAACCAGCGCTACTTTCCGTCCTACGCCGATATTTTAAAGCGTGATATTCCTTTGACTGATTAAAGATCTAGTTGCCGACAGGTGGCGACCGCAACTTCCTGTTACCACACAACTCTTGGACTTAAGCTCCAATAATGTATAAATATTCATAAATGTATCAACGACCCACTTTATTTTGAATACTGTGTGGCCCTGTTTTATTAAATTAAGGCTTAGGCAAATTTTAACCGGCAAAAACACCAGAAAATTCAACTCGAAATAACATGTTCAAATTGTTTAGGTAAGGTCGTGAACTATTTATTCTTCGAGTGCTTTTTTTCTCATATAAAACGAACGTGCTTCGAACATTATTCACGTAAGCAACTTTATTATTTAGTAAGAATATACGGACGTTTAATTTCCGACGCATCGCGTTAATAAAGTTATAATGTTGTCATCACTGGCAAATCACACCGACGAGGTAAACAGAAACAATTTGAAAAAAGGTTTAACTGCCTTCATCGCGCAATTTTTGTTTCTTTATTACAGATGGTGTACGTTCCATCGCGGTCTGATACCAGCACAAGAGATATAAAACCTTAGACTTTACATCCGAAGTCAACTTCCTTTTTACTTTACTTAAAAACTAATTATACAAAGAATAGAGCAGAAGCGAAATTAAATTTTTTCACATTTAAGACGTGATAGAAAACAAGCCAACGGGTCAATTGTTTCGCCAACTGTTTCAACACCTTCTTTTGTTCAAACAACTAGGTTTGAAACTAATATGGTGAGTAATGTTTATAAGACGACCTCCCAGCACGCATCTCCTTTCCTTTGATTATCTTCAGCTTAATACTCTCGATTTATATATGAATTATTCACACAAAATATACAGTTTGATGTAAGACGCACAACATAAGTCTACTCTGATGTTACCTGTAAGACGCAGCCAAGTTGTGTGTAAGTTTAAAGTAAGGCAGCGTGTTTGTAACAACTGCCACTGCACCTGTTCGACCAACTGTCTTCCATAAGTTGGAGTTCCGTTGCTTTGTTCTCTACCAAGAACTCAATAACAATAGTTAGATAACTCATTTTACTTTAGGGTAATGTACAGTAAACCAGTCTGTCGTATGGAAACGCTTAAAATACAAGCAGAGATTAGTCTGACAAAACTTGGGGCACGTCTTACTAAACTCGCTACATTTTGTTACTTAATCAATATTTAGTGTTACCAGAAACCAGGGTTGAGCAGATTTAAATCAATTGATTTAAATCATGATTTAAATCAAGTGATTTTTTTAAAAAAATCATTGATTTAAATCAAGTGATTTAAAAAAAAAATTATCAATTTAAATCACACATTATATGAGTTCAATATAATATTTATAATAAAACAAAATTGTATTACTATTAGTAATTAAATACACGAAATTTTTTTGACTTTAGTGAAGTTAACAGTCACTTTTTTCAATTTCCACGGCACTCTATTGCTTCAATAACGATTTGAAGAAAAATGTCGAATATCTCGAAAAGTATGAGTTTTGGGTATAGGACATACTTAACAAAATATAAAGCTCTTTTAAAGACGATGACATAAAAAAATACAGGGGTTTGCATTTGAAAAAATCGAGTTACGAGCTTTTGAAAATCATGGAAGTTGCCACCGATTTATAAACACCCCTGTATGTGTGATTCAAATTTTTTCATATCGAGCGAACACAGAAATTTTTTCTGCATGTCCATACCAAATTACAACTCTCTACTTCAAAATAACTTCAGGAGAATTTTTTAAATAAAGACTTAAAACCTTGAATAATTTAGAAAATTTTTTTTTTTTTACAACGCCCTATAAAAACCTGTAGTATTTTAATTGATGCAAAGCAAAATTAAGGCGGTCAAAAATATTAAATAAAAAATTGGTTGTTGTATTTGAAATATAAAAGTTGCTATTAGTTTCAGAAAGGTGACTCACCCTAAATATTTTTATTGTGTTCTTTAGAAAAAACTGTATAAAATAGTATTTGAATCAACTTTATATCTCAAGCCGTTTAGCCACAATCGACCGATCCCGCACTAATGACTCACCCTGTATATAATTAATTAAACATCACCATTTAGCACTGATTTTTTCAAAATTCTTAATCATTATATTTAATTTTTCATTTTGACAAATATTCACCAATGAATTAAATATATTGGTTATTAAATATATTAGCACAAAACAGAAATAGCATGTGAATATGTCACTAAATTCGATAATTTGGTACATTTGATTTAATTCAAAAAAATCTGATTTAAATCAAATAAATCGATTTTTTTGATTTTTTTAAAAAAATCATGATTTTTATCCACCCTGCCAGAAACCAGTCGAACTTGATAAACCTTTAATAACGTATTTAAAAAACCGTTCATTAAACACTACTCACACATTTTTCCAAAAAGTTGTTTAAATGAACGTTCAAACGATCCAATTATAATTATAACACATAAATATAAGAATTATACTTTTTTGAAATTTTAAAGAGTAAAAACGTGATTCTTTTTGCAACTAAAAAGTTACAACACGACCGATTAAGGATTCGCTCTTCAACTGCATGCAAAAAATAAATTTAAAAGTAGCGATCTCCAGGGTCACTTTATCTTAAATGCCCAAGTTTCAGGAATATCTTTCTTTGTTTTTGACTTACAAACTATAAATGTGCAAAATGTCAGCTTTCGAGCACAACCGGAAGTAGCCAATAATTTCCGTCACGAAGGTTAGGATATTTATAAGGTGTGTGATTCATTATGTATGACAAAGAGCTTTTGCAAAACAATGGATGTACTGAGATGGTTAAATTAAATTTGTTGTTACAGTTAGATTCTTTAAATATGCATGATTTTTAATTACTTCTTTATAAATCGATTCGACAATTGAACGTGGTCTGGACCACATAAAAGTATGTTTTAAAAGTTTTAAATAACATTTAATTTCCTGCAATTTCATTTAAAGTAATTTTATAAACAAGTAATTCTCTGTATCTAGCGTGAATAGATGTAACTGCACGCGGTGCGACCGGGCGGAACTTTTAGTTTACAAAAATGGGGTAAAAATTAAAATCTCGGAGTAATGAAGATACACAAGATATAATAATCAGTACCGACACTAGTGCTAGTCTCAATGAAGAATTCACATAAACAAAAAATTCTTATCGAAGTTAGAGGGTAAAACGGTCTAATCGACCTGGCTACACTGAAAACCCGCCCCCTTGTAACGACAAAAATTCCAAGTAATACAATTAATGATAGGGTACCAACCATTCAATAAAATTATGAAACATTTCATTTATTTTAGGCATTCAATTTCATGCAGTTTTGAAAAGGGATTTTTCATTACCGTTCTATTGCAAACATTTGGTTTAAGGAATAAATCCCTTTTTATATTATCCAATCGTCGCATATCGATAACAATTATTTGTAAATCGAGATGTACAAAACTTTCGAACCATGGCAAGAGAACTTCCAAATCATAGGACACCAGAAACAGTGTGTAATGACGATTTTTCATTACCCATATGTGAATACAATTATTGTTGGGAGGTTTTAAAGTGCGTGATAAAAATATTGGTCGTGCGCGACTGGCCTAAGTGGGTGATAATTAGTGCAATTCGTCAGGTATACAGGGTGTCCCAGATTACATTTCCAGCATGGGGATCTCGCTTATTATAAGAGATACAGGTTTCTTTAAATTAGATGAATTATTTCTTAGTATGAGAGGAGCCACAATCAATTTTTAAAAGTACAAAATTCGTCGTGCTTCAGATGTTATAGCAAAAAATATGAAAATGTCGAATTTCTTTTTTCTTTCATAACTTTTTTGTCTTAATTGTTACAGCAATTTTATTTGTACTTTCTTGAGGTACTTTTTAATGGAGAATGTAACTGTTATTTTAGATTTTCTTTTAAACCCACAATTTTTGAGATATGGGCCGCGAAGTTGGCTATGGAATAGTTAAATGTCCTTTTTTTTCTCGTTTAAATGAGATATTACTTGCTACAACTATTTTTATAAACCAGTCACAAAATGAAAAAAAATCGTATTTTACCTATGACTTATCAAGCTATCTATGAAAATATAAACAAAAAACAACTAAATAAATGTCAAATGACAGTTACTATTTGTCTGCGGTATCATTTATTAGAATTTTATAGTATTGTTGTGTAATTCGATAGTTTTGTAGCAACTTTGTTATCATATAATTATGGGCATAGTTACAACTAATTAAAAATTCTTAATGTTGAAGTGCTAAATTCTTTACAATAGAAACTGTGTAAAATAGATAATTCTAATTCTTAATGGATTTGTTTTGGATTTTTGGTTGGTTTCTCGAAGAAACCATCTTCTATTAAATTTATTTCCAAATTTCTGTAATTACACACTTTTTGTTGCCTTTTCTCAAGATATAGCTCTGTATATTCGCTCAGCTTCCACACAGTTTGTATGGCAAAGAATGTAGCATCTCAACATGTTAAATGGGCCAGATGTAATCTCGGCACAAATCCCCAAATAGCGGGGTGTCATTAAAACATTATCGTTAATCCCTATAGTAAACTGGGCACAAGTGATAGGGTAGAATGTTATTACCTATACTTGTTTTCCGATTGATAATTACATTTCGGAAGATGCAGAATTTCCTCCCGAGATATGGGCTGAAATGAATGCATCCTTAAATATGACGACCAATGCATGCGAATCATTTAATTCCCATCTAAACAATTCTTTCAACAGTAGCCACCCTTGCTTATTCATATTTGTAGAAGTATTATTAAAAATTCAAGAAGAAATATATATTAAAATTAAAGTAAACAGTATTCAAACCCCATATAAATACCAGAACGGAACCACATTTCAAATTATCAGAATGGTGGCATTAGCGATTTACAGTTTGTAAAATTAGTTTCGCATTATTATTCTAATATGTAATATGTACTGATAAATAAATTTTTTGCTCTGAAATAATAAAGTTTTTAATTAAATAATTTACTTTTATTACACTTAAATAAAAATAAAAATAAGTTAAAAACATTTTAGAAATCAATCTAAGCATTATTGTGTGTGGTTGTGCCGAGTTTACTATACCACCTTTTCAGCAAAATTTTATCGTGTGCCCAGATTACTATACGTTTAATCCTTCTACCTGACTTTGTGCCGAGTTTACAATCGCCCGTTAAATGTTTCGCTATTTTTAAATGTAGCTAGCCATCATCATAAAAATTACTACAAAGACTATCGAATTACACAACAATAATATGAAACTGTAATAAATGATACCACAGACAAATAGTAACTGTCATTTGGCATTTAATTAGTTGTTTTTTGTTTTTATTTTCATAGATAGCTTGATAAGTCATGGGTAAAATACGATTTTTTTTCATTTTGTGACTTGTTTATAAAATTAGGTATAGCAAGTAATATCTCATTTTAAAGAGAAAAAGAAGCACATTTAACTATTCCATAGCCAACTTTGCGGCCCATAAGAAAAAATGAAATTAGGGGTAATATCTCAAAAATGGTAGGTGTTAAAAAAATCTAAAATAACAGTTACATTCTCCATTAAAAAGTACCTTAAGAAACTACAAATAAATATGTTCTAACGATTATGCCAAAAAAGTTATGAGAGAGAAAAGAAATTCGACATTTTCATATTTTTTGCTATAACATCTGAAGCACGAGGAACTTTGTACTTTTAAAAATTGATTGTGGCTCCTCTTATACTAAGGAATAATTCATCTAATTTAAATAAACCTGTATCTCTTATAATAAGCAAGATCCCCATGCTGGAAATGTAATCTGGGACACCCTGTATAAAATTCTTTATTTGGAGTCGTGTCTAGGCGAGACATTTGAGAAAATTCACAGTAATGTACGCTTTTTGTTCATGAAAACAAGCAACAAAAATAAACACTCAAAAGCATCAACAACGTTTATCCATTTTTATTTTAAATTTTAGGCTGAAATAGGTTGTTACTTATTTGAAAATGTGAAATTTATGTTTATATTTATATTATTACTTTGTTGTGATTTAGCTAAATATGTTATGTTTTTGTTGCTATACCTAGATGGAAACTATAAGTGAAAGTTTTTACCCTCATTAAAAATAATTTCGTGGGGGTGGGGGCGATCTGATAAAAAAAAACAGAATATGTTCTGCCATGAAACTCTAATTTTGAATAATGGTACTCTACATTATCTAACTTTGCATTAAAACAAGTTTGAACACCTAAAATTAAGCGATCTACATTTGCTTTCAGAAAAATCAAGAGTTGGCAACCCTTATTGAGAGGGGGGGTAAAACTCAGGGATCGCCCCGGGCGGCACAAACCCTAACTTCGCTACTGACTGTACGATATACTGTTATACATATCTAATATAAAAACTTATAAATTATAAAACGTTATATCAAAATGGAATAAAGCACCCACTGGAAATAAAAAAGTTGGATATCACATCGCAAAAACAAAAAAAAACTTTCAATTTAACTTTTCACTGTTTAAATTTCTATTATGTACCTACTGCATTAAAGTTGCAATGATCTTAGAATTTGTAACGGGAGAAAATTGAAAAATGTTTACGAAATGTTAAGATAAATCACGAAATGTGCAAAGAAATTAGGCCATTTTTTGCTAATTTATTCACTAGCTTTACTTAAATAATTTTTAACATTTTTATTGAATGCCTATTAATCATTTACCCCAACATAATTATCATACAATAAATAAACTAAATTAATCTATGGTTTACCTTGGTGTTATTTATAGCCTTATTAAAATGTAGTAAATGAACAGATTTCCACTATGATACTAAAAGTTTTCACGCCAGGTAGGTGCTAACGTAACAATTGCTGGAAACTTGAAATACATAATCAGTGGTTTAGCAGTTAGTGGTTTTCGCGACCTCATATTATGGCTATAATAAACATAAACTTTACTACTAGATGAACATTACGAATAGTGTAAGCAAGTCGTTGGTGCGCTGTGCTGTGTGGACCGTAAACAAATTTTATATTCATTTGTAAATTGTCTGCCCTATCTCTGTCATCGTTACGATTTTAAAGTGTTGAACATTTAATCTGCATGTTTATAGAAGCTTTTTATTTATTTACGTTGAAAAACCGTTTTAAAAGAGTCATATTTTCCCATAAAAAATAGTTTTGTAAAATAGTTTGCTGCAAATTCAACATGGGATTCGTATACAATGAATCTTAAACTGATAGAATCATCTAAATCTAACTAAATGAAGCAATCGATGGGTATAGATGCGTCAATACGGAATTCAAAGTGGCTTTTAATAGTTTTTGTTAAAGTTTTTTTCTCACAAAGTAGGTAAGTATTAAAAGCTTACAACTGCTTTTTTAATTACTACTACAATACAGGGTGGTTCACTTTTCAGTAGCAGGACATTAACAGTCGATAGAAAAACTTATTTTAAAGCGAATATTCCATATTAAAATTGGTTCAAAAACGCTTCATTTTAAAGATACATACAGGGTGTTGACATTTTTCGAAAAAATATCGATTAGTGTTAACCGTTTCGCAATCAGTAGATGATATATTTAAACCAAATTTGGTATACAGCACCACCTTACAGGTTATCAAAATCGGTGGAAATTTCAAGTCTCACAAGCAACCAGTAGCTTAAAACTCGAACTTGTTTTTGAGTAGAACATTTTATTCTAAACAAAAAGTGTCTCTTTAGTTTTCTTCGTATTGTTTTGTTTCACAAAGGTGACCAAAAAACGTCCTCTAGTTGTTTTAAATCCGTCTTGTTTCACACCGGTGACTTGATCTTATAATAAATAGTTTTCCCCTTAATTTCTTCGAGCCCCCTTCAAATATTTGACACCACCCCTAAGGGGCGCGCCCCACTGGTTGAGAATCAGTGGTTTAACCCATGGATTAAAGTTGAAATGTTCTTGTTGATTTCAACCTCGAGATAACCTCATATGGGTTGAGATCTGTTGAATAAGGATACGATTCAGTCTTTCACGAATATAACTTAATTGGTCTAAACCTAAACTAATGAAAAGCTGTACGAAATACTATCCCAAAACAGATGGGGTTCAATGGGGTTGTGCGCCATCTTGCATAAACTAAAAATTATCCCTTTTGTTCAAACCTACAGCTTTCGGATTAATATTTTCACCAATAATTTGGAAGAAGAATTTCTTAATTCAGTTCCTTACAAAAAATATGGTCCAACGATTCCATCCATATTTATCGCTGTCAAACTTGTTGCTCTTTATGTTTATTTACATACTCAGAGAAACAGAGAAATTAAAATAAGCTTGGTCACTGAACGAAAGGTCGTCAAGTTAATTTTTGTTTTCTGAGTTTTTCAATCACCACAAATTTAAACGACACGCTACATCTCTAGAATATTTTCTACTACAATGATTCATTCAAAACTGTTAATCATACGTTTTAGTATCTTATTTAGTAACTAAGACACTTTAATATCTAAGCAAAAACAATTTCTTTATGTATTTACGATTTTCTTTTAATATTACACATGTACTACACTGTATGTTTAACACACCCCAATTATATCGATACCTTTCTTATAAAAATAAAATTATAAATTTAACCTGGTATTTATAACATGTCATTTAAAATATAGGTAAACAGGAACACATAATTCAAAAACATTAGTTGAAGTATATAAGTTAAAAACAAAATGATTGTAACGGCACACATGACATTGTACAAATTGCCACTTTGCTCAACACATTATTTTAGAATATTTTTACCCCTGTGGATTAGGTTAGAATAATTGTAAAAGCATAGCTACTTGTACCCGATCCGCATTGGCATGGGCTCAAAATATCAATAGCCGCGGGCGGCTAGAGTCCAGCACCGGCCCTGCGCACTGTGTTAACCCATAACCTGTAACTTATTAATTTGATAAATCCGAGGTTATTAAAGTATGGCGCTAATTGGCGCCAATTGTATTCAACACAGAACTTACTAGTAGAAAACCTATAATCTGTATGTTTGCAAGATTTCCGCGGTGTGAAGTTAGCCGCGATTTTTTAAAATGTCTGTAACTTTTTTATTATAACGGCGCTAGTTTTTAAAACTACGGCGCTAATTGGCGCTAATTGATGGCATCATTAAATTTTGTAAATTCGAAAAAGTCGCGGCTGCGTGAAGTTGGCCGCGATTTTTTAAAGTGTCTGTAACTTTTTTATTATAACGGCGCTAATTTTTAAAACTACGGCGCTAATTGGCGCTAATTAGGCGCTAATTGATGGCATCATTAAATTTTGTAAATTCGAAAAAGTCGCGGCTGCGTGAAGTTGGCCGCGACTTTTTTTAAATGCGTGTCTTTTTTATTATAAAGGCGCTAATTTTAAAAGCTACGGCGCCAATTGGCGCTAATTAGGCGCTAAGTAATGCAATTTAAAAAAATTGCACTTTCGAAAAAGTCGCGGCCACCTTCACGCACCTCCCCAATCCGTGCCATTACAAATTTTAAATTGTAAATTGTTTTATTGCCGGGATGTTCTGCGAATTAAAGTGAATCTGCTAATATGAGGTAACATAATTTTCGAGTTTGGGCAAAAAAGCTTGCTTTTACCATGTGGAGCATATAATTTAGCCAAACTACCCCGGGCCATAATTGATAGGGGAGCATGAGCATCTGTCAAGGTAATGTTCCTAAACGCATGGACGGATGTCAAGATGAACCTGTGCAGTAACAATGGCTGTAAAGTGCGGTGGATTAAAAGGCAAGTTCAGGCACATTACACGGTGAAGAGAAATAGGACTCGTGGGAAGTAAGGTGTAATTTTTCAGGATCGCTTTTTACCTTGTTACAATGTGAATAACGCCTAGTCTTTAAAACTAGTGAATTATTGCCCTTTTAAATACGATAGGTTGTTTTCAGTTTCATTTCAGGTTTTTATTTATTAAGCTCGTCACCTTGCACTTCTTCAGATAACGCACTTACTACTTCAGGCATTTTGAATTATTGTTGGCATTTTACTCAAAGCGAAAAATTAAAAACTCGCGTCCTTATTTCCATTTCTGCTTTGTTTCATAAAACGCACCTCTACACAATTTTTTTACTCAAATAGCATTACAAATCTAGAAAGCTCAGAATGCATGTTTTTGCACCTTTCTTAATTTTATAAGGTCTTTCGGTTAAAAGTAGTTCATTTTACTATTTTTGTAAAATCATCGCCATTCTCCTCCGATTCCCAATTTCATAGCAATAATTTTTTTTTTTTGAAATTTATCATTTTGAAACTTCCCTCTGTTTAATTGTGTATAATTTTTAAGCATTTCGCATAGCGACTGTTGTTTTGCTGCTACTAAACCAAAATATTAATTTCTTTACCCTCGCCATACGTACTATGAAGAAATTATTGTCATCGCAAAAATTTTGAGTTTAATATTCTGACGGATATAGGGGAGACCGGGGCTAGTTGTCACAGGGGCAAGTTGTCACAGGGGCAAGTTGTCACAATCGCTATAGCAACTTTGAAACACATTATTATCGTATCTTCAGCGTATCTACGTAACACTGAATGTAACTTTCTTCAGTCATATGAGTTTGACCCCTGTCGCATAAATGGTACGTAAGCCATTCATTTTTATTTGTTTGAGGTACAATAAAGTAAATTTTATTGGTCCTTTTTGTGGTTCTCTAGACGATTGAGACTGGATTTAAAGTGAATACTATTATGACATTATCAAAGCTACACCTTTCAGCTAAAAGTTCATATAGAGGCAAAGGTGGTAATATGGGCCCTGTTGGTAATATGAGCCCCCTCAATATCTCGATAATTACCTCGTGTATTTTGGCAATAGCGACGGAAATCAAGTGGCGTGTGTTGATACTTTCGCTACAACATTGTACAAACGTCAGTGCCTGCTGTCATAGTGGAGGTTAACTGTTTATTGTATTTTCGCCCTGAAGAAAGTTTTCAAGGTAATACTTTGTAGCCATATTTCTGCACCGTTTTTTGACATTTATGTGTTTCAACTAGAGCTTTATATTAAACAAGTTGTTAAGATTGTATTAATTCAAATATTTTTTAATGTATGAATAACATTTGTAGATTATAAATTTTTTGTTTTTAGACAAGTTTGCGGTTAATATGAGCCCCCAAGGGATCCATATTATGTTAGGGTCCCATAACACAACCATGTAATTTTTTTTTGCAGATGTTCGGTGTTCTTCAACCTGACCAAGACGATGCAATGTGCCTATTTTGCGAAGGTCTTTTTTCAAACGACAATAAAGAAGAACTATGGGTGCAATGTCTCATTTGCGAAATGTGGGCACATAATGAATGTACCGGATGTGAGAAAGATAATTACGTTTGTGATTTTTGCAAATAATTTAAAGTTGTTTAAAATAAAAGTGATTACTATCTACACTAAACCATTTTTTATTTCTGGAATGCATTTTTATTTGCTTTTACTAAGGGGCTCATATTACCAGCACATTTCTGTTTTCTCAAAAAATACACCATTCTGTAAAAAATATATTATCCTTTGACTTGAAGTCAATATCAGTATTTTTACTGCATAATTAGATCAAAAACATGTCGAAGTACATTTTCTGTAAAATTCAGGCTGAAATAATGTTTTCTCTGAAAGTTTCAACTAATAAACAAAATGGGGGCCCATATTACCACCTTTGCCTCTAATTATTAGGGTATGGTTTTTTATTTCGAGACAGATAGCTTGATTTTTAACATAAAAGTGGCCTCGGGGCATGTTGTCACATTGTTGACGGGGCAAGTTGTCACAAGCAAAACTTGCCCCTACGCATAAAAATTACTCAAAATGTTCTTCTGTACAGATGGTCAGAACATATAAATGAAAAACAAATCGCTCTGCCCCACCTGCGGACGTTTTAATCACGGTTGCACGAATATGGAGTAAGCGAATATTTAAATGATGCTGACTTTATAAAATGTTATATTTAAATATAATTTTTCTGTGTTTTTATTAACTATGTATATTATTTGTAATGTACGTCAATTATCATTGTGACAAGTTCTACACCTTTTTTGGGATATTCAGAACAAATAAAGATTATTATTATTATTATTATTATTATTATGCCATAACTTTGATTCAGATGATGATATCTAGGCGGCTTTCATGCGTTTGATCTGCAGTTAAATTATTTCTATGTATTTCGATTGCTTGTATTGTTTCTATTTTTTATCGTTACAAGTTATATTTGAGTTTTTCTTACAAATTGTCCATCAATTTTTGTTTTCATTAATCATTTACTACATTTATTTGACGCGTGACAACTTGCTCCGCTCAGTGTGACAACATGCCCCGGCCTCGGGGCATGTTGACACACTTTGCTTGGGTGCGATAAATATTTTTTTGCATATAAATCACTCGATGTTGCTCAAACAACTATTCAGAATATAAAGCACGACACATGTGGGTATGCAACAGAAAAAAAAACTGGTCTTAAATTATGAAAATAAGACTTAAAAAAAATAAAACCTAAATTTTGTGACAACTAGCCCCGGTCTCCCCTACAGGTTTTAAGGTTCCCTAAAGCCGTTTTGACTATTTTCGCGATGACGTCCGTAAGTGTGCAAGACGTTAAAATTGTAAATTTAGACATTAGTTATAAATATGGCCTTTAAAAGTGTATTACAAACTTACAAAGTGTGTGCTTTTGTTGATTCTTCAAAAAATAACTAATATACAGGATGTTTAAGCTGTAACGTTGATACAAAATTACATAAAAACCGTAATAAATAAAACAATTCTATATAATGTGGGATTGTAGCCTATGTTGGGGTCTATAAGATACGCAAATAATATTTTTTTGGTAAATTAGAATGCCTGAAGTGGCAGGTTTATAACCAAAAATACACGATCACACATACAAAGATACATACCTACAATATATGGCGAAAGTCATTTGGTGGCCACACCAGTTTATTTTACTATACTTTAATGCTACTACTAAATGTATGATAATACCGATTTTGTTTTAAGTTTTCTTTTAACTACTTAAACAAAGTGATAAACCACATTTTTTAATCATAAAAACTCTGGGAATTACACGAAACAATCTATTTACTACTAAATTTAAGAAAATTGGAATCTTTAATAAAGCAAAAAGGAACTTTCCCCGCGATTTTCTTAGATTACTTATTTAAAGTATACACATGAAATAGTATATTGCTCCTACATAACAAGAGTTGTGAGAAGCACATTACGCATGGAGCCGCGTAGCGGCGTGCGTATTTCCATGAGTGCGTAATTGCTTTACAACTCGTGTTATGTAGCTTACTTTTTCTACGATCACATAATACCTTCGATTTTAACAGCTTTTTGGCTAATATACACATGTCATTTCGTTGTCTTGTCAATTTTGACGTAAACCTACTTTGACGTTTCTAGACAAGTGTGCGTTTTGCTTACCGTGCGTTATAACACTACTAGGCATGCAGCAAGTGTTTGACGTGAGTCTACTTTGATCATTTCTTTAAAAAACTGTGCTTTTTGCTTGCCGTACGAAAGGAGAAGGACCCACTTACTATGCATGCAGGCTGTACGGTAAGAGTCATTTATATTAGTGGTCGTAGAAAAATATATATTAAGCTACTTTACAATAGTTCTTTTCCTGTAAAAATTCGTGCTAAAATTTTATTAAGTAAACCACACAATCAGTTCTCCAACTAAAAGATTTCATAATTTCCGAGTCGACGGTTCAAGACGCCATTTCGCGGGCTTTGTTAGGTTCCTCGATGCTAATCATGCCTACCAGGTAGAAGTCATATTTTCACCACATTAGGTTCTTTGTTGGGTACAAAATGCAGTGAAAAGTATGAAGAATAGTCTCGTCTGGAGACGATATTGAACTGAAAAATAGCTCCTTCATTTCAACGAAGACGTACGTGTTTAATTAAGGCTTTCACACCAAAAACCAATCTTGCAACAATCTATTTTGAAGCAAATTTAAACGATTAGCGTTTTTGTGAGTGTTTTACATCCTTTAAGCAACCCCCGTAATTCATCGCCGGTTTAAGTAATTATTATTTCATTTAATATTCCTGGTATTCATCTAGGCATGTCGGGCTGGCATTGTATTAGCTCCTTTTAGAAGCATAGCTATTGCCATTATGCACGTCATTTTACCTTATTAATGGCCTGTGTGTACATCGCTTAACCTTTGAAGACCGACGTAATTTAATTACCTCAACTATATGCTCCAAACTCCATACAGAGTTTATTTGTAATAAACTGTAATATCTGCGGAACTTACAACGTTCCTGCCTAGCAAATACGATCGCTAGAAGCAATTTTAACATTATCAGGCTTGTATAAACATTATAAAAGCTTCACAAGAACTAACTATTTATGTTTAAAACTATTAAAGCACAGGAAACATGGCCTCAAGGCACAATTCAATCTATACACAATTTGCACTCGCTCATAATAGCTAAATGCACCTCAGCGACAGTGTAGATTAAGTGAATTTGATATTCAACTTAGGGCTTGAGATAACGAAGGAATAACAAAGTTCATTTGATATTTTGTGTTGTAGCTTTTAAACTTGTATTAAAGGAACCTCCTAAACAACTCCGGGCTAAAATCTGAGATGATTTGATTTATATCAAGCATCCGGTTGTTAACTCAAGTTATTGCCGCGATGGCACTGCCTGTGATAAGGAAATTACGACTCATCCTTTTCTGAGTTTATATACAACGCGACAAAATGACAGACATTTACAATGATGAGGGTAGCCGTGAATGAAAAGTGTACTAGTTCGTGCGAACACATACTACCCTGATAAGGATTTCGAAAACACTGGTCCAATGGTTTTATTTACCGCCAAAATATGTTCCACAATGATATTTCGGATATATATTTTAATAACCGACATAAAAGTTACGGGTTTAGAAAAATACGGAAAATATGTGTGGTCAACATAAGCAAACTAGTAAATTATAAAACAAAACATAAAATCTAAATGTAAATTATAGTTATTTACGTAACAAGACCGGAAAGTTGTACTTTACTGGACGAGTAGACAGTTTTGGGACGAGCCTTGATGAGCCTTGGCGAGTTCTGAAAGGATACGAGTTCAATAAAGACACTTTACGGGTATGTTACATACAATATTCTTTCTGCCTCCGCCACGGACACCAAAATCACTATCGTCACCACCCATAATTAAACAGTAACTTAACAAACTACAGGTGAAAACTCGCTTGGTGGTATAATGACGCTTGTTTGACAGCGCAAATCAACAAAACAACTCATCACCATGGCAACCAGCTACTTTCCGGCCTAGGCCGGTAAAGAGTTGTTATTACCATGGCAACCAGTTACTTTTTGACGTAGGTAGACGTATTTTGCAGCCTAAAAATTGATCGGTAACAACCGATTTTTCGGCCGGACGCAAGCAAAGTTATTTACTGATGTAAAGTCAACAATAAAGTGTTTTTTTCGTAGCTAAGAAGCCGAAAAGGATTTTAAAACCTAACAAAACTATCGTATTGATAGAGATGAACAATTTTCACGTATCTTATATTTTGTGTTTAAACGTTACAAACAAAATAATAACTTTATTCTATTTTTTAATAGTGTAACATCTGAAAGATAACCTAGAAATTAAAATATGTCATGGTCAGTACTGTTAAAAAGTTAAAATTCCTAAATAAGCGTGAAGATAGCTGATTAACACTAACATATATATTAATGTTCTCTTCTTCCATTCAATGGAACTGTGACTAATTAACGACAACCATAACAAAAATTATATATTTTCATATATACAATAGAGCACGTTTACATGTCGGTGTTCGAACGACTGCTCTTCATCTCTGTCTCTGTAATACTAACTAGCCTAACGCTAACATAAAATCACATGGTATCAAATGCATGCATAATAGTTGCGCTCAGCACTGGCAGAGGCCGCTACATACACCCCGCCTTGAAAGGCTGTGGCTTTCAAATGAACAAATATCAAAACAATAAATGACAAAGTAAATTAAACAAATGCAAAGGAAAAAACAACAATAAGTACATGCAATAAGTACGATAAGGCGATCACCCGCGAACTTTCACTTCCATTACACTCACGTGGGTAGCGGACATAGTTGCGATACCGCTCGGCGAGTAGTGTCTGTGGAGGTACGAATTGTCACTACGCGAACGTGACCATCTGGTCCTGGGTGAAGTTGGACTACTCTGGCCATCTTCCAATGAAATGATGGCAAGTTGTTTTCTTTAATTAGCACCAAAGTGCCCAATTTGATATCTTCTAGCGATGGTTTTGCTTTATAACGATTCTGGAGTTCAGTGAGATATTCTGTCGACCAGCGTTTCCAGAAGTGCTGTTTCAGTTGTTGTATTTTTTGATAAATCGACAATCTATTTTCAACAATATGTGTGACATCAGGGTCTGCCACTGATGTTAGAGTCTTACCGATGAGGAAGTGAGCAGGTGTAAGAGGTTCTAGGTCATTTGGATTAGACGACATTGGAGATAAGGGACGGGAATTTAAAATTGCTTCAATTTGAACTAAAAGAGTGTAAAATTCCTCGTAAACTAAATTAGTATTTCCCAATATTCTTTTTAGATGATATTTTACGCGTTTGACCCCTGCTTCCCAAATGCCTCCGAAATGAGGCGAATAAGGCGGAATGAATTTCCAAATAATGCCTTCATTCTGAGTTAATTCAGCTAATGAATTTTGATTGTTAGTTATGAATTTACCAAGTTCAGCAAGTTCGTTCTTTGCTCCAACAAAATTGGTGCCATTATCGGAACGAAGCTCGCATGGTTTGCCCCGTCTCGACACAAATCGTCTTAAGGCAGCGATAAAATTTTCTTTAGTTAAATCCGATACCAATTCCAAATGAATTGCTTTGGTGGTAAAACAAACGAATAAACCAATGTAACATTTCAATGTTTTGGCATTCCTACCTTTACGTTCCTTTATTGAAAAGGGTCCGGCATAATCTACGCCAGTTATTGCGAATGGTAAAGATGGAGTAACGCGTTCTTTTGGCAAATCTCCTATTTTGGGAGTTAAAGTTTTAGGTTTTGCTCGAAATCAATTAATGCAATTGTGAACAACTTGACGAGATATGTTTCTCCCTGAAATTGGCCAAAACCTTTCGCGAACTGAATACAATAGTTGCTGTGGACCAGCATGTTTTAACTTTAAATGTTCGTGCTCGAACAACAATTTAGTGAAGTGATGATTTGCAGGTATAAGTATGGGATGCTTTTGCTCAAAATACAAATTAGAATGAGTAAGTCGTCCACCTACACGAATTATATTTTTAATGTCAACAAAGGGGCTTAAGCAAATGATTTTGCTATCCCTTTGCAAGGGTTTATTATCCCTTAATAAACGATATTCTCGAGGGAATGATTGCTTTTGAACAATTTTGACTATAGCAACTAATGACAAGTTTAATTCGTCCATGGTAAGAGGACCAAATATGCGATTTTGCTTAGTTTGCTTGCAATTGTTTACAAACCGATAACAATAGGCAACGCAACGAAGTAGTTTATTGTAATTCGAATAATTATGTATGTGCAACGGATCAACGAATGGTGTAAGAACGAATGAGTAATTATTTGATTTTAATTCTGGCAAGTCATGAACTATTTCAAAATTTGGATAATCTAATTCCGATGCTTGTTGATGTAACCATTCAGGACCATGCCACCATAAGTAACATCCATTTAGCGAGCTTGGGTTTACGCCACGCGACAACAAGTCTGCGGGATTTTCTTTTGATTTGACATAATGCCAATCTGTACTGTTTGTTAACGATTGGATTTTTGATGCTCTGTTTGCGACAAATGTTTTTAACAAATTTGTTGAAGTACGAATCCAACTGAGAACGATAGTCGAGTCGCACCAAAATTTGACCGAATCCAACTTTAAAGTGAGCGAATTCTCAATATTTTTTGTTAATTTGGCTAGAATTAGAGCTCCACTTAGCTCCAAACGAGGAATGCTTATATGCTTGATAGGTGCCACCTTGCTTTTAGCACTAATTAAATGAACATGAATTTGACCGTTTGCATCAAATGATTTGACATACACACATGCGCCGTAAGCTTGCTCAGACGCATCACAAAAACCATGCAATTCAATTCTTATTGGGTTATCACAAGTTACACGTCGTTGTATTTCGAGATTGTTTAACTGGAGTAATTCGTTGTGAAATTTAATCCAACTATTATGAATGTCTGACGGAAGCGATTCATCCCAAGAAATATGTTCCATCCAAAGACGTTGTAATATGATTTTAGCTGTTATGCAAGCTCCCAATAACCCAAGAGGATCGAAGATTTGAGCAATACAAGAAAGAATCGATCTTTTTGTAATTTGTTTTGGTAAACTATATATATTGATTTTATAAGTTAAAGTATCATCTGTTGAAACCCAAAGAAGACCAAGTGTTTTACAGTTTTCAACAGGACTAATAATTAACCTTTCAATTGAGTTTTGTGTGTTCGAAATATTGTTAACTATGTTATTGCAATTCGACGTCCATTTTCTTAGTTCAAAACAACCTTGCTTAAGAATTGTATCAATTTGACGACAAACATTAATTGCATTTTCAATGCTGTCGAATCCAGTTAGCAGATCATCAACATAAAAATCATTTTGAATTATGGTAGAAGCTTCAGGAAAACTTGTAAGGTTTTCCGAGGCTAGCTGTTTAAGGCAACGAATGGCTAAAAATGGGGCAGATGTTGTGCCATAGGTGACAGTATTGAGTTCATACACAGACGGATCTTTTTCGTCCGTTTTTTGCCACAGGATACATTGAGTTAATCTGTCAGATGGTTGTACTAAAATTTGACGATACATCTTTGCAATGTCTGCAGAAACAACGAATTTGTGCTGACGAAATCGAATCAAGATCGAAAAGAGATCATTTTGCAATGGAGGTCCAGGCATTTGAAGATCATTTAACGAAACACCTGTCGAAGTTGGACTTGAGCCATCGAAAACTACTCGCAACTTAGTAGTCTGGCTGCTTTGTTTATATACACCATGGTGTGGTAATATACAAATGGGAATTTGCGAAGTTGAAACAAGTTTAGTCATGTGACCAAGCGACTCATACTCACCCATAAATTGTGAATACATGTTATATAACGAAGGGTTTGCAATTAATTTGGTTGTAAGGGATCGAAAACGTTTTAAAGCTGATTGATATGAATCTCCTAAATGATTTATTGACTGTTTGAAAGGAATGGCTACTATGAAACGACCAGTCTCATCTCTTGTTGTGTGTGATTTAAAATGAGCTTCACATGCTTGTTCTTCGTCAGAAAGAACACGAGAATTTTCACATTTTTCGATTTCCCAAAACCGTTTTAAAGTATCTTGAACTTTATCGACATGATTTAAATTACAAAATGTGTTTTTTGATGTATTTGAAACAATGCTACCTGATACAATCCACCCAAATCTAGTTTTTTGTAAGATAGGCTTATTGCTTCCCAAACTTACCTGTCCAACACAAATAAGTTGCCAAAACAATTGAGCTCCGATGAGCATATCGATACGAGAAGGTTTATTAAAATTGGG
The DNA here is from genome assembly GCA_947652605.1 of Elmis aenea. Lineage (NCBI taxonomy): Eukaryota > Metazoa > Arthropoda > Insecta > Coleoptera > Elmidae > Elmis > Elmis aenea. The sequence goes on along the minus strand of OX393577.1, from coordinate 51,981,970 downwards.
ATCTGCCAATTTTAAATTTGTGGGTATTTCAAACGATGCAAAATTGATTGTAGAACTTGGAATACTTTTGCAAATTTCAGGTATAACGAAGCAAGAGATCGATGTGTTGTAAGTGTTGATGCGAGATTGTAAACGAATATGACACTTACGATTTAATGTTGAAGAAATTTGATTGATACCGGTCACCGAAAGCTCGACTTGTTCAGTGGGTAAACCTAATTTCTTACATAATTCTGAAGTAATAAAGTTTGATTGCGATCCTGAATCGAGCAAAATTCTACAGTCGTGAACAGCTCCTTGCTTATCAAAAATATGAATGATTGCTGTCGAAAGCAAAACATCACGATTTCCATGATCGATACTATTTGTCATTGCTATTTGGTTTGGAGTTGTTTCTACTACAGGTGTGTTTTGTACGACGGGTTTAGATCGTTCAAAATGTAGTAACGTGTTGTGTTTAGAATTGCATTTTCTACAACTTGATGACTTACAATTTTTCGCAATATGACCACTATTTAAACAATTGATGCAAAGATTTAATGACTTAACCTTTTCGAAACGAGCTTGTGAATTCAATTTTTTAAATTGATCACAATTATAGAGTTTATGCGAATCATTACAAACAATACAGACGTCACCATATGTAACAAAGCTTTTGACATTTGACGTGCTATATTTATACTTTGTTGATGTGGGTTTTTCGATGTTTTTATTCGATTCCAAATTTCTGAGCAATGCGACTCTAAGTTCAATGAATGATTTCAAATCTTGAAGAGTTGGAAGTTCAATGCTTACCGAATATTCCTCCCATTTTGCAACTGTTTCCGAATCTAGTTTTTGGCAAATCAAATACACTATTAAAAGATCCCAATGATCTGTGGCAACCTTCAAATTATTTAACACTCGTAAGTTTATAGAAAATTCATCTAATAAATCACGCAATGCTGACGAAGTAGGTTTTGCTATGTTAGGTATATGCCAAAACAATTTGATATGATGAAAGATTAACATTTTACGATTGTTGTACCTTTCGCAAAGCAAATCCCATGCAATACAATAATTTGATTCACATAATGGTAGTGATTTGATTATTTGGGCTGCAGACCCTACAAGCGACGCTCTTAGATAATGGTATTTTTGTATAGCACTGATTGAACTATTTGAATGAATCATTGATTCAAATGTATCTCGAAATTCAAGCCAATTTTCAAAACTACCTTCAAACTTTGGAAGAGATATGGTTGGTAATTTAACAGTATTTAAATTTAAATGTTCGATATTCGAGTTAATTTGACTTGTGGTTGATACATCAGAATTTGGTGTTACTATTGAATCATATTCCGCGATTAAAGTTTCAAGATCTCCTATAATTTCAAGATGTTGCGACTGAAATAACATTATTTCTGCAATAATTTCATCTGAATTTTCCTCTGAACATTCAATTTGAGCTTGATCTTGAAAATCTTCTAAAAATGTGTCTAATTTCTTAACTGTTAATTTGCATTTGGACAAATATGATTTATTTGCTAAATAATTTGGATCACCCTTGACATCTTTATAAAAGTTTTGACATTGTATCAAATATGATTTCAAAATATTACGTTTGTAATGCAACGATTTGACAATTGGTTGTGGTTTAGGCATTTTAATTCGATATAATAATGTAACTAAACAATACGAAACAAATACGAAGCAATTTTAAATGGATTTAAAAAAGGCTAAGGAGTAAGAGAGATGAAAGTTGACTCACTTGTTTGTAAATGCGTGCGCCGAACAAAGATGCTAGGTGCGGCCGTTGTCAAAGGACTGGTTGCCGCGCCAGTGGTGTAGAACTGAACACGTGCTCGGGCGGTGCTGCTTGCTAACGAACGAATATGCGATGGTAATACTTGCCAATTTTGCGAAAGTATTTAACGAATGGATTGCCGTCAATGTAATTGCGATGATGCTGCTTATTTTACGACGATATGCTTGTATACTTGCAGATTCGCAAAGTATATGTACGAATTCCAATTTGCTTCTGACTTCAGTACGACGAATAACAATATGTATATCCAAATCAAAGGATCAATTTTATCAGGCGTAGAAGGACCAATGTTTAACACTAACATATATATTAATGTTCTCTTCTTCCATTCAATGGAACTGTGACTAATTAACGACAACCATAACAAAAATTATATATTTTCATATATACAATAGAGCACGTTTACATGTCGGTGTTCGAACGACTGCTCTTCATCTCTGTCTCTGTAATACTAACTAGCCTAACGCTAACATAAAATCACATGGTATCAAATGCATGCATAATAGTTGCGCTCAGCACTGGCAGAGGCCGCTACAATAGCTGTGAATCTTACGTTATGATTACCATTGCGTAATTTTTTTGAATTCTTCACAATATCGATGTTTAAAAATTTTGTATGTTCAGTCAGTTTGGCAACCTTAAAATTAAAAAATAAAAATCCCTAAACTCGCGCGAAGTTAGGAGTAAACGTTGCTTTAAGGCAGTGGTTTCCAACCTGTGGGGCGCGCCCCCCTAAGGGGGCGCGAGACTATTGCAAGGGGGGCGCGCAGCTGTTACCAAAATATAATTTTTGAATACAAAAAAACAAAAAGAACTTTGTTTATACAGAATGTGGTATATTGTTTTGTAGCCCATTAAATAATTTTATTTATCAGAACAGTATTTATGAAATTAGATTGTTACGAAAAGTGAGAGGGGTACAAAAAATTTTTTATGAAAAAGGGGGGCAGAGGTACAAAAAGGTTGGAAACCACTGCCTTAAGGTCTCTTCACACACATCAGTCACGGCGCGTCTCCGATCCGTCAGTTCCGTCAACCGTCAGTCATAAAAAATATCGTTTCATGCAATTTAAGTTGATTCATCTACACTCGTCCGGCGCAGTCACGAATATCTCATCAGTCCATCAGTCACAGTCCCGGCGCCGTTCCGGCGCCTGACAGTCAAACTTGCTATATCTTCTTACCGATATTGCCTGACGCCTGACTGACGTGTGTGAATAGGTATCGTGGGTATGACTGAAACAAAACGGTGACGGATCGGAGACGCACCGTGACTGATGTGTGTGAAGAGACCTTTATGGTTTGCTTTCGCATGATATTTGTAAGTTGACATTAATTTTGACATTTAAAATGTTTGTGGTCTAGGAGTCTACGGCCTAGACTCTAGACTTCTAGGGCAGTGGTCTCCAATACGTCGGTCTTGAGGATTTTCTATTTTTATTAGTTAATTTTTCCCATATTTACCTTTGTTATGCTGTGCAATAATTAAATAATTAATACAATTTTGTTGCAATAATTTTATACTTTTTCAAAAGCAGATCTCGGGTACGAATTTGACATAAAAAGTGCTCCTAGACCACAAAAGGTTCCGAGACCACTGCTCTAGGGCTTTTTTTTATCGAATTTAAAAATTCATTAAATATATATTGAGGGTGGAATACCCTTTAAACTGTAAACAATAGCAGAGAAAAAGGAAATAGGTACTTATTTTACAATGTAAATTTTTGAAAGTGATGACAATTTAATAGATACCTACTCAAGGACGGAGAGGGCAGCGAAACAGGTATAAATAATTTAAAACGCAAACATTAATATATCTCAGCAACGAGACTACTTAGAAGCATGGCATTCGCACCAAGAAGAAGGTAATATTTTCCCCGTTAAAAAATTGAAACAATCGAATAATCACCTCCCACCTAAATATAGTCGATACATCTCGGCAACTGGATCACTTAAAAACAAAGGATTTGCACAAAAAAAACGTTGCGCAAAACGAATTCTACGCGTAAGAAAACCTTCATTACTAATCAAAACATGAAATAGAGATGTAAAGTGAATTGCTGTTGAAAAATCATCAGTAGGTAATTGTTTTTATCAATTTGTTTTTCGTAGCCAATAAGCAGAAAATAATTTTTAATGATGTCATAACTATCGTATTAATGTATGTGTATGAGCAAACAAAACTTATTGCGAACAGCGGAGTATACGAGCTTTACTAAACTGTTTGACTAAAAATAAAATTTGGAAGTTACTTGGAATTATCACTTAATTTTGTAGTTACACTCCAAATTTGGATGCATAAGAAATATTTTTAGTTAAAGCGAATATTGTTGTGTCAAAAAATATCGATAAGTTTAAAAGTAATAGGGTTAACTATACATTTTTGTGTTATTTAGTAAAAAAATATAAAAAAAGTTACCAGTGCACCTTAAAATATACCGGGTGTTAACCACCAGCCGTGAACATAGGGAATTAACATTGGTTTTAACTTTTTTTCGGATTCCTGCTACCCAATTGAGTTTATATTAAAATCAATGGTAACAATAGAACGATAAATTTATTACGCATCATTTGAGACCATTAATAAGCTTAAATGTTTAATATTTAGTTTATAATTAATATTTTAAAATTGGATTAATTTTACAAATATAAGTAGCCATGACTGTCAATCTGACATTTGTCTTCATTAATTTTTGTTATTATCTGTCAATTTTTAAATCAGCGAGTTATTTCTTTTTTCACCATTAAAACTCTTCCTCTATTACAGTTTTTTTTTTCATTTTAATCAAAATCGTTAAAGAATTAACTCGCCGATATAAAAATTGACAGATAATAATAAAAATTAATGAAAACAAATGTCAGATTGACAGTGATGGCTACTTATATTTGTAAAATTAATCCAATTTTAAAATATTAATTATAAACTTAATATTAAACATTTAAGCTTATTAATGGTCTCAAATGATGCGTAATAAAATTATCTTTCTATTGTTACCATTAATTTTAATATAAATTCAATTGGGGAGCAGGAATCCGAAAAAAAGTTAAAACCAATGTTAATTCGCTATGTTCACGGCTGGTGGTTAACACCCGGTATAATGTTTCGTTATTGGAAGTGCAAGTCCTCCGTTAGCGTATGGTATTGGTTAAAGTGCAGTGTCAAAAGCTTTGAATTATCATTGTGGGTTCTATGGTCGTAAGTTTTTTTTTTTTTAAATAATAATTTAAAAGAATATATCTTTAATAAAGGAAAAAACACTGCTGAAAATATAAAGCTGCTTACAAATTGTCCATGTAGGCTTTTAAAACCGCCCGTTTTCTGTGCACTAATGGAAACAAATAGAAAAAAATTAACCAACTTTTGTGACAAGATTAATGTTGTCATTTGTTTTTTGCAAAAAAATTCCATTACTTTATGTATAAGTTTCTGGAAGCCCCATTTAAGCAACAACCACATTTAAACTTAAAAAATAACACAGCGATTATTTTTAAATATCAACAAAACTTCTAATATGAAGTTTCCTCGTTATAATTAATAAATGTTGACATTTTATACAGCAAACGTATTCAAGTAGTAAAATCTGGAATCTTGTACGTTAATCATAATAAAACGCATAAAGATATGTATCTACAATGTTGAGTACTTGTTTCCCTTTCAGAGTTAATTACTCGAGCCTATATTGATACAATATAATTACATACTGTAAAGGAAACGATTAGATAATAACAATTGCAAGGAAGCAAGTGCATGAGGTGATAAAGGTACAAGAACGATTTACCGCTGTAGTAAAAATTCTCTACAGCAAGTTGAGAGACACATTAAGTAAAAATAGACTAAAAACAAAGTTGCAAATGACGCCTTTACGAGACGCGTTGCAAAACAAGTGTTGCATAATTTTCAGAGCAGTTGTTTTTATCTATAATGAAAATTTTTACCCCCAGAACTAAGAAGAGCATTAGTGATTACAGATTACCGTCGTCTTGTTTACCGAGCAAGCATATTTCTTCAAACCTATTGTTATATTCCTTGAAAAGGATAGTCATTAAAAGTTTTTATTACTAGTAGTTCGTTCCTTAGGGAAATGAGCGAACTTTCCTACGAGAAAATTAAGAAGAACCCTGTAAAATATGAATATCAAATTAAGTTGTCAGTTTATCGGAGGTGTTGTAGAGTTTTGATAGTAAAATTTTTGGTGACACGAAAACATAGACAATTTTAAACAAAGTTTAAATGCGTTTAGGGCGCTAAGGGCCGGAAGCTAATGTATGCTTGTCACTTTTTAAGTATGGTTCTATGTATATTTGAAATTCATGGCTTTTTTACTAAATTACTTACGAGGATACCACACATCAAACTCATATTGTTTTAAAGCATATTATAATTATAAATCTACTAGTTTCCGGTATGTGTTTTAACACAAAAAAATGAACTAATATAAAGATTTATTAATCACAGAATATGCTGCATGTTGTAGGAACACGTTTGTCCATACTTAACTCGCTCTGCTTAACCTTACTTTTTAAATGTGTTTCTAACTTTCGTAACAAAACGATAGGAATTATTTTCAAAAATGCATCTGTGAACAATATCGCGACAGAAAGCATTGCATGATGCATGTAGTTAAAATTAGACAAAGCACAAAATAGATAATTTACAAAGACAATACAAAAGTATCTTATATAATATTTAGCTGAATAAAAAAAAAACGAAGTAACATGCAAAATTAAGTAATTTTTATTTATACAGGGTGTTCCAGAAAACATTTGCAGCATAGGGATCTCGCTTATTATAAGAGATACAGGTTTGCTTAAACACCAAAAGAATGGAGTAGGGTAATACTAGTGAAGCTGCCCAAGAAAGGAGATGTTAGTTATAGACTGAGAACTGGAGAGGCATAATCATAATACTACTATGTACTGTATGTACGGTTAAAAATTTCGTCATAAATTAAAAGCTGACTCTTGATAGAGTAAGCTCAGTAAGCAGTGAAACACAAAAACACCAGTCTCTCGCTAGATTTTGTAGACTTTGCAAAAGCATTTTACAGTATTCGACAAAAATAACCATAGAAGATTTTAACAAGTTTTGAAATACCGTAAAAAATCATACAGCTAATAAAAATGATGTACAAGCAACATGTCAGATATTGCACAAAGGATGGAAAAAATCAGAATAGAAAAAGTTGTAAAACAAGATTGTATACTACCATCACTATTATTTAACATCTGCTTGGATCATAACCTCCTATCGCCAACAATATCAAAGACATAAAGAAAATGTAAGCAAAACTTGTAGGACAATTTGAAAAATTAAGCCTTCACATAAATACGAATAAGACGAAGGAAATGAGAATGAGAATAGGCAACAATGCAAAAATATGCATAAATGAACAAATAATACGACATGGAGATGAACTTTGCTATTTAGGAAGCATCTTAAACGGTAGACAAAGAAAAAGGAATTCAATAATGCATAAGAAAAGCTAAACAGATCTCTGGTACGCTAACTGATGTGTGGAGACTGGAGAGAGAGGCAGATAAGCAAGAGCACAAAGATAAAAAAATTTAATAGCAACGTCAAACCAAAGGACTGATATGGATGTGAGACCTGGGGCGTATCGGAATGGGGAATTAGGAAAATACAATCACTCTTTAACAAATATTTAAGAAGGATTCTATAAATTTATTAGTCAAATATAATAACAAATACAGAGTTATAGTCCCAAACCAAACCAACTCAAAAAAGTCATAAAAAAAGGAAATTGGAGATGGATAGGACGTCCGTTAAGGAAGGAGGATGGAGATATTACCAAGAAAGCCCTAGGATGGACAGCGACAGGGAAAAGACGGAGAGGGAGGCCTGCCAATTCATAGAGGAGAATAACTGACGAAATACTAATAATAGCAGGAAAGACGTGGAGGGAAGTAAACAAACTGGCCAAAAATAAACAGAAACGAAAGAGCTTTGTGGAGTAAAAAAGGAATCTATATACGAGAGAAGCTACAATTTATTTTTATTAATATTTATAAATAAAATTGATCTCATGATTAAGAAAAAAAAGTTATGCAGGAAAAAATTTTGACATTTTCAAATTTTGTGCTATAACATCTGGTAAGAGGAATTTTGTTCTTTTAAAAATAAGATTGTGCTCGTCTCATATTTGGGAATAAATCATCCAATTCAACCGAACATGTATCTCTTATGATAAGCGAGATCCACATGCTGGAAATGTTATCTGGGACACCCTTTGTATCAAATATTTAATTTAGTTAATGAAATAATGAAAGACTATGAACATTCAAGTTTTTTATTACATATTAGCAGCATGGTACAATTATTCTAGTTAGGCTACACAGTTTTAAATTCACAACAAATTTAAAAAAAATAATCCGATGGGCGTAACATATACAATTTTACTCGGTCTAAATGAGACTAACGTGGCCTGAAAAGTACGGAAGTAAAAATTTAAGATTTACATATTATTTTATTACTTTTAGCAAAACCTTTTTGCGGTTGTATGACACTTTTTAGTTTATATAATAAACTAACAACATATTTACATTTTACTGTGCGCTTTATAAGTTGCATCGTTCTTGATGAAATTTCGCTGAAATGTTTGTATCGCCCGCGGTATTGTTTTGTATATGTAAGCGAGTTTCTTAAAAACTGCATTTGCATTTTATTACACTGGAAAGTGGAAATAGATGTCTTGGGAAAGGTATAAACTCTCATGAGGGAATTGTTACATGTCAAACAAACAACGCATTCTTATTGTACGTTATTTTGTCGTTGACTTTGTAAACTTTGAAGTAGAAAAAGTATTACGAACGCTGAAATAAAGCTATATTTTACAGAAGTGCAGCTTCATTCAACGCAGGTCGTCAGCAGAATTCTTGAGGTTGAAAAGAAACAACGAAAACTATGCGATTTTTCAGTTATAGTTTTCCACATAACTTATAAATTGCTTGCAGTCGAACGATTTCATTGTTTATTTGAATTTTATTTTCTATATATATTGCATCGTTACAAGGAACTTTATACCTTTTATAAACAACTACAATTTACACTCGAAGCGTATCACGTACCTACACAGATAAATATGTATGGTATTGCACAATATTATTACTTGATGCTAAAAGGAATACCACACAGATGGTATAGGGAGGACCATAAGTTGCATAGGAAGTATAACATTCTGTAACTGTTTTTTAAAGCGAATTTATTGTAAAGTCTGCAGTAAAAGAACAAATTTAGGTTAAATTTCGTTTTTTGAATCAACTAAAAAGTGTCTTTGAGATACCCTAAATATTTTGTACGACACACCATGGCTCTATCTCTTTGTTTAAAGAAGTGGGGCTAATAGGTTTTAAATGTAACATCCTGTATAAATTAGTGAATGTATTTTTTTCAATTCAAGCAAATGCATATTAATACCATGTAAGTAGGCGATGTAGGAAATCTCTTATTTTCAATTATCCTCACGTAAAAATATGATAATCACGTATGTATTAGTATTAGAGATTCAAATGCACTACCAGTTTTTGCTCGGAAATAAAAATTAAAGTAAGAAAATACTACTTGAGAGGTATGTAATTTAGGAGAACGATAAAAAAGGACTTCAAAATTATACACTGGGGAGACTGAATATTAATAAAACCTATCACTAAGGCGTCATCATGGGTAATCTGACTGCATATTAACAGATTACGTATGCAACAAAAAAATACGTTCATGAAAGTACTAATTAACATGTGAGCTACATGATAAACACTAGACCAGAGGTGGCCATAGCGAGGTCGCGAGCCGCATGCGGGTCGCGAGTTTTGTGTTTTGTATGATATATTTTGATGATATAAACGTTGTCATGAAGACTGGGCTTCTTTACTCGGATGAACAGAATTTTTTATTATGAAACAGAAAAACTATTTTAAAACAAGAATAACTTTTTTAAAAATTTAATGTTAGTAAGGATATTTACAATACACCTAATTCATTATGCCCTCTTTGTAAATAAATTCGAGGAGGACAAGTATCTTCAGCTGCTAAAAACTCACCATTTAATAAAAATCTGTTTCCTGCTAACTGATTTTTTTAAGTTTGGAAACATATGGTAGTCGGGGAAGACCAAATTTGAAGAATATTGTGCAAACAAAATCAATTGAAAGCCTTGTTTTTTAATTAAGAATTTTAAAATTCGTAATGCCTAAGAAGCCGGCGAATGTGATGAAAGACCACCTTTTTTTTCGCCTTACCATGTCTTTGTTAATTTTTTATCTGACTAATCCATTAATAAATATTCTGTAGACGGTAGAAAATCTGATTGAATTATTTATAGGAATTTCTAAAAATCGTTAAGGCTACTTCAATATGCTTGATTTGTTTTTAAATAGTAAATGGAGTTCTAAATATTAACAGAATATTATAAACAACCGCTAAATCTCTTAGTAGCAGTAGTTCCTAACCAATACCAGTAGATATACACGGATATTTTTCAAATATAAACTAGATATATCGTTTATGGGATTCTGATCTACAAACTCGCATATTTTTTGAGTAAACTGAACTTGTTTTGATATTATCAACGTTCCTGTTTTTCCTTTTTAGATGAAATGTTGATTTAAATGTTTATACTGATCTCTGCTCAACCTGCAACTTCAAAAAATACTACTAAAAACTAAGGACATTAAAAAAAAACGATGATTAAAATTTACAGTAAATTTACCAATAATAATGGGATTTAATTTCTCTGTACAGGGTGGGCAAATTTTGATGTTTTCATAGGGAATCTTGGTAACTTTAAGAGGTATTGAAAAACGGACCTCGCATCCTTCATCTTTTTTTTTCGAGAAAAAGTTAATGGTGAAAACTAAAATTGGTTATCGTCTTTTGTTTTCCAGTTAACGCTTGTTTATGAAAATAACCAAAAATAATTTTGACGTTCTACAGTACCTTTTTTTAATAAGAATGCAGTGGCGTAGACAATTTATCAAAACAAAAAATCGGAATTCGAGTTGTGACATAAAGTTGTATTTTTTTTAAATAGAACCCATAGTTGGCTGTGGCATCACGAGAAAGAGGTTTTTTTTTCCCATTCCAATGATAAATGTCATGTGGGGTCGATTTATTAATTTTCCTTACATTGTAGCAAAAATTAGGTAATTTTTGATATTTTATTTTGTTTTTAGTACTAGGCTTATGTCATTAGGAATATAACTGGTAAAACAAACTGTCATTCTGTTGTTTTAATGATAGTTTAACAGAGATGATCAAGTTTAATTGTTGATTGTTTATATTTTTGTACCAAAAAAACACGAAATGGCTTACGAATATTACAAAAGGTATGATATGTAAGAATGTTTTATTCAAAGTAATAATAATTCTAAAGCTGCAAGTGACACATAATTTAATCGTTACCCATAATGAACAAGAAATGTCCCACAATTAATGAGATTTGGTTTTAATCTTCCAAAGATAGATTTATTAGGTTGCCTTAAAATAAAATCTCATTAATTGTGGGACATTTCTTTTGCATTATGGGTAACGATTAAAATTTGTTTTACTTGCAGCTTCAGAATTATTACTATTTAAATAAAACATTCTCACATATCATACTTTTCGTAATATATAATTTTAGAATCGTTTAAATTAATTATTTTTGACAACTGTAAACAAAAAATTAAAAAACAAGAAAATGCGGGAAACTACATTTTAATGATTTTTGTTTGTATAAACATTGATAATTTATTAGTTACATATTATTTTCTAGTATCTACACCGGTGTTACGTAATTTTAAATATTATGCATTATTTATTGACCGTCGCGAACACTTGAACCATTTTTCAAAAATTGTGGAACCTTATTCGTACTTATATTTTACAGACCACCAAATTTTAATAAATCACATTAAATCTGTATATCGCGAATACTATATTTTACAGCATTTGAATATGATTCAAATGCTGTAAAAATAAACAAAACACCAACAAACACGCAAAACCCCTGAAATGTTCTGTGGAACTTTTGGGTTCCGGGAAACCCACTTTTAAAATTGACTACAATCGACATAATAATGATATGGAACTACATTGATTCATGGCAATTTAATGTTTACAAGATTATTTTTAACATAGGTACACATTTTTTTCAAAAAAAGTACGTAAAAAAACAGTTTTTTTTGTTATAAAAAACCTGTTTTTGTTTTTATGTTTAAAATCTGCACATTAAGTTAATATTTACTCGTAACTATTTATTCTGACTTAATACTTGATATTTAAAAATGTGCTTGTAATAGTTTTAAAAGTTCGCCTAATTAACTAAATAAATATAAAAATGTTTTAATTGTCCCAAGTAGCTAGTTTAGCCTATTATAATGATTTCCTGTAATGTAAAAACTTTTGTCATACTGTTGAAAGTGCAACTGCAACTGACATTTTTAAGACATTTAATTACTGTTGTTTAGACATAATTAAATAATCAAAGGCGGTGAATTATGAAATATATTAATCTCTTCTTAGGGGCGCACCCAGAATTTTCTCTTGAAGGGGGTCAATCTAACCTAACCGAGCTCAACCTAACCCAACTTGTTCTAATTACGTGTTCTTTCTGTCTGGAAGCTAATAGCAAACCCAGAGTCACTTGGCCGAATCTGTTAAAATGGAGGGCAAAGAAGGCTGAAATAATACTTTGTTTACAACAATAGTAGCACAGGACTCAATAAAAAAATAATTTAATCAAGTTTAAGCTACGAATGCTATGATACCTTAACTTGTAGTTCTAAAGATAAGCGGTATCTCTATGTTAAGCCTCAAACTTGTGATACCCTGTATTTATCTAGGCATTTTGCAACGTTTTATTTTACATACAGTAGATTCAATTCAACTTGATATGGTTTTCGTTGACCCTCCAGGAAGTTTATTAAAAACACTGAATAAATATTGTAGTATTTGGAAGTTTAACAAAAGTAATTATTTAATTAAAGAACCCTTTGTATCTGAATAAAGAAAAGATTTGCTACCCCGCGGTAACAGAGTTGTAACACAAGTGAATGAAAATGAAATTAAGACCTTAATCGCCTTTGAAGTTGTTGTATAAACAAGCACTTCAAACAAATTATTTTCAATAATCACAACTGTTTATAACCGCATTTTCTTTACGGAATATTGAAAATTAAATAGGAGTATGCATGGGAATATTTACATCGAAAGTAAAGTTATACGAATAATGCAAGTAAAACAATGGTCTTTTATACTATTGTGAGTCAATAATTTCTATTCTCCATACTCCGTAGGAACCTGATCCTTCGTTAGATCAGCTTATTCATGAATACCATTTTAAGGAACACGAAATTCATTAGGCTGGGATATTCTAGTTTAATTTAAATCATCAGCCGAGGATGATTATAACTTAATATGAAACTGCATGGCCTAACTTGTTTAAATTTCGAAGCAATTATTCGCATGAAGTAGTTTTCATGTTTGAAAAATTAGTCAATAAATGTGGAAATTAAATTGTTGCCATGCTAAACATTATTTAATAGAGTAGTATATTACATAACAAAAGTTGTAAGAAGTATATTACGCACGAGTGGAAAAGTTGCACACGGAGCCTCTTAGCGGCCAGTGCGTATTTCCTCGAGTGCGTAATTGCTTTACAACTCGTGTTATGTAGCTTACTTTTTCTACGATCACATAATACCTACGATTTTAACGGCTTTTTGGCTAATATACACATGTAATTACGTTGTCTTGTCAATTTTGACGTAAGTCTACTTTGATATTTCTAAAGAAGTGCGCGTTTTGCTTACCGTGCGTTATAACTCACTTGCTAGGCATGCAGGAAGTGTTTGACGTGAGTCTACTTTGATAATTTCTTTAAAAAACTGTGCTTTATGCTTACCGTGCGTAAGGACCCACTTACTATGGATGCAGACTGTACAGTAAGAGTAATTTAAATTAGTGGTCGTAGAAAAAATACATTTCGAGCTTTACCTACATTAGACTTAAACTAAATTTTCTTTGTATGACTTAGAAGCCGAAAGCTATCCATAGTGTGAGCCACTCAAAAAAAAATTACGAAAAAGCGAATTTTTTAGGTGAGGACAACAATCAAGTTTAGGTGGTTGATCGGTTGATCGCAGCCTACAAGCGCGGAAAATGTGAGAATCTAAGCATTCAGGTAAAGAATTACACGAAAACATGATCCCTAAAAAATTTGAATTTTGCTTAAATTTACTTTTAAAAAACTGCAAAATGCTTTTATAACTTCAACACGTTGTTGCAGAATTAGATGCTCCATAATAAATTGTTATCGACCACTCTCCACGACTGTCAAATATGAACTGACAAATGACAGCCAAATCAAAATGGCGGCGAAACAAAATCGGCCTGGAACATAAAGCGCTAAAATGCACCCTGTACGTAAGACATATCCAGTTCATAAAATAAGGGAGCACAATTTGCGGAACGCACTTTTGTCGCTTCTCAGCTGTTTAATTTACGGGGAAAAAACAATAACACTTTTTTGTTTGGTTGATTCTTTCATTTGCGAAGTGTTTTGTTTTTAGTTTGCTTCAAGCTTTCAATTCATTTTTTTTATATTTAAGATGTATACAACAAAAAAATCATTTAATCTTCAGCGATTTCTAGGAATTCTATTTTCAAAAATCATAGTAGAATAGCATAGGCGAACGAATTTTTTAATCTTGCAAATGTTATTTTAAAATTTGATCGTGAATTGCACTTTAAGTGTAAATAATGTTTCATATAGCTGTTGGGGGTTTTATTTAAGGATGCACCGATTAATCGGTAGATAATTGGTAATTGGCCATATCAGCCGTTTTACCGAATTATCAGTAATATGTATTTTAGCCAATTAATCGGTTCTAATTCAAGTTAATTATGTCAATAAATTAAATTATAGCAAAGTTTAATATTCAACTGTTTTACTCACTTTTAGTGTCTGGCTGCTAATGTAACTATTCATTGATACAAACAAAAAATAAAATGGCAATTTTGATAAGGAAGTACATTTGAACTAACATAAAACATCCTGAAACTTTAAATAAAAATTAAATAAGCAAAAATACACTTTTACATATATATAATCAAATTCTAGTGCTTTTCAATTTATATGTAAGACTAAGAAGATAAGAGATTCTCTATTGTGAAGGCATAATCTATTTTTTGCATTTTAGGTCTAAAACAGTTTGTTAAATAGTTTTTTGAATTCACACAAATCACGAATCTTATTAGTGCATCACCCCTAGTTTTATTCGACTTATTTAGAAAAAGGTTGAATTAATTGGTTGTCCTGTTTTCATTCAGATATTCTGATTTATATAGACTCCTCTAGGAATGGCTATTCCGCGTCTTATAAGAAAAAATTATAAGCATTATTAGCAGTAGTAAATTTTTTGATAAGATCATTTTATTATTTTGGAAAGTATGTTTTAATTTGACATAAGTATTACCTACACAACTTATTTGTGTAAGGCGGTGATACATTATAATATAATAGAAAGGTGCTACATTTAGTTTGAACAACCCCATTAAGTAAGTTAAAACCAGGTTAACTGGGGATCTCTTTAGGTACTATAATTCGCGTAGTAAATTAATATAGTGACCCTATAAAATCTAATCTAAACACGATATCAGTATTAGAGTGGCCAAAGTACGTATCCATGCAATATCTCTAGTAATTTGAGATTTCTTGTTACTGTACTGGTAAAGTGTACCCATGCGAATACTGAATACTTGAAGAGGGCGTTACACATCTAGAGTACGTAGGGGTGAGTTTGACATCTCCGCGGCTTTAGGCTATGGGGAGGAGTGCGGGGGGAAGATGTAAGACGCTGGAGCATTATAGAGTTATCCGCCCTGGCTCATTGTCGACTCCAGAGACTGTGATAAATACACGAGGGCAACCACGTAACTCATTATCCTAAGATACTAATTACCCTACACTCGTGCCCTACTCCGAGTCGACTAAATGAAGGGGTGTGTGAGTTTTAATTAATATTGGGTCGAATTGATTTATACGTTTAAAGAAACTTAGCAAATTATGCAGGCCAGAATATTTCTCCTGGTATAATTAAGAGAATGCTCGAAGATTTACATAAAGGGGTAGTAATTTAAATAGCAGTTTAAAAACTTTTGGACGAAAATGAAAGCTCTAGTAGGGAACATGTGTAGCTCAATATCGTAGTAGGTAACGGCCGTGTTTACAAGTACATTATTGCTCACGGAACTTATACAAGTATGTAATTAGATGATAACATCCACATTGTGCGACACACACTGCTGTACAACATAATTATATGTAGGTCAACAATCCTAGCACTTGAAATAAATTCCAGCACTACCCAAAAGCAGAAATACAGCGGATAATTAATAACTTGCCTCAAACAGATATTTCGTAAAAAGAAAGTATAAATATTAAATCTAGTAGTATACCATAAAAATTAATTAAAGACAATTAATATTATAGGTATGGTTTGAAAAAAAATCCATAAACGCGTATTATGCAGATTTGCATTTGTCTAAAGCTGAATCCACACCGAGGGAGCGAGCAAGAGCGAATGATGTTTTCGACGAATGCTCAGGTGGAGTGGAAGTCTTTGTTAGCGAGTGAATGTATGATCGCTCGCGCTAGGAGTTGTTCCATACCGTGTCGGTACTTTAAAGAAAGTTCGTGCACTTGCTCGTTCAGTTTGGACGAGATTTTCGAATATTCAGTTTACTCAGATTTTGGTGTTGGTGATTTTAAGTTATGCAGGGTGTTTCTTAAGTATTGCAAACATTTGGGAGGTGATTCCTTTACGAAAATGAAGGGAGGTCTTTCATATATTTTTTTTCCCTTAGATGTCTCCTTTCGCAGTTACACCCTCCTAAAGGAGAGCGGTAAAATTAGATTTTTATTTAATTTCTCAAATTTGGTTATATGTAGGAGAATGATATTTGGTAGATGTTTGATACCTACTAAAAGGTTTACCCTAGTAATATTTTAAATTATCTCCCACCTTCACAGGGGGCTGAAAAGTGTGACCCCTGTTGGTTTTTTTTACTAGAACTTTTTTGTGGGTTAAAATTTTTTAACTAAAAAATTTTGTTTTAAAAGCTTGGTTTATTTAAAAACGTTTTTTATTCTTTAGTTTTTCTCGTAAAACCTACCGTTTTGAGTAAAAAATAAAATAAGTAAACGTGAACCATGGCAAAAACCAAAACGAATCGTTTTATATTGGAATATTTGACGGTTTATGTTCAATTATTTTATTATTTACACAAAAATTGTAGGTTTTAAGAGAAAAAGTAAAGAATAAAAAAAGTTTTTTAATAACGCAACTTTCAAAAGAAAAATTTTTAAATTGAAAAATTTTATTCACCAAAAAGTTCTGATAAAAAAATCAACAGGGGTCGCACTTTTCAACCCCCTGTGAAGGTAGGAGATGATTAAAAATATTACTATGGGAAACCTTTAAATAAGTATAAAGCATCTACCAAATATCATTTTCCTAAATATATCCAAATTTGAGAAATAAAATAAAAACCTAATTTTACCGCTCTCCTTCAAAGGGGTGTAATTCCGAAAGGAGACATCTAAGGGAAAAAAATTACATGAAAGACCCCCCTTTATTTTCGATAAGGAATCACCTCACGAATTTATTGCAATACTTAAGAAACACCCTGTATAATCTAATTTTGTGAAAACTGACAAAATGCAGTAGACAAATGAAGAAATATTAGAACTGATTAATGCATACCGCGATCGCCCTGAACTATGGGAGTCCACAAGTAAATATTTTAAAATAAAAAATAGGAAGGAAAACGCGTGGTCAGAAATATCTCTTTTTACTTATAAAATTACC
The DNA here is from genome assembly GCA_947652605.1 of Elmis aenea. NCBI lineage: Eukaryota > Metazoa > Arthropoda > Insecta > Coleoptera > Elmidae > Elmis > Elmis aenea. Next base: position 51,964,299 of record OX393577.1, on the reverse strand, counting down.
TGTTGCCTGTTCATTCGGGAAATTCTATAATCTAAATTGAATAAATTCTTAGACAATTCAATTACAGTCTATCCATCTCCAGGGTAGAGGATTAAGTCATGGTAATCGAAGTTAATAATGATTTGATTTGAGTTTCTGTAGTTTGTGTACACCGATTTTACAGCTTTAAACGTGGTAGTTTAACTATTATTTATTTCGCGATTTTTAAAAATTGTTCTGGTTCATTATCTCCTTTGCTATCTTTTTGTCTTGTTTTACAATAACTTAGGAATCATAATAAAAGAGGCGCATGCAACCCCGGTGATTCAGTTTTAATTTCGCACTCCTGTAAGTTTATTTGAAGAGAAAATCCCTAAAAACATATTTTTGTAAATTGCATAAAATTCTCTATAAAATGTTTTTCCACGATGAAATATTTCAGGCTAGCGATGGTCAACTTTTTTTAAAAAAATTACATAGTTTCCTTATTTTATTTATTTTGAAAATTTAAATTAATCATTAATTTTTTATTTGTGTATTACAAGTACCTACCTATAGCTTTTTTTAGCACCTTTTTATAATATGAACTATTTTTAAGCATTTCCAATAACTTGTAAATATTTCGCATTTAGGGTACAAAATCAGTTAGCGTTATAGTGTCAAGTTACACAAATCCATAGGATTATGTATAACAAAAAATTACTTTCCATTAACCATTATTTATATTACTGTCAAAATAGCTTTTTCGTATTTGGGACTATTTGTTAACATGAAAATTAATAATGTGTTTTACGTGGGAGCTTACAAAAAAACATAAACGGTAAAACATTAAAGCACAAACCTGCAGTTAAAAAGTGTTGTGTACGCCAGAAATTGCAAATATGCTAGAGTTGCAGTTGTTATTTAGCTTTGTTAGTTTGGGTTGAAATAATGAACGGTCACGTTTGGCTGTATGCGGACTCTGAATCGCTATAAATTGTAACTAAACTTGTTAAACTTGTACATTACACATTGTTGAAATTAATTCTCTAAAACTGAAGTTAAGAAGGAAAGACAAATGTCTATTTTGGGCAATAATTTATCACAATTTATCGACCTTGAAAATCCAACAGTTAAACGCCAACTTAATTAAATTGTCAAATAAGCTAACTGTTCTTAATTTCTTAAGTTGATAAAACAAAACACGCAATTTTCCTGTTAAAACAGCTTAACATTTCATTGCATGCATCTTAGTCATCCAATTCAGTAGTCATTTGATTTTACGAAATTCTTTCGGGCAAAATAAATCGCCGACCATAAAATAGATGAGCATATGTTTAGAAGTTTTGGTAATTTCTTAGCTTCATAAAATTGTCGGGAAGTAGGGAAAATTACGACACGTGAAACATGGAAACGTCCTCTCGCAGTTTGTACGAAAAATACTTTCGGTGCTGCTTTGAAGTGACTTATTATACTTTCCCAACAAACTTTTTTGTGGCAGAAAGAAACTAAGGGATAGAGACTTGCGACTTTCATATGTTCTGCAGTCACACAAAAACGAGCCCGGAAAATATTTCCTTCTTGATTGCCACTTTTGTGTCTAGAAAATTGATAAATAAATACACCGTCACGTTCTATGCGATTGGAAACAAAAATAAGTATAATTTAACGATCTCGGGGGAGTTAATTCGCTACCCATTTAAAATCACCCTACGCTTGATGTTTAGTCTACTATAATATAGGTTTGCGGAGCTTTCCAACCTTAGCAACCAAAACAATGCTAATGTAAAACCAATATTATTAACCAAGCAAAAATATAATTTAAACTTCTACCTTGTTGTTTTGTTTATAGTGTACATAAACCTTAATACACAGTTGTTAATAGATTTAAGATGTTTGCCAATTATTATTCACGAGAAAAGGCTTTACTTAATAAAAACAATGATTTATTATACAGGGTGTACCAGCCAAGACGAATTATTCGATAGTTCTGTTATTAGTAATAATATTTAAAAAAGTTAAATATAAAAGTTGTTTGTAATCGTTTACTACATAACCTAAAATTATTTTCAACTATACACAGTGTTTTGTTTTTGCGCTCTGATACCAAACATTGTTTTTTATATGGAAAACCCTGTATATTTTGTAATTTTTAGATGTAAAATTAAATTCTCTTTCAAAAATATTATAGGTTGTTTATGCCTAAAATGAACCGTTTTTAAGTTATTAACGTTTTTTTGAAAATTTTGACAGATGCAGACCTTTATAAGAATAGGTATTTATATTTATTAACATAACAACACCAGAGCAATTTACTCTGGTAATTTATTAGACAATAGTGTCATAGTGATTGTTGACTAGTTACATTTTTAAAATAATATACAGGGTGTTCGTTATACTCGGTCCATTTCGCTATACTTTAAACGCATATAAATATATATTTTTTTACGTAAAAAGTGTCCTAACGATGTCGAAAAATATTTTGAGTATGATTTGAAATAAGCAGAAATAAAAAATTTTTTTGTTTATTATTAATGGCGCAAACATTAATTTTTCTCCAAAATTTTTTTTTTTTTTAAAGCTAATAATAAATCATTGGGTTCCACATTTAACCAACTTCGTATCTCTTACCGTTAACGAAATCCTCATAATGTACACGATAATTGGGACACCCTGTATACAAATGTAAATTTATAGAATGCATGACGCAAAACTCAAGTATATATTTTATTTTCTTTTGCTTCAAAACACTATTCCTAAAAACATCGACACGATGAACTACAAAAAAAAAGTATTTTGTAGGTTCGTTGGCAACTTAAATTTCCAGGAACAATTAAATACCATCTTAAACAAACAAATCAAGCCTCATGAGCATAAAGAACGGCAACGCGCATCATAATTAAAGTGGAACTTCAATTGTTTCTCTGTGACGAATTTAGGGTCAAGAGTCAAGAGGTTTACTGCAAGAACTGCAGTGCAATAGTTCGGTGATTCTTGCAGAAAACGCGTCCTAATTATTTGAGTGAAAATTTCCTTCACCTGTCTTTGCGCTTTGAACCAATCACTAATCTTAAATCTTCTAGAGACTACTAATAGGAGCATTATTACAAGGTAATAATTTTACATTTCCCTGTCAGATGTTGATCCTCCTGTCAAATTTGCGTTTTCGACCAATAACTAACTCAGATTTCCTATAAACGACCAATAAACATAATCATACACTGACTCATGGTCATATAAACTGATATAAACCAATCACTTTGTCAAATTATAGTCACGCCTTAATGTTTTGACCAATCACGTTCATTTTTAAGCGATAAAATCCCTAGGGATTTTTTCACCTCCAAAATAGCGAAAACATCCCGTTGTCATGTCAATTATATCCTTAGCAACCTGGTTGTTTGTTTACAGATGTTTGACAGTTGTAAAATATATTATTTGACATGAGCCGTTTCGGAATAACTTCCATAGAAGAAATACAAAAAACTGTTGCAAATATAACTCCCAAAAATACTGTTGCATCCAAAATGTCAATATGGAAACAATTTGAAAATTTTTGCAAGGAAAGGAGTTACGATTTAAATGCGCTACAGAGGTTGGTACGCTATCGAAAATGTTAACAAATAATAAACGAAAATTGTAATTATTTTTGGTATCTTATTTGGGAAATAGTCTAATCAAATATATTTCGGAACATTATTTTGCAGGAAAAATTTTAACTCAAGTTTGTTACTTATAGGTAACATCCCTCGACAAAATGAATGACAAAATCCCTCGCCTTCGGCTCAGGATTTTGTCATGTCTTTTGTCTCAGGATGTTACCAAAGTAACAAACTTTTGTCAATAATTTTACCGGCAAAATAATGTTCCCTTAATATATTATAACTGATAATATCCTTTTCGCAATCGAATATATAAATTTGGACAGGGAATTAAATATTTTGGTTTTGATAATTTTTTGACGAATTTCGACGACCAGTAGCGTTACTTTAATATAGATTAAACCCCACCCCTAACGCACTACTCTGACAGATAGGTTAGGTGAAGAAAATTGTTAGACAAAATATAACTCGTGCATTGCAAATAATCTATAATTTTTGACAAATCTTCACTCATGCAAGTTGAATAAAAAAAAAATCACTCGCGCACTTCGTGCACTCGTGCTTTTTTCAGCTCAACTTGCATTCGGGCACATTTACCGAAAATTATCGATAATTTTTAATGAACTTGTTATATTACTACTGATAGTTTAGGTATCACATATGATACGTCCACTGTAGCTTCTGCAAGGCACAGGATTAACGGATATAATGCCCTATCTACGTGAGGTTTATTTAAAAAATAAAAATTTTAGAATTACATAAGGCAGTAAAAGTTTTGTTTAAAATTAAAACAAAATAGACGCACGTTACGTTGCATTTTGTTTACATAATATGACGTTTGTTAAAAATATTATTAAACCTAACCGAACCGCTCTTTTAAATCAGTTTTATTGCATCGTAGGGGAACGTTACCCAGATCGGTTAAATATTACAAACATAATATCATAACATAATTTTTATAGCGGTTAACAGCACCGAAAAAAATTATTTGAGGTTTTACTGCACTAACTGGATGCAGAGGCTAAAAATAGAACTGCAAATAGGGCTTTATGAGTTATGAATAAAAAATTCGCGTCTGGTAGTTGCGTGGGAAAAAATATCGAATATCAGCGTTCAAAAGTCGTTTTTGATGATTCTTTGACATCAGCTGCTAATCGAAAATAGACTAAAAGAAGTTTAATGTTCAAATTTTATTACCACATTAAATCTAAATAATCTAGTTTCTAGTTTCTAGATTCAGAAGCATAAACTGCGCTGCATGTATTATATATTCAGGTGAATCCCAAGATATGTATGTTTGAGGAAATATGGTTTGCAATATAATCCTTAAGCCAGTACGTGCAAGTCTAAATATAAATTATAATATCACATATTACGTTAAACTCAGTTGCTCTTAAACTTTATAACTTTCCCGGGTTGAAGGTCGGTGGATACGTGGGTGTTTTAATTCATAGCAAAGCGGCTCGTTTATTCACTTGTTTCCATTTAATTCGTTTAATTGCTGTAGTTTAGCTGGGCACACATTGTTGTAATCAAAGTCAGATTAAACTCGCCGATTATTTTAATTTAATAAATCGAGCGTTGGAACTCATAAAGTTTGCAATAAAATCCACGTCAGGGAGGAATTTTACAATTAGAGGAGCAAAAACTATATCTCAGGGGTAAAATAAATCAAGTAGGTAACTCAAAACAATCTTGCTCCTGCAAATCCAAGTTAGAGATGCAATATATTACTTGAAGAAACTCGCGCTCCCTAGTTAAATTTTACTCTACCTCCGCACTGCTACCTCTTCTTATCTGCTGATAACAATGTAGAAGAAGCGGGACAATAATACAGACATTGTGTAATCCAAATGCGAATCAAATGTATGTAAGTTTGATAAAATACTAGTCCTTTGTAATTACGCCATCCAATCTATCAAGGCGGCGTTGGTATTGTCCGGGGAGCAGACTTTGAGCTGAGATTTCGTAAGTTATGCGCCCCTAAACTTGGTCTGAGTGAAAACAGGGGCGGATTTAGGGCTTTAAATATTGATGAACCTAAAGTTTCCTACTTATAAGTTATACTCGGTGGAGCATTGTTTTCTTTTTCGTACAAAAGCTTCGACGTGCCCAAGAGTGCTTGTAATGTGCCCCTAAACATTGTTTTAAAGCCCTAAGTTCATTACGAGACCAAATTGACAAAAATCGATAAACAAACGACAAAGGGAAACGACAAATGTTAAGCGGATTCCGTGAACGATGGTTTAGAGTGTAATAACAAAATTAAGTCACTATAAACAAATAAAAACAACCAGAACTTTAATTAATTTTGTCTGAAATACAATCTAAAGATTAAAAAAAAATATTTTTCGTTAAGTCGTTCGTCTAATTCGTATAATATTACTGACGATAAATATCACAAAATATAACATTTAGTGAACTAATTAATTATTAAATGTTAACTTAAATATATATGATCTGTAAGAGCCCAAAAATTGGTAAATCTTAGGTTTTACCGGTAAATTCTAGCAATTAACACAGTGAGGTGCTGAAAAAACCTTGTAAACGCGCTTCATTTTCGTTATTTATTTAAAAAAAAACTTTAACCAACCTTTACCCTGATCTATTGCTGACCAAATGAACGAGGGTCAGGTTAAAGGTATGCTCAATTTTTTTGCTAAAATTTACCGGTTAAACCTAGAATTTACCGAATCAACCAAAACCACGATATGACTAACTTCTTCCATTGTGTGCATCAACATACAAGAACAAATACTGTCGTAGTGGAAAAAGTGTAACTAAAAATATTTCAGTTTATGCTATTGAAGAGCCCAACGAAAAAGTTGTTTTACTGTGCAATATGTTTGAATGGTAGGACTACTTATTCGTTTACTTGATAATTTAAAGATCAAAATTAACTTTTCGGTACTAGAAAGCTGGTGGAATTATAGTATGTCTTTATTACAAAAATATCTATAAGTATACTAAAAATGTAATACAAATTACACTACATTATTGTATGTAATTGACTGTATAAAATTTTTAAGTCTAATTGCATAAAGATAAACCCGGGATTAACCCTGGGTTAACGCCTAAAACTAGGGATTAAGCCAGGGTTAACCCCGGGTTTAGCTTTTATGCAATTGGGTCTTAGTATATCAATTAATGGTGTTATAATACTTTCATAGTTAGAATAATTTTCTAGTAGTCAGTTTCAAGTATTTGGATAAACTTGATTTTTTCTAAAATCTCTTGTACATCTAAAAAAAAAAATACAGAATCTATCGAAATTTTCGTGGGTACCGTAAGTAGAACATGCCATCGGGGGCAACGAGAGACATTGCCGAGCCCGGGGGGAAAATTGTACATGGGCCCCAAGTAAATAAATAATTTGAAAATGTATTTAATGAAAAACAAACTGTTGAATAATGTCCGGGCTCCTATAAATCCCGGGTCTGGGGAATTTTACCCCATCTCTGCTCCCTCTCTCGACGCCCCTGCATACAATATTATTGGTGTTAAACTTTGTTCATTTCAAGACAATTGTGTGGTACAAAAACAAAAGCATTAAAATCAATTTGGGCTGAGATTTTTAATTTTGTTTTACACAAATACAAATTCTTAGTAACTCAACAACACTGAAACTTGGAATACATGTTAATTTTTGTATTATTTTTAAGTTTTGTTACTAATATTACTGACTGTAATTTAATTTTAGCTAACATCTTACAGCGCCAAAGTACAGTACATTGATCATTAAAAAATAAATAAAAAATGAAACCTCTGTTGATACATCTAATTCATGATTAAAAAATAATAACTTTCGGAAAATATATTATTTTGGTAAAGGCTTAAATTATGTAAGTAATTCATTTAAGAATTAAACAGGTTTAATAAAAAAATCATTTTTTTTAAAGAATTCTTTTTTAAAATCCAATACCAGTTTGAAAATCTGTTCATTAGTTGCAGTTTCATTAAATATTAGATTAGACTCCAATAAATGAAAATGCGAGAGTATTAATATTGTTTTTAATATTTTAACAATCCCAGAGTCTCTTTGGCAGATTGGTTTGTGCATTTTGAAAATATCTCGTAAATTATACTCATATAGTTAATTTTGTTCTTTAAGAACACTTACAATCACGACCTTACTCAATGTGTTTTCAATTGACTTTACTCGGATATGAATCACACTGTTTGAAATCAATATTTTTTTCCTACTTGTGTAACTCATTTAATTACTTTGTGCTTTTTTGAAAGTAGGATTTACCAAAAAGACACTGTAATCTTCAGCAATTTTAATCAAGTACGTGGAAACAAAATACCTATGCAAACGAAAAGCAAAAGCCAGAAACAATACGTTATGTGACTCTGTTTTGTGTTTTATACATCCGACATGTCAACAGCACATAAAAACCCCGGAGATACAAACGACAAGGTTTGCCACGGTTTCATCACTGACACAAGCAAATATAACGTCCTTTGTCTCTGTAAATATTTCGGCCTTTCCGTTAAGAGTTACTTGTAAAGATACGATCAAAGGGATTTCACCCCATAAAAACAGTTCATAACATTTCGAGAGGACACAATAAAAATTACCCGTCAATAAACGCGATTGAAAAACACACTGCCGCAGTAATTGAAACAAAGACTGATGAAAAACACAAACAAAACCCAAATTTGCGAAAAGGTTTGTTATCGGATAAAATTTAGCGATTTACCTTTCACGCAAATAACACTAAATAAAAGGGATACTTTTCATGTTATACCAACTTGAACTTGCTAAGGCAAGTGTGGAATAGAAAATTATTTGCTGGAGTCTTACAGCCGTATGCACAGTCGCTCGCCGAATGTCGCGCCGAAGAACTCTTCAGCGAGCGCTTCGTTAACCGCCCGCCAGACAGTTTGCTTGCATAGACAACTTTCGGCGAACCGCCAGCTGGAGAATTCGCCGGCGAAGCGTTGACTAGCGTACATGAAAACATATCACTCTAGCATGCACAGAATAGCAATTAGCGAATTTGATAACGTGATACAACCTTGCTTTAAGTATCTAGCACGCGGTAAATGACCGCAGTTTTTATAACTTTAAAGCAAAATTCATTTCAAACGCAATATTTGATGAGAGCGCTGTTAAAAAAAATAGTAAGTAATAAGGTTTCCCATATTAATTACCTCTCTAACTACTTAACAATGGGATAAGATCTTTTTTGTTGGTCCCTAGAAATGTGTCAATACCCAAAATCTTAATTTTCTTTATTAATAAGAGTTTAGATGTCTTTATAATTTCCAGTAAAACATTCATTGCTAGTTCTTTGTCAATTGTAGTTTATGACCGTTGTGTACATACAATGATGTGCATAATAATAGCTAATTATAAAAAATACCTTAAAACCAAAATAAATATTGAATTTAATTGTTTTATAATTCATTTAAATGTTTATGAACAATTTTAATAATAATAAGAAAATAACGAAAGAAATAATTGAGATTTTATAATATTTGAATACATTAACGCACCAAGTTATGCATTTCCTCGTAATTCTATAATTCACTGACTTTCGATACAATATGATCGCAATTAAAGTAATATTTGTTAAAAAAATATAGACATCCATAATTTTACACAGTATTTTGTACACTTGCTATTAACCCAGCAGAAAAATAAGAACATAAGATATATAATATGTACATGTACATTTATCAAACATGAGCACAGACAAACACCTGGACAAACAATTAAGGTGAATACTTCATGTACAGTACTATTTGAAGTTTAGTCGACTTTGTAACACTTAAATAATATATTATATCGAATAAATCGTACAGTGCCGAGGAAAAAAAATGATAATCATACCTGTATGATACAAAACTATTTTATCATCGAGGATAAAAATTGATGTAAAAAATAAATATAAATTTGCATTTTGCAACAATATTCAGTACCCTGGAGATGCTAGATACTCGCGCCGCCGAAGCGCCGAGTTTTCAAGTATTGCGCATGTGCCACTTAGGTGAAGACTCGCTGGAGAACGACTATGCAACGCTCGGCGATGCGCCGGAGGAGCCGCCGGCGAACGACTGTCAACGCAAACTGTCGGCGCACCGCCGGAGACTCCTCCGGCGATCGACTGTGCATAACGCTGTTAGACCAATCACGAAGGGTTCTGCATTAATAATTACCTATACATATGTGTAGTGAGTATTAATCCAGTTTTTAACAAGCTTATTAAAGAAACTATATTTATTCGCAGTTTTGTTCGTGGCAACCAGAAAAGCTATAGAGTCAGTCAAACTTCAATAACCAGGTACAATTACTTTGCGACCACAATTTCGGCTCTGGAGATTCATAAACAGTATTTTTATATGTAATTACTGATAAACAGATAATAAATTATGCAACAGTTAATAATCGGCCGGTTAATCGGTAATCGGCCGACAAGTGAAGACCGAGTAATTGGTAATCGGACAATTTGCTGCATACCTTATTTAAAGAACATAGAAAGGTTGCATTTGTTTTAAGATACAACTTGCAATTTTTCTAAGCGTAAAAAAATCTACAACTTCTTCTCCAAAAATATTTTTGTACCATTAAGTACAACCGAGTTATCAACGATTTAAAAAAATGCTCATTTTGATCTAGCGTATCATGGAACTTGTTTGAACATTAAAGCATCACTGAATAGATCTTAGATAGGGAACCAATTTTTCCAATTTAAACTTCTTTGTAGCTCTGACCGTTTACGAGATCCTAATGGTGGTCCTTCTGTGTGGACGACCCTGTATATAGTCTCTACTTTTTGATAATTCTTGTGTTGATTCCCAGGGCTAATTTGATTACCGTCAAAATTGATTATGTGCAGTAAAGTTCTTTTGTTATTCATAAAATATTTGTTTTCAATAAGCATGTAACCCAGTTGTAACATTTATATAATCATAAATAATTGAGGAACAGACTAATACATGCGATTCCTTTTTTGTTTAAATAATTATGGTAGTGGGTTCGTATTTTCAACACACCATGCGGTCAACTGTTTTTAATACGTAGGTGGTGGCCGTCTTCACCAAGTGAACTCCGTGACATCTTACAGTTGTGAAGCGTTAAGCAAATAATAAACGTGGGATGCTATAATAAAAATTAATGTTTTTAGTATTCAGTTTCATGTCACCTTTAGCTGTTTGCAACAGCTAGAGTTTGGGATAAAACTGTATGAAAAGCATCAGGAGCGGCTCGTCTATATGGGATGTAGGGCTGTACCCCTCTAGATTTAAATGAAATTGTGCATATTATTCAAACCTATTTACATTTTAACTACAAACATATTTTGACGTTTGTACTGCAGCTACATTGGATAGTTTACAATTGATAACTATAGCTGTATCTTATGAAATTAATTCGCGGGCTGTATTTCCCGCAGCCCCACAGCGCTATTATACTATATACCTACCAGTGTTTCTTAAACTTTTTTTTTCCAATCCAAAAAATTGTCGAGACCCAACAAAATTTTGATACTTTAAAATGATAATATTAACCATTCATAACTTTTACTCTTTTTATAATTTAAAAAAAACAAATATTGATTGTGCTATTAATGTACTTATGAACTAAAACTCAAAATTTCATTACACAAAAAATTACCTTAAAAATTAATAAAATATTAATTTTGGGTTTGGTTAATTAAAAAAAAAACTTTATTATTAGTTTCAATATGGTTTGCGACCAAAAATAAATTTCTCGCGACCCACTTTTGGGTCGCAACTCAAAATTTAAGAAACTGCTATATACGAAGTGGCGAGTAGACGTGGAGTGGGGGTGACCCGTGATATATATACATGCTACTGAGACTGCAATCTATAAAGCCAAGTTAACGGCTACGAGCTTACGAGCTAATATACAGGGATGCGCAAAAGTATGGAAACAGACAAATATCTAGCACTATTGCAGATATGACAATGGAATTTTGTATCTGAGCGTTATGGTATTTTTCGGATTCGATGTACATATTAAGATTGCATTACGACTTCCGGTTCAACCGGAAACGGACTCCAACTTTAAAATTTTAAATAGAACCCTGTATATAGCTAGTGCAAAGTGTTAAATAATCTATTGTCAATCTAATTTTCAAACGAAATTCTACTGCCTTTTTAAATAACTTTATTGTTGAAAATAAAATTGAAAGTGCTGAATCGCTTAAAATTTTCACGAAAATGTAAATTTTACGAAAACGGTTGATTTTAAACCCACATAACCTTATACATTTTTTAAAGTAAATAATAAGAGAAATCCAAAAATGTACAAATATACAGGGTGTTCTATTTAAAACTTTAAAGTTTGAGTCCGTTTCCGGTTGAACCGGAAGTCGTATTGCAGCCTTAATATTTTCATCGAAACCGAGAAATACCATAACGCTCAGATACAAAATTACATTGTCATATCTGCAATAGTGTTCTAGATATTTGTCTGTTTCCATACTTTTGCGCATCCCTGTATTATTGATTTTAGTGTTCTGTGGTTTTTCAAAAATAATATTGACATATTTTGAATGTAAATGGATAAAAACGAATCAAAATAAAAACAAACAACTCTAAACAATATTTACAAGGAATTAATTTTTTGAGTTTGCCTCTAAGCGAGAAAATTAAAATTAAAAATTTGTGAAGTGTTACGGATTACAACTACAACTACAACTAGTTTTAATAAAATTGATCGATAATTTGATAAACCAGAAGGAGCAAAGGAATTTTAATATTAATAGATAATATAAAAATTTAAATAATAGATTTATACAAACAGCATAATTTTGCTAGTAATGTGATTTTTTAACCTCTGTTCATGTTAAAAATTTTGGTTACATTTGTAGTAATTTATGCTTGTTGGAGACCGGCGCGGCTGTCAGGTATTAACGCTATGTTCTTGTGTTTAGACGCTACGTTCACATGTAAGCGTTTGGGCGTAAAACTCATTATAAAGGTTTTTGCAACCCATTAAAAATTACAATTAAAAATACTTTCACCGACCTTTAACCTCATCCTCGTTCGCTTGGACAATAATAAAGGGTCAGGTTAAAGGTTGGTTAAGGTTTTCTGTTTTTTAAATGCATAGGATAAATTAAATGTAGGCCATACATGTGTAATGGGTCACAACATTCATAAATACTTTTACGCACAAACGCTTACAAGTGAACACAGCACAGCGTTCATATGGCAGCACCGCCGGTCTCCAACAAGCATAAATTACCACATTTGTCGCTACAGCTCCCCCATTGCAAGTTCTTACGCGCCGCCACTGAAGAGCATCCAAAAATGTACAAGACATAACGCGATCTACAGACTAAGGAGATTTATTATGACCTACTCGATTTAAACAAGGAAAACAAACGTTTCTCGTCCAAATGTTGTAGGTGTGATTTAAAAACCGCACTTTGAAATTATTTTTGGTTATCATTTGATTGTGTTTTCTTTTGTAGAATAACTTGCTTTTGCAGGGTACCGTTTCGTCAGAATTCAAGATTAAAACTGTTTTTACTGAGTTTCTACGTAGTACGAGTTTTACCTAAATAAAAAATTTTAGAGGCGAAACGATATTAACCTAAAAAATATATGGCTTAGACTTGGATGAGTTTTACCCGCGAGGTCAAAGCCCAGAGCTCTAAGAATCCTAAAAAATAGATCGTAGCGGCATTGTAAATAAGTTGACATCACAAATATTCAGAAAACTACTGTTCATTCAAACAAACCCAAAAAATAACCATTTTCACAACTTACGAAAACAATTGTATTGATTTAACAGTTTTTCGTATTTTGTGTGATTATATTCAATATGCTGTTACATATACATTTTTAATTCAGTTATACATACAGGGTGTTTCTTAAGTACTGCAAAAAAATTCCGGAGGTGATTCCTTATTGAAGATTAAGGGGGGTCTTACATAAAAACAAAATTTCTTAGACGTCTCCTTTCGAAGTTACAACCCCCTAAAGGGGCGCGATAAAATTAGGTTTTTATTTTATTTCTCAAATTCGGATAAATTTAGGAAAATGATATTTGGTAGATGTTTTATACTTATGAAAAGGTTTCCCATAGTAATATTTTGAATCATCTCCCACCTCCACAGGAGGCTGAAAAGAGCGACCCCTGTTGGTTTTCTTCTCAGAACTTTTTGGTGGGTTAAAATTTTTTAGTTGAAAATATTTTTTTTTAAGCTTAATTTATTTAGAAACTTAATTTATTCTTTAGTTTATCTCGTAAAACCTACCGTTTTGGAGTAAAAAATATAATAAGTAAACGTGAACCATCAAATATAAAACGATTCATTTTGGTGGTTGCCATGGTTTGTTTTATGTTCATATTGGGTAGAATTGACGGGTGTAATCTATTTTGAGGTTAACGTGGCGACAACGCTATAACGCCCGTCGATTCTACCCAACATGAACATAAACAAACCATGGAAACCACCAAAATGAGTCGTTTTAAATTGGAATATTTGATGGTTAATGTTTACTTACTTTATTTTTTACTCAAAAACGGCAGGTTTTACGAGATAAACTAGAGAATAGATAAAGATTCTAAATAAATCAAGCTCTGAAAAAAAATATTTTTTATTAAAAGATTTTAACCCACCAAAAAGTTCTGATAAGAAAACCAACAGGGGTCGCATTTTTCAGCCCCCTGTGTAGGTGGGAGATGATTAAAAATATTACTGTGAGAAACCTTTTAATAAGTATAAAACATCTACCAAATATCATTTTCCTAAATTTATCCAAATTTGAGAAATAAAATAAAAACCTAATTTTAGCGCATCCCTTTTTTTATGAAAGACCCCCCTTAATTGTTGACAAGGAATCACTTCCTAAATTTTTTTTGCAATACTTAAGAAACACCCTGTAATATATAATTTTTCGAAAAAAAATATTATGTAACAATAAATTTGTAGACTAAATTTTATGGTTAACGATTTAATGTTAAAATGCCATAACAGTATTTCAAACTTAAAAACTTACCTATTGCAAGCAATCAATGGAAAAATCCAGCCATATCTGAAACAAAACTGAGATATATTTATTGCATTAAAATAAGTAAGTAGCTAAAATTTTCCTCCGAATAATCAAACTATAATTGATGTGTTCCACACAACTAAATTATAATTGTTTAACGGTTAACGGTTTTAATATCCAACCTGTTACATAATTTGTTTTTATGTGCCACACGTATTTCTAAAAATTTAACCTAAACTTGCGTATTCAAAGCGGTGTAAAATGGAGGTAAAGCGTTTAAGCAGATTATGTTTAATTGCTTTTATCAGGTTAGTAGATATAAATCAGCTCAACCAAACTGATGGTAGGTACACTGTAATGTACGTAGTCTTTGACATACAGTTATGCTGGTAGGTTGTCACTTAAATAAGGTGAAATCACTTTACACGAATGGAAGATCCAAGTGGGCATAGTGTGATCCTTTGCTCTTTGAATTATACGTTAAAGTAGTTAAATATAATCCCACGCATCCAAAGTTCAGGTCGTCAGATACAAGCGCTTTAATGTATGAATGGAAACAAAACTTGGAAGAATGGGACGCTCATATGTTCAAATAACTGTTAAAAATGATGTCAACAAGAGGTGTTTTATGGGGCGCATGGGGCACTAACTTGCTTGAAGATATAAAATAAGCATGTACTGTTATAATACAAAACCTTTTTGGAGCGTGTAATTTCAGTCATTGAGTTATTTTTGTCACTCGATTAAAATTGGACAGAATGTATTTGTCACTCAAAACAATTTTTATAATTAATACTATTGAAACAAAAAGCATAATTTATAAAAACAGTAGCAGGCACATTTTAATTAAAATTATTACAAAATTTTTAAATTTGTGCATCACTCTCAAATCTCTAAAATAAATAACTTTAGAAATTTGGACCAACTGACGTTTTTTTTTTTTTTGGGAAAATAACGAATATGCGCGTTGTATTCCGTTTTTATCTCAAGTGGATGTATTTGCAATGGTCAAATTCAACTGCACTTTTGTCAGATAAGAAATAATTCTAAATATTTGGACACATTGATTCCATGTAAGTATAAAAACATGTTCATGTTTTAGTAATGAGTAAAATTTTTGCAAAAAAAAAACATGTACAGGTTATACCGGTAATACAATTTTCGACTTAAAAAACCATATGTCGACCTACCTTATTACTAATTAATGTACTTTTATTAGTAGCAAACACTCTAAAATTCAAATAAGACAAATGTAAACTAAAACCGCATTTGCCGGCCTATAAGACGCATGCACGTATAAAATGAACGCCTTTTTACATAGGCATTTTTTGAAAACAAACCTTTTGAAAGACATGCGTCTTCTGGGCTGGTAAATATGGCCAATCCTCATAAAACTTCCATTTATATTATTCCGTGTGTGTTTCTACACATACAGTCTGAAAAATGTAATAAATATAAACTTCGCGGTTTAATTGGTTTCATACGAACGATATAATTGAGTTAATGAGCAGTTCCCAACCGGTGGATCGTAAGGAGGTTTCATCTGTTTGTGAAACAGGGAATGTTTAAAAAGAGACCCGGTATTGTACAAAAAAAATCATCTTTTTAAGGACTTTAACTCCGTAGAAGGATGCAATACTAAAATAGTCACAAGTTCAAAAGATATCAAGAATAAGCAGTTAATTACAGTTCTTTATGGTCATCACTTTTGACCGTAGCAAAGGTAATTTTGGTACCCTAGAAACAGGTATATGGTAACTATTTTACTATTTATGATCCGAAAATATGAGAAGCGATATCACTGTAAACAGCATGTAAAAAGGCGTTAAGCTGTTTATTTAAACATTGTCTAAGACAGTGGTTCTCAAGCTGTGAGACGCGCCCCTTGAGTGGGACGCGAAACGTCTGAAAGGGGGAGCGAAGAAAATTGGAAACCAAAAGCAAAACAACAAAAATACATATTGAAAATGATAGCAGTGACAAATACATTATTGTGCCAAATAACTAGTGTTCCGCATTTCAATGTACCTATATTTAAGTTTACAATAGCAGCATTTAAAAAAAAAACAAAATACACATTTTTAAGTACTACACTCAGTTCGAAGACGGTTGAAAAATGAAAACAAATCGAGTATTTTGGCCGGCGAAGAGGATTGGAATGGGGACGTAATAAAAATTGGTATGAAAAAGGGAGGGGGGCGAAAATATAAAAGCTTTGAGAAACACTGGTCTAATATAAGAGCTGCTTCATACAACAAAACATTTTAAATTAAGTAAAGTTTTTAAAATTCTACAGAAAAGCAATGTCTTACAACACTTTAATTAGCTGGTTTGCCAAAAATAAGTGAAACGCGGACTCCAGCGAACAAAATCGGGGTAAAATTTACACTGCAACTATATTTTGTAAATGTTTCAGAAAGTTTTGTAGACTTTCTGCGCCAAAAGCGTTCCCGAGTGAATAAAGATTCATTCCATCCTAAAATTATGCAAAACCGCTCCGTGTTAGATGCGTTCTAAGGGAGTAAGAAATTATTCAATTATTCATTCAATTATACACCATTACTAACCGCAGGTAAAATTCCATGCTTCGATACAAACCCAAATTTACTTTATGGCTCATTGGGACGAAACATATAGAAGGTACTTCCTAGGTATACTCGACTTTATATTGTGAATTCTCTTATACTCCACAAACTATTCATGTTCTATAATCAGAAAGTGCATTGGATGCAAGGCGCCCGGGTTCCAGACTGTACGTAGGGTCAATGCTAGCCAATTTTTTAAAGGCCATAAAATTTATTTTGTTATTCTACCCAACTTTTATTTTAACGACTCTCTTGCCCGGTTTCTCCGACACATCTTAAGATCTAGCTGAATCTTAAGTTCGCCTTAACGGTATAAAGTGTTGCACCAAGCAATTTTAAGAACATATTCGACTTGAGCTGAGCTCACATCTTGAGTCGCTGTTTACTAGAACTTGAGCTGGAGTACATAACCTAAAAGTATCTTGTATTTGCTTTGTTTGTAGTTAAGTGTTTGTTTAAATTGTGGTTTAAGTTTAAATATGGACATTGACTTTATAAATATGATAGATGATGCAGATGATGACTTGTACGACCCTGTAATTCCTCGAAGGCGATTTGTTCGCGCAAATCCATTTACGGATTTCGAATACGATCGTTTTTTTTATGCGTTTTTGCCTCACAAAAGAGACAGTTATTGTGATCTTAGATCAATTTGAGCCTCAATTGGAGTATACAGGGTGTTTGAAATTCGAGTTTAAGCATGGGGATCTCGCGTATTATAATAGCTAGAGTATAGGTTTAAAATTGGCAAAGTTGCTAAATTTGGTGCTCATTAATAATCCAAAGAGAAATTGAAAATATCTCAAACAGTATCCGAGAAAATTAGGAGAAACTGGAAAATACGATTTTTAAAAATCGTTTATAACTCCTTTGGAGTTTGAAATATTTTAAATGTGTAAAAAAGTTGCCCAAGCAACTTTTTAAGCCGAATCGGATGGTGGTCACAAATTTTTCCTAGATCGATTCGTTTTTGTTTTAGACAACCAACTTTGTTTTTTCTGATGGGCAGCATATCGCGTTTTTCTTCGTTATTAAAGTTCATTTTTACGACTAACAGGCCTTTAAAACTTTTAGATTGTTGATCGGTTGTCATGGAAACAACATAAACTACAATGACCGGCCAACCTGATTTATAATGGTTATTGTTTAAAACGTATTTTTTGAAATTTGACAATGAAAGAATAAGTAAAATACCATGTGTGATACATCAATGGATTTAGAAAAATAAATGCTATTTGATAATGTAAATAGCAAAACTTGCGCCCATAAGCAAAAACAAAGTTGGTTGTCATAAAATAAAAACGAATCGATCTAAGAAAAATTTGTGACTACCATCCGATTCGGCTTAAAAAGTTGCTTCGGCAATGTTTTTTTTTACACATTTGAAATATTTCATACTCCAAAGGAGTTATAGACGATTTTCAAAAATCGTATTTCCCAGTTTTTCCTAATTTTCTCGGACACCGTTTGAGATATTTCCAATTTCTCTTTGGATTATTAATGAGCACCATATTTAGCAACTTTGCCAAATGTAAACCTATACTCTAGCTATTATAATAAGCGAGAACTCCATGCTTAAACTCGAATTTTAAACACCCTGTATACATAATCTATTTATTTATTTTCTTCCACCAAGCTAACTAGTAATTGTTTTTCCTCCATGGTATAATTTATTCTTTTTTTTTCCGCCATTTCAACACAAAATAAAATAATAAACACCGAACTGTAACTTTATATGTGACTAACAGCTGATAGCAACAACAAGATGTCACAGGGAGCCGTTTTAACAGCTGTGATGTAAATGGCCAATGAAAGTTAACCATTTCAATCTGCCGCTAAAATGTGCCGACTTCTTGCAACGTTGCCAAACCGAGTTCTAACTTAGCTGAGATGTCTAACAGATTCCGGAATATGCTTTCTGTGCAACGCATTGGTATCTTGAGACGGTCTTAAATATAAGGCGGGCTTATATAAGTCGATCTTGAGATGTTTCGGAGAAACCGGGCATAAATGTCTTATAATAAAAAGGTTATCTATGTATCGAGGTAGATAATTGTCACCCAATACACCAAGAAAATTAATTAAAATATGTATAGACTTCGTTTTTAATGGCATCTTAAAAAGAATTAATTAATTAATTGTTTATGGTGTGTTGAGTTAGTAAATAGTAATTAAAATTATTTTGTTGCTATTACTGCACAAAGCACAAATGCAACTAAATACCGAATTAAGTTACCGTTTGGCACGTAATAAACCGACGTATTTCAGTATTCGAGATTAATTAACGCCTGCGTAACTGCCACTCCATTAAGTTTACTGTATATGTAAATAGTATAGTGGAAGTCCTAAGTGCAATTAGCTATTTGCATTACTTGTATAAAAAACGAATTAGCACTTGTAATTTTCAGCATTTTGCTTTAAATTACTTTGGGTAATAAACACCCGGGTGTTATATTTGTTACTTCTATTTACAGAACCGAATGAGATGCGTAGGGTCTAATAAATTCAAAGAGTGAACGGACTTTAAATAAACAAAGGAAATTGAAATTAGTGAGACGTAAAATATGGTGAAACAATTAGACTAAATAACGAGTCTTGTATTTTAGCACAATTAGGGACCCATTCAGCTTTATTACTTCCCTAATACAACAGATAAGTTTCGTTATTATTTAGACAGGATGCTCACAAACTTACCCGATATGAGAAGGAATATAAATTCTCAAACATTCATATCAGCCTTTAAAAAATAAGTACCATACGAAAAATATTACAGTTAAATACACATGCATTAATCGAACTTTTAAGGCAATTCTGCTTGTTAGAAAACATACAACATTCAATTAATAAAAGTTTAATAAAAAAGCACTTCGTAAAATTAAAAAAAAAACACTCATGTACAATGTACAAACATATTTAAAAAAAAATTTAAGACAGAATAAATTACGTTCTCAAGTCTGCTATAGAAGGTGTGTCGCATAGTTGAGACTACTATGGGGATTGCGCATTATATAATGCAAAACATAACAGATAATGTAACGGACCGTACTGTACATAGGCCGCACTGTTGTGGAAGAGTACTTATTACTCTTATATTTATTGTAGATAACTTTGGCTCGTGATCGTCTTTGTAACGTGGTTGGACCCTCAAACGTTGTTTTACGTAGAACTCCAAGTTTAGAACAGCTACTAAGATTGTAGAAAGTAAATAAAACACACAAAAAGGAAGTAATTCTCTTTATTGTAATTTCTTTATGATTCAGATAATTCTGATTTTTACTGTTTACTATGCATATATTTGTGACTAGTTGTAGCTAGGTTGTAGCCATGACGTTAGTTGATGAAATGTGGTTTCTTATTGTATCTGACTGTTAGGACATGATGTGTGATGTCGTCTTCGCGAGTGTGTGTGCGTGCGTGTGTGTATCGGGTGACCTTTGCAAGTAGTGTACGTGAGTGAATGAAAGTGTAACGTTACGGAGCGATGATCCTGCTGGACCGCCTGACAGCGATAACTCGCCCAAGCGGACTTCGGCAACAGGACCAGATCGCCAACCTAGTGAGCCTTCTGACAGCGATGACTCGCCCAAAAGACTACGGCACTAGGTCGGACAAGGAGTGTACCTCCGGAACCCCTCTAAGCGATGACTCGCCAAGAGATTCTCTGATAGGTCCACTGAGGATGACTGATACCTGTTGTGCTCTGACAGCGACAGCTCGCCCAAAGCCTCTGACAGCGATTTCTCGCCCAAAGTTCACAACAGGATACCAGCTGGATCACCAGGTCGTGTAGTGGCTCAGTTAAGAACCCTTTCTTTTCGAAAGGCACCGCTTTTTATACATATTTTGGTGGTGTGGGGTGAAAGATAGTTAAAATACGCCTATTAGTCGTTTTGAACTAATAGTAACTCTAGTTTTGGATAAAAGGGCGTAAGACAAAAATTTAGTCTTTGTTAATTCGTTAATTAGTTGCATGCATCAAGAGGGGATGCAATTCGAAAGATTTTATTTGTTAGTCACTGCGCCCTTCCAAAACTAGATCATATAACCAAACTGATTCTTGCTTCACCCCACCAAAAATTACTAAATAACATTGTACATGCTACAAATGTGTTAAAATGCAATCAAGATAATATAGAATAATACCATAGTTACATGTATGATAATAATTTACAAAATCAACTTGTTATTAAGATCCACGTAAATTTCATACAATACAACAAAGGTCATGACCCATTTCTTTGTCTAGCAGAGGGATTCCCTAAGAATGTGGTTTTTTGGTACAATATTTCAATCATCAAGAGTAATTCGATACTTTCGTTAGTCGGCCGTGCATTTCTTTACCCCAAGTGCTAACGATTTATGGTGTCATTTATTACATATGCGTCTGGCCACCTGCGTACGTAATAAGCCAAACACACTTATTCCACTGCTGATTATATTCTTTATAAAGCAAATAGATTTGATTTAGGAATAATTATTATTACACCAATGCTTTAAGAGCTAGTTGAATAAGACACAGACTAAACAAACTTAGGTTGAAAAGTATAATCGAATTTTAAATTATCCACAATAGTTCACAAGCCAGTACTATTATTTGAACATAATATCTTGGATGTAATTGATTTTATAAATAATTATTTATCCATATTGCTACAATAAAATAGGTTAGATTGTGCAGATTTTGATGTTTTAAATTGTGTAGTTTACCTGTTCCAACCAAAAAATTAATTTTTAGCTTTAAAAATAAAATTATGAGTTTCTACAAAACTAAACACGTTCACTGTCCATAAGTCATATAGGACTCATCACGCCTGTTTAATGGCATGTCCATGAAGCATATGAGACTCATTTGACAGATATTAAATGTAATTGTGAATATCAAGTGGTTGCAGGACGTGAAAAGAGGGTTATCTGAAGCTTATTGGGCAAACATTTTGTATCACATATGATTCATGGACGGTTTATGTACGAAATTCCAAAAACAATCGAATATGTTGTTAATGTATGTCGACATGTGACGTCGGATTAAATAAAATGCTTGAACAGTGAACGTGTTAATGAAAATAAAGATAGGTATGCAGATAATACAACAGTTAAGTTTTGAGTTTCTTATAGGACAAATGTTGGATATTCATTTTTTTTTTCAATAAACACACTAAAACCTCATCCGTCAAGACTGACAGCAACCAAGAGTGATAAAAATTGAGCTGTATTTTATGTTTCTTTTTGTGTATTCGATTGTTTCTCTCTCTTTGTGTGTGTCTGTCTTTCTCTCTCTCATATTGAGATCGCCATAGTGGCGACGAGTTAAGTGGTACACCCTGTACATATTGTAAGAGAAATTAGTCATTTATTTTACTGTTTATCTCAAACGCGCTTTACTAAATGTATTAAAAACTCCAATTAATTCGTTTTTTAAACCTACTTAGGAAACCGAATAACTACAAATATTTTTTTAGCAAATTTTTAATTACCAGCTTCTTAGATACAAGCTGCTATTATGTTAGGTTCAAGGAAATTACAGTTTATAAACAGTAATTAAAATTTAATATTCAGCCCTCTTAAAACTTTATTTTACGACACTGTGAAACTTTTAAGTTATAATTGTTTTATTATCATTTGCATTACTAACTGGCGTAACTGCTACAATCGAAGGTTGGTAAACTTTAATGCCATGAGAATTGCCTAAAATATTGTCGCGAAATTAGATTACCATCGTTAATAACTTTTTGTCGATAGACCCTTTTTTAACAACACTTGACAACCAAATAAAAATTTTACAAAATCGCAAAACATAATTGGAATATGTAAAAGGGATTTATTGTTGGGGTTCCTCTTAAAGTTGCTTGTTTCTACTAGTGTACCAACATGATGTACTAATGAAACCAGTATTAACGAAATAAATTACTTTACATAGTGGACCTCGAACTTCCAACACAACCCGTTCCAAAAGACGATTCGACTTTCAAGTTGTTCGACTCTTGAGTTAAACTTCTCCATAAGAAATATTTTAAACTGAATTAATTCGTTCTGGTTCTCAAAAATGTACCTAACATAAAACATTTAGAGAACCTATTATTTCAAAAGATCATATTGGTACATAATAATATACAGGGTGTGTATAAATTGGCGGAAGCGCTACACGTGGCGATGTTCTTCGTAAAATTCTGTCGAAAATCTCAATACAAAAATGTTGTACCATGCTACCTATGGCCTCAGAAACCATTAAAAAAAAAAACAAAAATTTGGCAACCTTGCATCCATTGATTTGCGTTTGGACGTTTTTTTATTAGCAATTTTTACTTTGATATTTATAATGTTTATTCGAACTGAAAGCCTTCAGTTCGTAAACATACTTGCATTCTTTTAGGTATCGTCTAATACAAACAAGAAATAATTACGAGAAAAACAGAGATGACAGCTAATGACAATGTTGCCATATGTATTATTTTCATTCAAATCAGTGATTAACATATTTTCAACACCAATTTTTGAAAGGAAAAACACAATATCTAGGGAAAAATATTATTGAAAATTTATTTTTATTCCATATCGCAGCTTTTTCATTAAAAAATATTAAATAATAACGCTTATTAAAGGACTGAATGTCAAAACGTTGAGGACCTCTTGCAGACACAGTAAGCATGTGCATTAAGATTTTTGACTTAGAATTTTACGAAGAACATCGCCACGTGTAGCGCTTTCGCCAATTTATACACACCCTGTATATAATAATCAATAAACAATAACAGTATGAATGATATTACTAAATCGGTAAGTATTGTTAAAGATTATAATAAAAATAACTCAAAAAAATCACTTAAACGTTTTAAAAACTGATTATTTGTTCGATTTTTGAGTTTAAAAACCGGATTTTCCTCGAATTTTTGTTTGAATTTCAAGTTCTTCGAACATCAAACCGTTCAAAGTTTGGGGGTTCACAGTATATTCAATTTACAAGGTAAATATTTAATGTTCATTAATATCTGATTCATAAGTAAAGCGTTTGAATTCCAATTTAATACACCAAAATATAAATTTTTTGAAATATTATACTTTTTATTTGAATTGGAACGGTTGTTCGTCCCACATACAATCGTTTTTGTTTAGTGTTATAACACATTTCTGTTCTCCTCTATCGAAGCTTCATTTAAATAAAGTTAATCCGTTAACATGAACAATGTTGTCGCCAGTTCGTGCGCGTTCCTGTCACCAGATAGTTGAAATAAATTATCAAAATGACTGTTCCAGCGGTAACTTTGATTTCTAGCCTTTATATCGTCTAAAATTGGCTCGCGTGTTCTTAGTCGCAGCGAAAACACGTAACTTCACTTAGTTAAATTCAAAATATATGGGAGATATGTCGGCGAAACAGGATATTTAATGAACATAGCTAACTAACCGCTAGAGACGTTTCTTACAGATGTATCTATTTTTAAAACAAAAGCAGTTTCTCTTCGAGTCACAAAAAGACTATTTGCACTAAAAATTTTATGAGAAACTTGGTAAATTGTTTTTGTCAGTACGTTAGGATGGTTCCTTTTCATAATTTATTCGTCTCTATATTGTAACACGAGTATTTATGATTCGAAGATATTTTTCCCAATATCTAGACTAGACCAAAACTTTGTTCAAGGATGTACACTTTTCAATCGCAAGTATTCAGACCTGTAAAACGTGCTTCAAGGGACATTTAGAATAAAGTACTATAAATATTTGATATTGAGATAATACAAATAAAACGAAGTACCAGCTTAAGCGATTTAAACATTGCACAAACAAAAGTAGGTGATATAAAGTACTCGATGATACAAGAGTTACTTGAGCACTCAAGTACTTATTATAAATTAAACATGCTTGAAAGCAGCAAGAAGATTCTATATTAACACGAAATTAACGTAATTTAGCAATTTGAGACGTACTTTTCATATCTGCTACATCAGCACCTACGCTGTAGCTGATACCACCGAGAATAATGTTGTAATATTGATATCTAACGACGCATTCGACTTATTAAAAAGCAAATTTATGCGTAGCCATAAGCGCGCCACTAAACTAAAATATTCATGGAAGCAAGCCTGAAAAATGATCATACTTTGATATAATGGAGTAAAGATGTGGCTTAATTTCTACAAAAAACAACATTTAAACATAAAAGGACCGCTGTTACACAAAAATCTTTATTTCCAAGCTTATGTAAAGGTGTTTAGTTAGGGTTATACCAAAATAAATAAAAATCAAATATCTATATATACGTATAAAAGAGCTTGTTTGTGTGTTTGTTTGTTTGTTCGCTATAGAATCCTAGGTCCGTTGACCGATCGGGACCAAATTTTGCACAGTTACTATTTAGGACCTTGCAGATTTAACGCCAAACTTTAAGTACAAGCACATATTACCAATTTAAAAAAAAAAAAATTACTTGGACGGGATTCGATCTTACGTCGGCAAATACCTGGTCAAAACACGATACGGCGCGGTGTATTTCTCAAGTAAAGATTGTTTTGTATACAATTAGTAATAAATGTACATAAAGTATTATTTTTATTAGTACATTTTTAATTGAAACAAGACGAAAGAAAATAAATTTGAGTTATTATTCAATTTTTAAGCAATAAATAGTTATTTTTTAAGGAATTATAAGAAAATGGAAAGATGATTGATCAGAGTATGTCATTTGTGTATGATTTGGAATTATTGGGCTTATTCAAGTTAAAAAAGTAATTAAAATTGTAATCGCCCGTGCAACGCCGGGTAAATCATCTTGTTGTTAATAAAGCATTAAAAGAATTTTTTAAGTTGAAATGAGAGATTAAAATGTCAATATTTATGATAAATATTTCTGTATGCTACCTTACTTTTTTGGGTTCATTCTCTTATTTATTTTATTTAGTCATGAGTCCTTCTACTGTTGGGTGTAGGACTGTCAAGTTGTGTTGTGTTGACTTTTTTCCCTATTTTTTTGTCTTGTGCTAGCGTTTTTTGTGTTTCTATCCGTTGCTGCTTTTTTAGTTTCTGTTATTCCTAAAATCTCTACTTTATGTTTTATCATTTCATCTACCAGTTTTTCTAATTATTTTATGCTTCTGGTATTCCAAGTTCTTATTCTTATTTTGTCTTTCTTATCTCTATTTTTATCATTTTTAATATCTCGTGCTTTGATTGCTATCTGTTTTTCCTTATTCGTGTCCGTTTTCGTGTTTGGTTCGTACCATTTGTTCCGTAACTTGTTTTCCGTCCTTAGTTTTGTTTCTGTTTTTTGCTGTAGCTCCTCTTTCTCTTTATTCCATAGTCAGATGTTATCATCTACGATTAGTTTTTGGTAAGCTACTCTGACTTTTTGCCCATTTTTCTTTCTTTTTCTGATTTTTCTTTGTATTTCTTTCTTTTACTGTTGGGTCATAGACTATGTAAACGTTTTTACCTTTTAATCTGCTCTTACCTTTAATTTATCTTTAATTTATCCTCGCATTTACTTATCGTTGCTATTGTCTTATTTTTTTTTCCATAGATTTGACCCACCTCATACATCTGTTTGATATCTACTCGACTCCTAAATTTTAATCTAGAAAATTTTTAAACTACTGCCCCGTCACTTTTATCAAATTTTGCTTCCTTTATCACAATGTTATTAAGTATTTCTTTTCTTTTTCTTCTGTTTCTTCGATTCTGTTTTCTAAACTGTGCATCATTTTTCTAAGCTCTTCGTTTTTTTTTTTTGTTGCGATAAATTCCTCCCTAAATGCTTTTTGTTTTTTCCTTATCTTTTTAACTTCCTCCACCAAATTGGTTAATTACTTTAACTAATCCATCCATTTGTTTTTCTTCTGTTGACTGAATATATAATTCTTAAGTTGGTTTACTTACTCCTCAGGTTTTTGCATGATCTTGTGATTTGATTTCTAGTTTGCTCGTTCTAAATATTCCGCTTTCTTCTTTGTTTTTCTCTTCCTTGTCTCTTTTCCTGTTATCACTGCTACCACTCGCTTTAAAAAATTTGTCCATGTAGGTATATTTTGTTTTATTTTATTTAACTCTTTTACAAGTTTTAATTACAACACTTTTATTAATTAATTTTGGAGTAAAAACAAATAAATGACAGCGGACGTAAATATATAAATTAATGCAAAATGGACGCTAATACTAAAGTTGCCTAATTGCCATTAAGGATTACTAATTACGTTTAAATGGGTCACACTAATTTTTATTGTTTGTGAATTGATTGAATAAATTGCCCTACACAATTTTTAATCAGTTTTTGTTCTAATAACACGTTTAATGGAAGAAAAAAGGTGATTAATAGAGGAGGCTGATATTTGTTTTTTTGCACTTTTTTTACAGATTAAACTAGATATTTAAGCGATAATTAAAACTGTTTTATTTAGGTCAAATTTGAATTGTAAGAAGTACTATACAAAATTATCTTTAGCGAAATAATTTTTATAAAACGTCTTACAAAACATATCAACTATTTATTGATATACAAAATAAATGAAAAAGCTACTTTGCAACAAATGTTTCGCTCAAATAATCACAGAATATTTTTTGCTTCACTGAAAAAAAGGAGCGTTTCCTAATGTAACATATACGTAAAAGTACATTTATTTAATTATTCACGGCACCCCTGAAGGATGCTCACGGCACACTAGCGTGCCGCGGCGCACAGGTTGAAAAGCACTGGTATAATGTATAGCAATGTATTAAAAGAACCATGAGGAAAACAGCATAAAGATTGTTGGATATTTAATATATTGTCACATTAGTATTTTATTAGTATTTTTCCAAATTTATTTTATTCGATTACTTTTATAAGTTCATTACCTTTGCTTAATCGTTCGATGATGTACTATAACAGCTCAGCGTAATTCATGCAATTCTGCAAGCGCGACATTCCTGATGCTAGGATTACGCTGAGTTGCCGACCCAAGCGTGGTAACGCACTCCGGAAATAATACGTCGATCTACAGGCTTGTTGAGTCAGGGAATAAATCAATATAAATAGATCAATTAAATTCTGAGAGGGCAGTCTAGTTTGGGACTCAAATTGCGAAGTGCCGTTCGCGACCAAAAGGAAAGCCCTCTCAGAATGGAGAAGTCCCTGACCCAGCAAGCGCTGATAACGATTGTATTATTGTAAGTAATTTATGTATTTAACGTTGTTTCACTTTAAGTTCCGATTTATGTTTTGTATCCTAGTGTATCCTAGTTGTGCTTTAATTTAATAAACGTTTTAAGTTTACTTATAGGATTTCATTTGCACATTCTCTTGAATGTTCCATATTCTCTTACAGATCAGTGCTATTCCATTTCAGATCCGGTCACCTTGCTCCGAGTTTAATTGACATTGATTATTATGAATAATCAATTAATAATAGTTACGAAGCCAAACGTAACAATATGTATTTATCAAGCAACACTCTTCAGTTTGAATATTTTTGTATGACCCTAGCTTTTGGCCTCCTATATGTGGCTCGTATCTTGAAAACCTACGTTAAACCGACCCTGCGCAATCATTAGTTTTCTGCTTTTTTGCAAAGAGCTTTAAATAAAGAACACCGTAATTGTTACTTGCATCAGGACTCGTAAATGCTAAAGGCGGCCATGCAATTTTATTGCCTCAAAAACCCTAACAAATTGTACCACTTAATCTAGTGAGCATTATTTAATTCCTTTGTTTTTTGTTCTGAGGACAATAATTATACGGTAACCTAAAAAGTTTTACCGCTTTATGTTATTTCACATATTCCAGGTTAACGGTGTGTCCGTGCAGTAGCTTGGATTAAAATAATAACACGTTATGCGGACGTTATGCAAGCAATTTAAATTCAACGTCTGTAGATTTTTACGAGTGTGACATTTGGAATTTTGATTATCTTCTTTGCGCAAAATTAAAAAAAAAGGACGCTGCAACGTAGACGCGCGCTACAGTAATAAACAAAGCAGCGCGACTCAGAAATAACTAAGTTGAATATTAATGAAAATAGAGATTGCACGAATATTTTACATAACGTTAGGGTTACTTTTAATATGAGCAGAGTAAATTAGAAATTTTATAGTGAGGTACAACTCTTGCCAAGACGCAGTTACTTCCTTTATTTACAGCTACTTCGTAGCAGGCATGTGGAGAAAAAAATAACTCGGTTACGGTTTATTAAGAGAAGGTAATTCGGCGGTGAGATATGATCTGGAAAGTGCGTCGGTAGCGGAAAAACATCACGCTTGCAGGTATTCCTATTTTTGCTGATAATGTAAAACTTCTAAAACGTCTGAATTATTTAGACATTTAGAGATTCATTATTAAGTGTAAGATAAATAAATTAATTTAAAAATTACTCATCTTACTAAATATGAATAATATTCAGTCTGTTCTACAAAATGGGCCCAAGAGAAACTTCTATTTAAACGTAAGTATGGTAAAACTACAACTTTTCTATAAAAATATGTTGGCAAACGACAAAATTATAAGTTTCCTGTTTTTTCTTTCAATTGTTTTAAATTACCGCTGTCCACCTTCATAGCCTACTTGAAAATATTACTTTCCCCTAATAATTTACAATAAAATCGCGATATCTCGGAAAATATTAATTTTAGGTGAAAAACAGTCATTATGTTTTCGAAAGAGAATCAAATTTCCTATAAGACGGTGTAAAAAAATATAGGGTGTCGTATTTGAAAAAAAAGAGTTATCGACGTTTAAAGTTTCACAAGCTTGACCAAGCGTAAAAAACGCCCTGTATAATATTTTAAAAATGTAGGTGATGCAAAGTGTTACATAATCTATTGTCAATTTTATCTCCAAGCGAATTTGTTCAGACTTCTCAAAGTTTTTAAATGTTGAAAGTTTTTGAAAGGTCTGTATTTTCATCAGGGCTCGAAACCGAAAAAAATTTTGGTTAACGGTTAACCGAAATCGAGAACTTTATTTTTATAACGGTTTTTGTTGAAAAACCGGTTTTATTCGTAAAAAACCGGTTTAGTGTAAAAAACAGATTTAAATAAAAAACCGGTTACATTAACCGGTTTTTAGAATTATTTAGATCAGGAATGCAAAGTATAAAAAGATATTATTTATTTATAATTGTATAATAAATGTACAATCAAGAGTTCAGTTATGACTTTTTTGGTAAACTAATCGCATTTACTACAGATTTTGTATTTTTCGTCTAAATTTTTATTAAAAAAAGATCTTTAAAAAACCGGTTTTTTATTATTTAGGTTACCGTTTTTTTTGCCTTTAAAAATAACGGTTTCGGTTAAAAATCACTTTTTCTGACAAAAAATAACGGTTAACCTGCCCTGATTTTCATGAAAATGAAATTTTCACGAAAACGGTTGACTTTAGACCCATATGACCTTATACATTTTTTAAATGAAATTTAAAGAGGAATCCAAAAATGTAAAAATATACAGGGTGTTCCATAAGAAAAAGTATAACTTTGATATGCCACTCTTTTTTGGAGCACCCTGTATGTTTGAAAATATTTTTAAAATGTAGCCCTTATTGACTTACATAATCTAACTGCAACAGAAGTTGGAGAATATATGCCGTTTCGTCGTGTAACTCTTGCGCCCATTTTGTAGACTGTATATAAAATCAATCACTTTGTAAAAAAATTAGACCAGTTTTAAGACTCCATATTCCCCGTCATCAGTAACTTTCTTAAGCCATTAATGCACTAATCCAATGAGTATCGTTTGAAAATGTAATGTTAATAATATTTACAGGAACAAAATAAAAATTAAATGTTGTTAGCATTGTTTTTGCTTAAGGTGATAATAAAGACGAAGAAATGGACAATTATACCGGCGCAGCAATGTAATAAAATCATTAAAGTCTATACCTACATAAGGGCAAAAAAGATTAGAAAAGAAACAAAGAAAAGAACGTATTAAAGTATTGTGCAAAGTGTAACCATATAATGTGCAGAATATTGGGATATAATAAAAAAAGTTTAAAAAAAAGACTATACTAGCTACCGAAATAGGACTATTTTAGAAGAAGCTGTGATAAATCAAGATAAGCTCAAGTTAGAAACGAGATCATAAGATAAAATAGAATAAAAACAGCGCTATAGCAGATGAAGTAAAAAAGACAGAAAACATAATTTGGACTAGGGTTTCTCATATTTGACATTGTTGATTGTCCCGGAATTCCGGGTAGAACTCGGTTTTCTTCCCGTGATTTCTCGGAATCCCGGGACATAATAAGTTAAGTCAATATTTGGAAGAAAATATCCCAGACACGGAAGGAGAGATTTATTACTTAAAAACAACAAGTCATATATGTAATACATTTGGCTCCATGATTATAAGTAAATAATAGGAGTAAAATAATATTGGTGAAAGAATCATATATTTCAGAAATATTACCTTACTATTACAATATCATTTGTACCTATATATAATTTTTGCAATAGATTTTGGTAATACGATTTAAGAAAACAAAGTTGATCTATGCTTCGCTAACAATCATATTCTTAAATTATTAACAGAAAGTCTTCCCGCATAAAATGCTTTTTCAGTTGCCATTGATATTTGTGGAATTGTTTTAGAGCGTTTAGCAGAAAAGAACATCGTTTTTATCAATAAAATTTCAGGTATAAGCTACAAATATTTTGCTTCGCATTACCAGAAAACAAAAAAATAGAGCGGTAAACGTACAGGGTGGCCCAAATTCGATGGGATTGCATGGGTATCTGGGTTAATATTTAAGATAGAGGAACGGTTAAATTACGAAAAATATGCAGTTTTTTGAGAAAAACTCAAAACCATTTTCAAAAATATTCTATCATTTCCGGTTATCGAGTTATTGAATAAAAAGTGTTTTTTTGTCACATTAATAATGTGTCATATCTCCGTTATTGTTTTAAATATCGAAAATATTTATTAAGTTTATTTTTAGATATTTTTATGTTTAATTTGATTATACTACAAGAAAATTTTTTACCCTCGCCGTTAAAAAGTTATGACACAAACTTACCTTTTTTTAAATAAGAGCAATAGTTGGCTCTGGCCTATTTAAATTTTTTATTTTTTTCTTATTCCAAATATATAGGTAAGGGTTAATGTATTTATTTTCAATTATACGCAAGTTACGACGGTTTTTTAGTTTTTTTTTTTAAGAAAATCGTATTAGGCTGTGAAAAAAAAAAAAAAAACAAGGTGTAAAACGTTATAAAACTCATGTGGTACAGGTTACCAAGGTTTTTAAATTTGTTGTTGAAATAAACATTGTAAATATTTGAACATAAGATAACAACAACATAGTCAGAATCAGCAGTAATGTAGCATATTGCTGTTTATCTTAAGTTCAAAAATGTTTGATGTTTATCTCAACAACAAATTTAAAAACCTTGGTAACTTGTACCGTATGAGTTTTATAAGGTTTTACAACTTGTTTTTTTTTGTTTTCACAGCCTACTGTGATTTTCTTAGAAAAAAAAACTAAAAAACCTTCATAACTTGCGTATTATTAAAAATAAATACATCAACCCTTATATATTTGGAATGAGAAAAAAATAACGAATTTAAATAGGTCATAGCCAACTATCGTTCCTATTTAAAAAAAGGTAAGTTTGTGTCATAACTTTTTAACAGCGAAGGAAAAAATTTTTTTTTTATTATAATCATTTTAAGCATAAAAATAATCTTCATAAATATTTTTGATATTTACAACAATAACGGAGATATGACACATTAATAATATGACAAAAAAACACTTTTTATTCAATAACTCGAAAACCGGAAATGATAGAATATTTTTGAAAACGGTTCTGAATTTGTCTCAAAAAGCTGCACATTTTTTGGTAATTTAGCCGTTTCTCTATCTTAAATATTAACCGAGATACCCATGCAATCCCATCGAATTTGGACCACCCTGTACTTTGTCATGGAGACCGGGCTTCTTGACGCATACTTTGGGTGTAGGTACATAATTTGTTATTCCAAAACAGAAAACTATTTTTAAATAAAATTTAAAGTTTTTTCATAATTTAATGTTAGTCAAGATATTTATAATAATAATGATATAAATATTCATGATATTGATGCAATTATCATAATGTTACAAAGATTTTAACACAAAAT
This sequence comes from Elmis aenea, assembly GCA_947652605.1. NCBI lineage: Eukaryota > Metazoa > Arthropoda > Insecta > Coleoptera > Elmidae > Elmis > Elmis aenea. The sequence continues at coordinate 51,931,091 of OX393577.1, read as the reverse complement.
AAAGGAAAATAACAAATTTTAAATATCCCGGGATTTCCCGGCACAATAAATATTTCCCGGGGAATATAAAACAGGTTCCGGGGTCTCGGAAGAAAACCCCTAATAGTGACACACAGAGGATGGACGAAAGTGGGCGCAGAGACATTTTAGAATACATTCCGACCGAGAAGAGCAACAAAGGACGATAAAGACGAAGCTGGAGGAAAGGTTTAAAAGAGGTGATGTGAACTAGAAGTTAAGAGAAGGACATATGCTATGACAGCAAGAAATGGAAACTGGGCATGGTAAGGTAAGGCGGTAGATGAGAGTAAAAGTCTGTGTAGTGTGTATGTATTTGCAAAATGTTGGTGAAAATTACCAAACTAAACCTGTTGCAGTCGATAGGATAAAAAAAAAAACTATGCTCTTTATATAATTGTTAAAACACAGTTTACCAGTTATACAAATTAAGAAAATTTGATGCTTGAAGCTACAGTTTCTTACCGGTTTTGTAAAATTCCCTAAATCTAGAAACCAAACGAGACATTGAAGACAGAAACTGTTTTTATCAGTTTTTCTGTTAATTTTCGAAACAATACCTACGGGTTAAAAACATTTCTTCAGCTTCATTTTATGCACATTTTGGTCCCTTTAATCAACTTTGCCCAATTAGGTTTGTAATTTTTACAGTTTACGAAATCTTAATAGCGAGAATATTTTATTTTCTTTAACTTTTCTTTTATTCATTCGGATAATCACCCATACTCCATACTTTATAACACAGATATTTTAACTACTATGATTTAAATATAAATAAGAGACTTGTTATTAAATGACTTGGTTCACATTTTATTTTGTACGGTAATATGGTTTTGTAAAAGTATATTACTAAATAAACATCGCCTTAATTTAATTTAATTAAATTTAATACAATAAAAACGAACAATGAAAACAATACCACTTGATTGCGAATGTTGAAAAATGTTGTGTATAATAACTAAAAAAATTATTATTAACGCAAAACAAAAGACATTTGCTTGTTTCATTATGTATGCCTGCGAGTGATTGAATTTACCAGCGAAGAAATACAATTATAAATGTGTTTCGAGTTTCAAAACGAAAATTGCGACGAAAAACAATAAAATATTTACGTTCAAAAATAGGTTTTGAGATTTATGAACATTATGAGCTTGTCAAATTCAAGAATATAAAGGGGAATTTTTAAAATTAGATCGATAAATAATACACAAAATTTATCTGACACGTGAAAGGTATGACATAAGATAGTGTATTTAATGCAATTATGATGTGCTAATTATAATACTTTAGAAAATTTCCTTGCAATACCGTTACAAATTAATCGGTTTAATACAGGGACTGAGAACGGAACGAAAACGAAAACGTTAAACGAAATTAACCGAAATTTTTTTAAGAACGAAAACGAAACCGAAAACGAAATTATTATTTTTCGTTCAAGAACGAAAACGAAATAAATATTTTCCTAAACCGGTTTTAACCGGTTTTAACCGGTTTTATCGCTATTTCAATTTTATTTATTAAACACAAACGCGAATTTACCTTCTGTACTGGGGAGACTCCACGAGGCAGTAAAAAATCTCACTTGAAATGAGTGAGCTTCACTTTTCTCCATATATTTACGTGAATATGTATTAACAACTTTATTGTTTATACTTGCAATTTCGTGTAACACAATTAACGGTACAGATATTCTCTATTTCTAATTTGTTTTTTAGATCATCAATATAAAATATACACTTGATTGGATATATATTATCAATGTGTATGTTTTATTTGCGTTTAGACATAATAATAGTAAAATTTATTCTTACTTCGAAAAGGACTAATGTAAAAGAAGATTTATTGGAAGATGTGTTGCTAGTAAGATTTAACGGAATGTGAAAATGTATATTGTATGGTATGTACAAACTATAAAGTTAAAGTATATTTCAAGTTAATATAAGTTTTTTTAAATATCTTTTTTATTTATAACATTTAGTAAATTATCCACTTGAATTCATTCTATTGTCGTTTTAAATAATTACAGCAGGATCTTATTTAATTCAAATGCATAGATTTTTAGTACTAAAACAAATTTAAAACAGCACTTGCTATATTTTCATATTTTTAGATAAAGAATGTGTGTCTAATTTAACCTAATCACGTTGTGTTTTTGCACCTTACGGGTGTTAAACTTAATAAAATGGTTAAATGTTATTGTGTTTAACGATTTGGTAAATTTAATATGGCGGCGGTTCGCCAGTCTAAAATATGCTGTCCGTGAGCATCAAACCCCATCGTCATCGTGTATATTTTAGTTGAGACGCAAATATTGTTATCGTATTTATAGAGGGTTGTGGTGACTAGAAAAAAAATTGATTTTTTGACGACAAAAAAATATTGTAAAACCGGTTTTAACCGTTATTATTTCGGTTCACGAAAACGAAAAAAGATTTTTTTCGGTTAGAACGAAAAGAACGAAAACGAAATATATCGTTTTCGTTCCGAACAGAAACGAACGGAATTTTTTTCGTTTTTAGTCCCTGGTTTAATATGCATTTAGCACTTTCATGTTCTAAATAAAGTTGTAAATATTGTAGCAACCAGGGCTGCGGAGTCAGTAAAAAAAAAGTCGATTCTGACTCCGACTCCTGATAATTTTAGTAGTTCGACTCCGACTCCGACAAAATTAAATACTATTGTGTGTAATATAAGAAAGGAAAAAAAATATATAAAAAAAAAATATTTAAAATATGAGTTTAGATTTTGCGGTAAAGACCACCTGACAATTTTTTGTTGTACTCGGAGTCGGAGCCGGTACATTTTTTTCAGAAATTCCTCCTAAACTCCGACTCCGAATCCACAGCCCTGGTAGCAACAATACATTTTATAACAGGTTTTTATTAAAAACAAAAGAAACTAGAGCCAATTTTTTGATAAACAAAATACTAAAAATACGAAATTTTTTTTTGCAATTTTTTTTTTTTTTTTTGTGAAGTATTATGTCTACCAGATTTGATACGTATTTTTTATAATTACTATTCTTAAAAACGTCTCACGGTGAAAACTTGAATATTAAATCAAGTTTATACAAACCATTATATTTATTTTTAGCAGTAACAACACATTTTTCCAGACGTTTTTTTTTTTAACGCACCTAATCGACTTAATTTTAAAACAAAATACCCTGCAATACTTAATTCGCTATCAATAATTATTAGTGGAGTTATAATGAAACAATTTTTTTAGAGGTAGGTAACAAATCCAACTCTACAGGATTATAGCTGTAAATATCTGGAAATTACTTTCTTTCTATTTTTAGTATCTGCTGTTATTCTAAGTAAACGTAACCAATTAATCACAAACGTAAAAGCTAACGATACAAAATGTTGTACAAAACAACTATTTTACAGTTAAATCTAGCACATGCAAATGAAACAAATCGAGAAGATTGTATTCAACAATGTTTTTCCCACGTCTGGTCATTACTTTCTTATTATGCTAATTGTGACTGAGAATAGACAAGCAAATCACAAAGACATTTAAAAATACTTGATCCAATAATTAACTGTTACGGTGTACGCCATCTTATGAAGCAATTGTTCTCCAAAAAAATTACGCAATTACACTACAATTACAATTCGATCCAGTTTAGCGTTATACTTCCCACGAAATGGAAACAAATCCACAATTTTTTAAAGTTTTACCTTAAAATAATTGTTTGATAAAATTCGAGAGGGGAGGGGAGTGAGCGAGAGAAGCTTTGGGTTTACTGCAAAATTTCAGAAGGTTTGTTCCAACCAAAATAAGTTCAAAATATTCGTGTTTGAATTTTATTTTCCATTTTCATGGATCTTCAGACAAACGCGATAAAACCGGTAATCATTTCCAAGGCTTACTATTTAAAAATCTCACCTTATTTCTAAACTTTATTAAACATTCTTAATAACTCGAAAATTGTTGCAGATATGTATAGAAAACGCTAATACAGATTGATGCAGAACTTTATTTTGCATTAGAAAACGAAAAAAAAATGGGGCATTGTATTTGAAATAAACGAGTTTTAGTGGTCTGAAGTTGAATTAAAAGAAAATTAAATTTTGGACACCCTGTAAGTAATGCATCGATTGGAAAAATTACAGCATGAACTCCCAAGTTTTCTTCTATGCATAGCCTAAATTTAAGCGTTTTCTCTTCAACAATGGCGGCGGTAGATAATATTAAGGCATCACGATGAAAATTTAAAAAATTCAAAAAAGTCCAAAAATCTAAAAAACGACTGCGCTTCGGTATAGGGAATGCCAGCAAAAGTCCCTCTAAAATGACGTGCTAAATCCGAAAATGCAATAAAAAATAGACCATTGTATTTGAAATAAGAAAGTAGACGTCAACTTCCGGTAATTCCGGAAGTTTCGCCATCTTGAAAATATATTCATTAAACAGATTAGATACCATTATGGCCATAACCAAAATTTCAGATCAATACCCTTTTTCATTCTTCGTATATTTTTGATGCTCGGTCCCAATCAATCAACCTGTATAAATATAAAATGTAGTATATAAAGCATTTGGCTACAAAATGCTGCGGTGTATATTAGTGTAACTAACTTATACACGCTTGGAATATATCTGAGCAAACATTCGCGATATCTGACTTGTTGCAGCATATAACTTAACTATGAAGCGACAAATACAAACGTCTAAGTTGCCAAACTAATTAGTTATTGACATATAGATGCATGTTACTAATTACAGTTGAGGCAATTAGATTTTCTGAAACTAGTGTACTTTAAACGTTTACATAAACGTTACAACACAATTTGATAAAGAAAACAAGTCGCTTGCTGAAGACTTGGTATGTTTTTATCACTGTTTATGCATGGGCGAGACTTTTGAAAGAAACTTGACATTCAAAAATGCTTAACCCGTCTATTTCTAAGGCTCAAAAACATTTTAAATTGGGACATCTCCACAAAATTGTGCTGCAACAGCGATAAGTTTGTATCAAGCGAATGCCTTTGCACTGAAAACGCAGTCTCAATTTTATTGGACATATTTATTAGACAAGTGTAAACTGTAAAGCTCCTATCAAGATAAAGTTAATTATGAACGTTGGAAGTACCTTTTTGCCACCTAGTATTTATAAAAATAAATTATTGAAACGTGTTAGCGTTGTCGCCGCGTTAACGTCAAAATGAATTACACCCGTCGATTCTACCCAATATGAACATAAACAAACCATGGCAACCACTAAAATAAATTGTTTTATATTGGAATATTTGATGGTTCATGTTTACTTATTTTATGTTTGACTTATAAACTGTAGGTTTTACAAAAAAAAACTAAAGAATAAAAAGTTTCTAAATAAATCAAGCTTTCAAATACATATTTTTAAATTGCAAAATTTTAACCCACCAAACAGTTCTGATAAAAAACCCAACAGGGGTCGTACTTTTCAGCCCCCTCTGAAGGAGGGAGATGGTTAAAAATATTACTATGGGAAACCTTTTAATAAGAATAAAACATCTACGAAATATAATCCTCCTACATATATCCAAATTTGAGAAATAAAATAAAAACCTAATTTTACCGCTCCCCTTTAGGGGGGTGTAACTCCGAAAGGAGACGTGTAAGGAAAAAAATTTCTATGAACGACCCCTTTAATTTTCGATAAGGAATCAGCTCACGAATTTTTTTTGCTATACTTAAGAAACACCCTGTATATTTTTATGCAGTTATTTCGTGTTTCCAAACTTTTGGCCTATACGTTGTATATACAGAAGTCAATCAAAGAATTTAATGTCAGTCACTTAAATAAAATAATACGAGTAGTTCCTATTTGAAAAATCCCACTAGTTACAGCACCTACGCGAAACAATTTCGTTATTTTACGATCGTAGTGACCTCATAAGGAGGATAGTAAGAAATTGTATAGGGTAATGTTATTTTTCCACACAATTAATTTCTTGGGTTGCATAATATGTTACAGTTTGCATAATTCTTTTGTTCCACCGTTGACGAACGCAATTTTGCAAAATCCTGAAACACAGCTGGACGCTGAATAATCCGCAAAATTGGCCGAAACCAATTTACCACTTCATCTTGGTCCATAAGTAATAACCGAAAGACCTTCGTTTATACAAACGATAAAGATGTAAGTAGCAATTCAAAAATTTATGCTGAAGTCATCCTGGGTGGAAATTCAACCGTGTAACATCTCATATCACATTCTTCGAGCAAATCTAAAAACCCCACTAGAAATATCAAGTTACCTTCTAGCAAAACGCATTTGAATGCAAGGTTTTATAGTAATCGCATTTTATGCTTTGGCAAGCATGTGTCAGATCAGATTTTGTTTTTTACGCGATTTTTCCTTGGGAAAATTGATATCTTTCGTAACGCACATAAAACGATCCGAGCAAAAGTTTAACGTGGATTTAATTTGGGATTATACTTGCAAGATAATTCAAAACGACTTGTCGATATTTTTAAACCGACATTGTATTAAGAAGACAAGAGTTAAATTATTTAGCGTAACATAATATTTCAATTCTCAGAAATATAAGACAAGTACAGTGTGGTCTATTTTCGATGCCCATACAGGGTATCTCGGTTATTATCAGAGATAGAAAAAAACTAAATACATAAACTCGATTTATTTTTTCGAGAGAAATTTATTGCCGTAAACAGATTTTTGATATCTTTTTTAATTTTCGAAATATAGCCAAAAACCGATTTTTGGCACTTTTCAAAAATGTTAAATATCTCGTTTAAACGAGAAGATAGAAAAAAAACTCGAAAGACATTTTTCGCATGATTTTTTGTGCTTAATAAGATAGCGATGTTCAATTGTTTTTTTACTCATATTAATGCCGATATATTACACCTAACTTTCTTATTTTAAATGGCAACCATAGGCAAATTATATATTTTTGAAAAGCGCAAAAAATAAGCTTTCGATTCATGTCAAAGCCAACTATGGTTGTCATTTAAAATAAGAAAGTTAGGTGTATCAATATTTGTATGAGTAAAAAAAAATTGAACATCGCCATCTTATTAAGGACAAAAAACTATGCAAAAAATGTCTTTAAAGTTTTTTTCTATCTTCTCGTTTAAACGAGATATTTAACATTTTTGAAAAGTGCCAAAAATCGGTTTTTGGCTATATTTCGAAAATTAAAAAAGATATCAAAAATCTGTTTACGGCAATAAATTTCTCTCGAAAAAATAAATCGAGTTTATGTATTTAGTTTTTTTCTATCTCTGATAATAACCGAGATACCCTGTATGGGCATCGAAAATAGACCACCCTGTACAATATACAGCAGTAAATCGTTAAATAAGAGCGAAAAGTATTATTAATATAAATTTAATTAATTAATTAAAAAACTAAATATATTTTGGCAATGAACGAGAAGCATAAAATAACAATATTGTGTTCTCTTTAAAGGCAAGAATGAAATTTGCATTACATTTTTAAAATATGACTGAGGTTTCTACAGTTTTTAATACACTTATTTTACATTTTTAAAAAGTCATTATTATTATAGTACAATATAAATTATATTAAATCATTCAACTAAGTAGGCTAAAAAACAGCTTGCAAACAAAATTCTTAGAAATAAAATAAAAAAGCAAATAGCAAGAACTGTTTTTGTTTTTTGTAATTTTGAGTAATTATGTGATCTTTTAACATAATTTTGTGGAAAGTGTTCCTAACTTAGTTATTAAGCGAAACTTTTTTTTAGAGGTAGTCAACCCCTAAATTTAAAAATCAACAAACATATTCTCAACAATTTTCTATTAAAATTTATCAAGGAAATATAACGGACAGACATCAAAACAACCACATTAAGGAGTCACAAAAGATTGTAGTAGGTCGTTTACTAAGGAATCGGCTTTCTTACAAATTCAATTGCTTCCTTCAGGATCAGTTGTAGATTGTGCCGCTCGAATGGAGGCTACTTTTAAACATGTTTATAACTTTTGTGCAGTAACATGATATGAAAACGTACCGCTATATTTTTTCATTTAAAAACAGCCTAACAATATGTTTTTATTACGATTCCTGTTTGGCAAGTTATTCATAGTCCACTGATATATTATGACTATGAAATAAATCATGATCTTTCAACTTATCAATAAATAATGCAGCAGGAACTCAGATTGGGTGTTCTATAGATCAGTTTAACCCTAAACCGCCCAGTAAGCTTTTGTAACGTAACTGCCCAGTAGTGTCCAATGGACACGCATATGAAAATCTTCAATATTTTATTAAAATAAAGTAGAAAAAAGTTTATTTTATTACACATAATAAACATTATTATGTATTAAAACAATTGACACCAATAATGTTTTTTTTTTTAAATGTTCTGAACGGACATTTTGATTGCATTCATTGCAACACTGTTTTGTGTTGTGTGTATGTCACCGCTTTTTTTACCACAGATTCATCTTATTTTGAACTGAAACTTGTTGACTCGGCCCTGCAACATTCTTCACAGCTTCAATGTGGTGTTTCGTTAACCCTTTTTGTCCTTGTCTCTGTATATGAGGCATTACCAATTTTTTTTAAATATGACATTGGTTTCGTGGCAAGAAAAAGCAGTGCTATTATTTTTTTGTCTACTATGCACCATACCAATCAAGTAGATATCGCAAACAAAAATAAATCTGATGTAAATCTATATTATAACGAGACAAAAGGCGGCGTCGATACGCTTGGTCAAACGATGCATGAGTATACAGTTCGACGCAAAACAAATAGGTGGCCAATGGCATTTTTTCAAAATATTATTGATGTTGTTGGCGTTGCATCATTAATTTTATGGAAAAATTTACATCCCACTTGGAATCAGCGAAAAACAAATTCTAAAAGAAAACTATTTTTTGCGAGATAATGCAACCTAATTGGTAACGCCTAATATACAGAGACAAGAACAAAAAGGGTTAACGAAACACCACATTGAAGCTGTGAAGAATGTTGCAGGGCCGAGTCAACAAGTTTCAATCCAAAACAAAAGTTGAATCTGTTGTAAAAAAAAAAAAGCGGTGCCATATTTGCCCGTCGCAAATACTAGAAACACAAGACAGTGTTGCAATGAATGCAATCAAAATGTCTGTTCGGAACATTCCAAAAAAAGCATTATCTGTGTCAATTGTTTTAATAAATAATAATGTTTATAACGTGTAATAAAATAACAATAAATAAACGTTTTTCTACTTTATTTTAATATCATACAATACTGCAGATTTTCAGATGCGTGTCCAATGGACACTACTGGGCAGTTACGTTATTTTCATCAAAATTGTTAAATTATAAAAAACTTACTTTCTTTTAGAAAACTTTGGTAAGAGAATTTGAGAGATAAAACATAGGGGATAAATTAGACAAAGTGGTTTCGCAATAAAATAAACACTTTTGACTCTGTATGCAAATCAATTTGAAAATGTGTCCGTTGGACACTACTGGGCGGTTAAGGGTTAAGTTTATTATTTTGTTTTTTTTTTTAACAAAAAAACTTTACTTTAAAGTACGATAACACTAAGAAATGCAAGCATATATGTTTCGCCAAAAAACATTGTGATCTCAGAAACCTTAAGAAATAGAAGGACGGTTAAATTAGCAAAGAGGTGTGTTTTTATGTGCCAAGTATAAATCTAAACTGAAAATATGCATATTTAATTTATTTCTAGTTTGTTTATAACTTTTATTATATCAGTTTTCAAAACTTAAAAATTTTGTATTATTTATAGGTGGCTAAGGACCTGGTTCTGTCCAATTTGTCATAGCTTGCTTAGTTTTTAAGACGCCCGAGTGACTTAATTATTTCTAATGAACACTTACAGTTGACAAATTGTATAAAAAATGATACCTATACAAGTTTGTTCCAGCAAAGTTATGTATGATCTCTTATCAGTTCTGCGCAGTATCAATATCGGGTTCCATGCAGTTCCTAATAGTTCATCGGACGGTTAGCCGGCTGTTCCAGCAGTTATTAAATCAATTTATGAACTAGTTTCTGGACGGTAAAAGCAGTACATAAACGAAGGCAAGAACTAGCGCTGGTATTTTTACACGCATGCGCTGTTCACAACTAACGTGGCCTCTGTAGCCATGTATCGCCCTCCCAGTCCCATGTACCTAGTACTGGTTTGTTAAGATGTTCACACTTGCGATGCGTAAATGTCTATAAACAATATACCCAAATGTCATTTACAGTTAAGTACACATGTCGCTAAGCGTTCAAGCAGCGACTAATACATTTATTAGTCCATAGTTGACGCATTTGCATAAATCAGTTCATGTATTAGTTCATGAATTAGTATGACTACAAGTTCGTATTCTGAAAAAAACCTACGGTGTTTTGATGAATTACCTTACGGGTAAAATGCATCGGTTATAAACGAAATAAAATAAAATAAGTAACAACATAATTGACTCGAATTTATAAAAAAAAAACTTAACAGGAATAATGTACATTAAATGTCTAAATCAGTTTTTGAGATGGCCCAAAGATAAAATCTAGAGGTTGTTGGACATGTTTCGTCACTCATATGTTTTTCAAATTATCAAAATCATGTAACGGTACGCTTTAAAGTATTTCATAATGTGAAATAAACGGCTGTAATACGGTGCAATGCATGGTAGATAACTTCTGAGTTATGTATAATAGATCATTGAATAAAAAGATAAAGGAAGGAGCATTTTAGCGATCTTAAGGGGTCCAGGTTAGCCTCTCAATATGGCGGATGCATGTTTCCGCTTCTCAGTGGCGTATCTAACATTTTTAAATATGTATTGAATAATGTAAATATTTGCTTTGTTTTGACTTGTAGCCTGTTATTTACTTATTTATTTCTTGTTTTGTGGTTGAGGGAATTAAAAAAACGACAGCATACATCAATATTTGCATTGTTTACTATGAGAGTTAAAAAATATGCTGTACAAAAATGCACGCCACTGATATGACATACCATTTTGACAAACCACATCAAATTTTCAATACATGATTACACTACAAAATATTAATGTCTATTACCTATGAAACGTAATCTTTTAATCTTCAACATTTTTGGACCTAGTAAGACTACAAGATCTGCAGCTAACCCTTGTAGCACACAAAACTCTAAATTTCTTGACTGTTTGACCTGTCAAAACCGGCCGCCATCAGAGGCCTTTTATGTCGTCATTTCCGTCGCCGATAAACGCTGCAGCATCGTATTAAAAGCTCCTTCCTTTTTCTTTTTATTCAATGTAATAGATATGTAGTTTTTTTATGTTTCATTAAACGACAACTCTAATTTCGAATGACATTATAAATTAGTTCAAATGGCTTGCTACAACGTATCTTCAGATTTAGATCATTGACATCTGTTAGATTTCTCTCACAGATTTAAAACTTTAAGACTCATTAGCTGCACAACAATAAATTACCGAGTTGTTGTTGACGAAAATTGTAAAAATGCAAAAGTATTTCTAATCGTAAAATTAAAGTTAAATAATAAAATATATTGCAAAGTAGATGCTTCAATTGCCGATAACAAATAATAAATTCATGGATAAGGTTAAACAAAAATTCCTTTACAACACACAGGGATACCTCTACATTTATAAAGGTAATGTACCTAAATGTATGATTTTCGTACAGCAACAAGAGCTGTCTCAGGTCATTCCGGTCGCATATCAACCTCATTAATCAAAGAAGGTCCTGACTCGAGCACGTATTCAACCGTATTAGACCACTGGGATCAAGTCCGTATTATTTCGGCCATTTTGTTATTATTTGCATCTTAATCAGTTGTGTACGCATTAGGACAGAATTTAAATGACTAATTAAGGCTGTCGAATACAATACCAAAAGGCACACGACCGATATGGCGGTTATTTACGAAAATTGCATCTACGTAAGATCATTGTCCGGTAAAACCAATACAATTAGAAAAGGGCAGGTGGTACAAGAGTGCACAACAAAAAATGTACAAGGGAATCGAAATTTAAAAAAAAAAACTTTGTATTATGCCAGTCAAGAATAAATAACTGACGTTTATAAAGAACCAAAAACTATTTAATAAAAAAAAAAAAAAGAAATTGTTTTTTTTTTAAAATACCCTTGGCTATTGCTTGTTGTACTGAAAAATGTTAATAAACAGTTTATGGTTTATAAAATATACCGGATGATATATTTGCATGATGACATATTTCAGCCCACCGACAGTCAATTTTTCTTTAGCAAATTAAATACTACACTTTCTTCCTTGATTTTGGTAGATTTTTTATTCTCAGAACGACAATATACAGGGTGTTTCACTGTTTGATGTGGCACTATTGCTATCTCCGTAAATAATGAAATTACAAGGTTGGTTAAATGGGATAAAAGTTAAATATTTAGAAGTGTATTACAAACAAGATGTGGTTTTGTTTAAAAATTCCATGGCTTGCGTGATATAACGAAAAAACCGAAATCAATCAAAATTTTTAAACTCAAATATCTCGGCTACCGTTACTAATACACAAAAATACTAAAGGAAAAAAATTTGCTACATTTTATTTGCTATAAAAGGATGAGGGTCAAGTTTTTATTTATAAATAATCGTACGAGATATTTAATGAAAAATGAAACTACTTTTTTTTTTAAATGACAGTTTTCGTAGGTTGTGAGTGGTGACTTAGATGTAAAGATTATTGCATTGATTATTGCTGCTTTGTGTATTTTAATTTTTTGAGTCAACTGAACAAACAAAAACTACAACGAGTGCAAAATGCATGTTTAAGATTTGCTTGCTGTATTCCGTATAGAGATCATATTACTCCATTTAGACTTAGCCTCAACGAATTAAATGTAAAGGAGCGCATACGCTATCTAAATACTGTCTTTTTATATAGAATCTTAAAATCTCACAATCCACCATATCTTTTTAATCTTATAACACGTAGAAATGATGTTCACGATGTCAACATTAGATTTAATTCATTTTGTATTCCAAGACACTCTTCACTTAAATTTAGAGGAAGCTTTTCTTATCTAGCACCGTTGTACTTGAATACTGTTATGCATCAATTGCATTTATCTGCTTTTCAATTTAAACGTATGTTAAAAAATGCTGTTCAGCAGTAAATATGTCTTTTATTATTGTAATTTTTTTGTTTGTTTGTTAATGCTTATTTCTAATGGCAAGGTGGTAGAGAGCGCGAGCTAACCTTGTCCATTTGTGTATTATTTTATTTAATTGTATTGTAATGCACAATAAATATTATTATTATTATTATTATTATTGTTTTTTCTTTACAATGATGTAATATTTTATATGTTTATTCACAAAAATAAGCGAAATAACTAAATATTGTGAAAGTTAAGATAACAATCAACGTTTCTATGAAGAAAAAAAAAACAATAACCGACTTTAATTGTTTTATTTCGACCCTTGCTAGTCTATCCTATCACTCTTTAGATGGCGATATTAAAACATGCAATGCGAAATAAAAACATTAATAATAATTTAATAATATTAAAGTGCCTTAAAACATCCAAGAGCTGCAAGAGAATATAATAAGCACTTGAAAATTTTACTTTAGAACTTTTGTCAAAATTTAGCAAATAATTGTTACCAAGATTCACTTTTGCATTGAAAAGGTGGTTTGTAATTTGAACACTTCAATGAAACACATCTTAAATTTAAAACATGTAAAAATTCGTAATCTATATAAGTTAAACGTTTGGTCATTATAACTATTACTGACTGTTTATTAGAAATAATGTCAATCAACTTACGTAAATATTTAACTAAATTTTTTACTTATGTCTTAGTACGACGTATAAAATACTAACAATGAGTAGGTACCTATGATTATTTAATTTCGAATCACATTTGTTTTAATGTCACCATCTAAAGAATGACGGAATAATAGGTACTAGCAAGGGTCGAAATGAAATAATTAAAGTTAGTTAGTTAAAAACAACAATGTCTTGGGCTACTGAAAATCATATAACTAAATAAGGGCGATTTCAAAGTTGACTTTATTTTATGTAAACAAAAATAGAAATTTGTCTCTAAGTATGAAACACGTGTTAAAATGTTTTCTAATAAAGCTACCCAATCCCTAAGGAACAACTTAAAAGTTACATTAAAATGTTATTGAGTTATTAATTAAAAAGTACGTTCCAACCCTGGTCTTGGGAGGTGCAGGTCTGCAGGTCTCAAGGGAAGCATTTTATGTATTTTATTCTGAACATGCAACTAGAAATTACCCTTCTTAAAGTTTGTCGGTATAAACTTAACAACTCAATACATACAGTTACCTGCGTAAACTAAACCATACCCAAGTTTAATGTCACTCAACTTAGTTGTACATAAAAAACTGATTCTTTTAAATCTTATTAATCAAATAAATTTGCTAAATTAATGGTAAATTATGTTACAATTGGTCACTAACTCACTAATGATATTTAAATGAATGATGCACCTACATATTCAATGAAGCACACACTCAACCAGCTAATTTCATTAACGATTCCGATAACCATTTAAGTCAGAACAATTATTCATTTTAAATCTATTACGTCGAAGCTCATGGCATGACAAGTATAAAAATGAATGGTTTTACGTCAAATTTTAATTATAAAGAACGAAATGAACGTCTTGACCGAAATAAGTTAAGAAAAAAAACATCAGGAATTATTGAATCTTCCACACATTTACGATCTAAACGCATAAATAAGAAAGGTTGCTTTAAAATTTCCGGTTGGAAAATCAGTTGATATGATCGTGTTTTTCGACGTTTAGGCTGAGCAGAGTTTTATCATCCACTAAATTTCGCGATAAGCGAACCATACCTAAATGAAAAAACAATAACTCCAATCAATTCCAAATTTACTGGGTCGACTTGCTCATGATACTCGATCAGATTCGATAATAATACGAACAATGAATTCCAATGATAAGAGTATATGGAGCCTGGCATGTCAAGAATGAACAGGAAACATGTGATAATGAACGAAAAGCTGGCATGTTTCGATGTTGAATAAATTTTAAACGTGAAATATGCAAAACTAAGCATGATTCATTATTTACTGTACATTTTAAATAAAGTGGGTCAAATGGATAATGTTGAAGATTAACTGCTGTACCTACTAAAAAGGAGATGCTTTCTTTTTACACGCTAAAAAAACTAATCATGTTTCCTGTAAACTATCTCGATATCTGCTTAAAGGTTTTTAATATAATATGCAAACAAAGTTTAACGATTTGTAAATAAAATCACAGCATGCAATGCAGTTTTTGATTTTAAAACACTCTTTGAACCTTCTTCATGCTTTATTGACAATACTGCAAAAATAAATATAAGAGCGGTTTATATTTAAAAAGAATATGCATAAAATAAAAAACATTTATGCGAAAGAAAATAACAAGTTGATAGATCTGTTTGATCAAGTGCTACTTCATCTTTCCACGCATAATCAGCTCTGGCCTCTATGCTTCCATGGACAAGGGTCGTCACAATTGTACGACAAGCATTGTAAAGAAACATTTTTAACGATACATATTTTTCCCTTCGACATGCAATAATTGACTTTCAAAGGCACTAGTCCGGTCACGAGAGCATTTTTCCGCATACTAAATAGAAGTTTTTTGGCATTATGTGCAGCCACTTCTTAACAGGAAGTTACGGTGTACCACACATCAAACAGGTGTGAAAGATTTAAAAGATAAAATTGAAAAGTAACTCTTTTTCATGTACTAATAATAAAATAATAACAATTTAATCGTTTAAGGCTTCATGTTATCATATAGAGTAGCGGTTCCCAAACTGTGCGCCGTGACTGGCGTACAGGGGCGCCTCGAAATATTCCAAAATTGGATGTCTTTTGCAACCGTAATATTTTGAAATTGGCCGAAAATATTTCAGCTTAAAAGTCAACAACTACGGGGAAAAAAATTTAATTAAGACGGTGGCAAAGGTTGTTTACCCTTGTTAGTAGTGTCTCAAATGAAGTTGACTTCTCTTGCAATTTAAAATTTTTGAAGATCACCTACCACAGATTATCAAGTGGTTTGAAAAATACTTTCAAGAAGATGATATTGACCAATTCGCATGGATTCAAGACCCATTCATAGCCAAAGCTTCATCTGAATTTACTTTTGCAGAAGAAGAAAATCTAATCGAGCTGTCTTGCGACAATTCGGTCAAGGTAAAATTTGGCAACACTGGATGTTGGCTCTCAAGATGAATATTCGCTGCTAAGTGGTAAGGCTCAGCGATAAAAAGCAAATACTGTGCGAAAATGAACGTTAAACAGGAAATGAGGGTGACTGTATTCAGTTTGATACCAAGATTAATTTTTTTAAATATTAGTTGTTTAATATTTTATAAAAAACTATTGCTGGTTTCTTACGATTTTATTAATTTAGGTTTAAACCGTATACAAATTACTTTGAATTGAATACATTGTGGTTGAGGTTGAAGCGCCGTGAAAAAATCTTGACACAATTAGTGCACCGTGAAACGAAAAAGTTTTGGAATCACTGATAAAGAGTTAAAGTTTGTTTTTTTTGCAACACCAATTGGTCGCGTCTCAGATGATCCAGCGTTGACAAACTAGTTTATACTGTTCTTTGTTTTAGTAGGTACACCTCTAATGCGTACCAATTTTCCAACTCCATAGCCAAAACAAAAACAGTTTTAAATTATTAACTGAAGTGGTTTCAATCTTTTGACGGGAAATTTACATATACAGGGTGTGTAAAAATTGGCGGAAGCGCTACACGTGGCGATGTTCTTCGTAAAATTCTAAGTCGAAAATCTTACTACGAAAATGTTGTACCATGCTTGCTGTGTCTGCAAGAGGTCCTCAAAGTTTTAACATTTAGTCCTTTAATAAGCGTTATTATTTAATACTTGCAAATGAAAAAGCTGCAATTTGGAATAAAAATAAATTTTGAATAGTATTTTTTCCTAGATATTGTGTTTTTCCTTTCAAAAATTGGTGTTGAAAATATGTTAATCATGATTTGAATGAAAATAACACATATGGCAACATTGTCATTAGCTGTCATCTCTGTTTTTCTCGTAATTATTTCTAGTTTGTGTTATACGATACCCAAAAGTTTGCAGCTATGTTTACGAACTGAAGGCTTTCAGTTCAAACAAAAATTGTAAGTACCTAAGTAAAAATTGCTGATAAAAAAATGTCCAAACGCAAATCAATGTATGCAATGTTGCCAATTTTTTTTTTCTTTAAATGGTTCCTGGCCATAGGAAGAATGGTACAAAATTTTTGTATTAAGATTTTTGACTTAGAATTTTACGAAAAACATCGTCACGTGTAGCGCTTCCGCCAATTTATACACACCCTGTATAATATAATTTACTAAAAAATGCATACAGGGTGATTAAAATTCAAGTTTAAGCAAGAGAATCTCCCTTATTATAATAGCTACAGTATAGGTTTAAATTTAGCAAAGATTGTATATAATCGGTGCTCATAAATAATCTAGAGATATTGGAAATATTTTAAACAATATCCGAAACAATTAGGATAAAGAGGAAAATACGATTTTTGAAAATCGTACTTTGCTGTCTAGAACCCGCGCTAATGTTCGTCAAGGAATTTCTCGAATGACTTAGCAAACTGCAATTCGTAGGTCATCTACGGTGTCACAATTTTGATTGTAGACTTTGCTCTTCACATATCCCCACAAAAACGTTTAGCTTGTTGATTAGTTGTCACGGAAACGATATAAACTACAACGACCGGCCTAGCTGATTTATAGTGGTTTTTGTTTAAAACGCATTATTTCAATTTTAACAATGAATGAAGGAGTTTAATTACCATGTGTGATAGATACATCAATGAATTGAGAAAAATAAATGCTATTTGATTATGAAAATAGCAAAAATTGCGCCCATAAGAAAATATAAAGTTGGTTGTCATAAAACAAAAACGAATCGACCTGGAAAAAAATTGTTATCACCATCCGATTCGGCTTATAAAAGTTGCTTGGGAAATATTTTTACACATTTGAAATATAATATAATCCATGGACGATTTTCACAAATCGTATTTTCCGGTTTTTCCCAATTTTCTCGAATACTGGTTACAATATTTTCAATTTCTCCTCGGATTATTAATGAGCACCGAAATTAGCAACTTTGCCCAGTTTAAACCTATACTCTAACTATTAACTATAATACGCGAGATCCCCATGCTGAACCTTGAATTTCAATAACCCTGTATTGTTTTGTACTGTAATGTTACCATAATATTTGTATGGTGCATCATACTAGGGTTTCTCATATTTGACCATTTTGCTTGTCCCGGGATTCCGGGAAGAAATCAGCCTTTGTCCCGGGATTTCCCGGGATCCCTGGATGTAATAAATTATGTCAATATTTTTAAATAAAAGACACACAAAATTAAGGGAGCAGTTTATTACTTAAAAACAACTCCAAGTCATATATGTAATACATTTTGCTCCATGATTATCATTGATAATTAAATAATATTGGTGAGACAAACATACCTACATTAGAAAAATATAACCTTTCTATTGCAGTTTCATATTTATGAACACAATAATATAATTTTTACAATGAATTTTTGTAATGTGATTTAAGAAAACGAAGGTGATCTATGCTTCGGTCAATAAGTCTTTTTCTTAATTTATTAACAAAAATTCCTGCTGCATAAAATGCTCTTTCAGTCTCTATTGCTGTTGATGAAATTGTCTTGAGAGCATCTAGCAGCAAAGAAACATCGTTTTTATCTATAAAATTTCATTTATAAGCTATTTTGCTTCGCATTACCAGGGTACACAATAATAGAACGGTGAAAGTATTTTGAAGACATTAACTTTGTAATGGAGACCGGGCTTAATTACGCCATACAAAAAGAGAAAATATAAAAAAGAAACATTATTTTGAAATAAAAATAAACTTTTTCCATAATTTACTGTTAGTAAAGATATTTATATTAAATTCTGATAAGTTATGATAGTATTACAAAGATCTAAGCACAAAATAAACGAAAATAACACTTTTTTTTAAATCCCGGGAATTCCCGGGACAAAAAGCATTTCCCGGGAAATATAAAATAGCTTAAAATGGACGGGGATCCCGGTAAAGAAACCCTAGTGCATACCAATATAGCAGGTCTGTAGTGCAAATTTATAATTTTATATGAAATATAAAACAATTATCCGCTAGATTTCTTTAAAAATGGTACTCTCAAACAATCTTTACATAGTTTTTAATACCTACTTTTTAAACGTTTGATCTTTACTAGTGGCATTGCTACATGCACTTTCAAGCAAACAAGTTAAGCTCCAAACGCCTTTATAAATATTCGCAAATTGACTTTCTTGTGATACGTGTTGAGTATCGCAGGTCGTATAGTCAGTCGCTGAGCATAATTTAAACAAATTTCATTAACGGTTTGTTGTCTTTCTCGTTAAGGTAGCTGTTGAACTGATCATGGATTTCGCAACCATACAACATGTTGCATTAATTCGTTGTCAAACACGGCGCCACCAAAATGTACACATTCGTGTTTAGAATTGTTTATGTACACGAACAAACACCCGATGGAATAGGAGTCGTACGTACTTGATTGAGGCACACCATGTGAATGTTTACTGCAATACTTTCACCGTTTCTGTTTGCTAAATGGATTTCCTTCATTGGTTTTGAGAAAATAAAACAAATAGTTGGATTATTGGTACAGAATACGCCCATTTTGTCTGTTATTATTTAAAACTAGTATAGGTAATTCATATATATCAGCGAAATTTCAGTTTGTATTAGATGTTATACAGGGTGTCCCAAACTTGATACAGATTTTGTTTTCATAGCTTGGTGGATTTCATGTAAATGGTAAAATGTTTTAAAATTATAACAATGCAATAAATAACAAAAGTTAGTCCTAAAATTATTTTATAATTGAAGGTTATTTACATTCATTAGTTTTATAACCATTCATTTTACCATCGACGCAGGATTTGCAGACCATTAATGCATGTGCAGAGCAAAAATACTCATTACAATAAAGGCAAGAATATAATATCTGCTACATGTTTTTATTCATACAGCAAGAGATAGATAGGCAAACTATAACAGTTGAAACTATACTGATGAGTCAGTTAAAGCAGCGATTCTTAACCGGGGGGCCGTGCAAGATTTTAAGGGGGGCTGCGAAAAATTTATAAACCTGGCTACACTGAAAAACTGCCCCCTTGTAAAAAAAAAATTCCAAGTAATAAAATTTATAATAGAATACCAACCATTCAATAAAATTATGAAACATTTCATTTATTAAAGGCATAAAATTCCATGCACTTTTAAACTTTATTCTCTATTGTAACAGGGATTTTTCACTTCCGTTTTATTTCAAACATTTGGTTTGAGGTATGAATCGCTTTCTATATTAAGCAATCGTCGCATAGCAATAACATTCGTCTAATTATTTGTATTTGAAAATGGAGATGTACAAAAGTTTCGAACAGTGGTAAGAGGACTTTCAAATCATAGGGCAACAGAACAGACTGACGATGTTCATTATTTGTATGTAAATACAATTATTTTTGGGAGGATTTTAAGTACGTGATAAAAATATTGGTCGTACGCGACTGGCCTAAGTGTGTGATAATTAGTGCAATTTGCAGGTATACAGGGTGGTGCTTTTTTCGATGCTCACCATTGCTATCTTGGATACGGTAAGAGATACAAGGTCGCTTTAATTAGAGAAAAGTTGCACATTTTTATGGCAATTAAGAATCTGAAAAGAAATCCTAGATATTTTGATTCGTTTTTGATTTATTACAAAAAAACTGAAAAATGTGATTTTAGAAAAATATTATTATCTATTTCATTTAAACTTGGTAGGTAACTTTATGTTTTTGACCGTCCTGGGTTTGATGACGTCAACAGAAATTTTCTAAGCCTTCTAGATTCCAAGTTGCGATAGGCAACTTTTTTATTTCTTATGGCCGCCATATTGGATATTACACCATCAGACAGAAAAAAAAATAGCTTTCCAGATTGGTAACACTGACGGTATTTAAATGACATTTGCTGATTAAGGTTTTTTTGTTTTTCACGGCATGCTTGAAAATTTTGTGAAACCTAACCTATTTTAGTTAAACTTTTATTTTTTATTTCTTATTAGTTTTGCACTAAAATTAACTTATGATTATATCATTGAATTCAGAAAAATAATGTCTACCACATTTAGTAAAAAAAAAATAGATGGTGCCATTTGGAAAAAAAAATTAACTATCGTTTGACATTTAAGTTGACCTTGAAAAAATTTGAAATGCAATTCAGTTTATGTTTATAGTATTTGAGTATTTGAACAGACATTTCATTTGGTCTTGTTCACCAAAATCGGACCACAAATAACGGAGTTACAGCTTGCGGCGTTTTTTTGTGTGACACCCTGTATGTGTCCCTTTACCTAAATGGAAACCATTAGTGGAAGTTTTAACCTTTATTAAAAATAATTTCGTGGGGGCGATCTGATAAAAAAAATTAAAAATCAAAAAAGGTTCTACCGTAAAACTGTAATTTTGGATGATGGTAAAGTACTCCACATTATCTAACTTTGAATGAAAACACGTTTGAACATCTAAAATGTAAAAAAAATATCGCCTGCCGCGCATTTTTTCTCTCTCCCACTTTTTTGTGTCGATCTCTGTTTGCTTTTGGAAAAATCAATTTTGAGGGGCGGAAAATTCTGGGATCGCACCGGGCGGCACAAACTCCAGCTACGCCACTGGTGCAACGTATCTCTCAGATACATTGCGCCTGCCGAAGGGTTAAATTTTATACTCTTATTGGTTTCTTCCTACATACCTTTACAGGCTATCAGACTATCATAGAATTTTTGGATACCGCTATAATATTCTAAGCGGCGGTCCTGAATAAACGTCGAGAGGCAGTTTTTAAAGGTAAAGAATAACATTCGCAGCATTTTTGAGGCATTGATATAAATAGGAAGCGAAACATAAAGGTTTCATATACAATTTCAGGAAGCGAATGGAAAATGTGCGCATAAAATAAACAAGGACAATTGGTTTACGGTTCAAGCTCTTTGACATATGTTATTGATTGCATCAATCTAGAGTGTAATAGCTTTTTTTTGTGCAGTTCTGTCTTAAAACACGGGAAATTAAAATTCCGAAGCACTTCTCAGACGTCCAAACTACGTTTTGGTTTGTTTTCGATTCAACTATTCCCTATTGGACACAAAAATTGTTTATGTAAGCTTTGGTAACCTTTGCCATAACGTAATTCTGTTTACAGTTTACAGACAAGAGAATTTTATTCTAGTTGGTTGTGTGTTTTGTAATATTTACCTTCTTCGGCAAGCATTAACCGAAAGTTAAGAGATCTTCCCCTAAAATATTCACAGAGTAAATTGTTTGCAGTCGTCCGCAGAATTCCCAATTTAAACCCTACATAAAATAGTAAAAAAGGTATAAAGAAGCAAAAGCGGACTGATTATGCTGTTTGAATGGGGCCGTAACAACATTTCAAATTGCTACGAGACACATTAAACTCTGTGAGTTTGCGTAACATTAACTGGAAAGCCTTTTTTGAACACAAGTGATATATTGCGATCCATTGTTTTAACAAACTCAAACGTTTAGTTAAACATTTCAGAAAAAAAGGGTTTATTTGAATAAGAAGCGTTTTTTTTTTAAATTTGAGACGAAGTATTTTAAAAGAACCAAAATATTAACCACAGGTGACGTAAAAAAAAAGTAATTTTTTGTAGCTTAAGAACAGTATTGTCAATTAAATTAAGAGATTACAATCACTTCACGCTGTTAAGATATGTAAAAAATTAACTCGTTACGAATAAACCCATAATAATATTACTATAGCCAGAATGTTTGCTGAAAGTGGTAAATATCTAGAACAGGGTTTCTCAAACTATGGGTCGCGACCCAAAATTGGGTCGCGTGTTTAAAATTTTGAGAAACGCTGATCTAGAATATTATTGAATAAATTACATTAAAATTTGGTATTTGACGATTACGGTATCTTCCGAATTCGATTTAAGTATTCGGGTTGCAAAACGATATCCGGTTTAACCGGAAACTTTAAACAACCTGTATATTTTTACATTTTTAAAACCCTCTTCAAGTTTACTTCAAACAATGTATTATTACATTTGATGGGCTTAAAGTTGGCTATTTTCGTAAAATTTACGTTTTCATGAAAATTTTTAGCGATGTAACACTTTCAAATTTTTTTAACATTCTAAAACTTTGGAAAGTCAGTAGAATTTTGTTTGAAAGCTGTATTAAAAATAAATTATTTTACATTAGCAAATTTTAAAAATATCTAACTGGGCGTTTTTTTTTACACCTGGTTAAACTTGTGATAACTTATTTTTCTTAAAAACTAAACCCTTAATTTTTTTATATGTCTTACAGAAAATTTAATTGTCCTTCAAATACATTCAGCTTGTTCCATACCTAAAATTGATGTTTTTCGAGATATCGCGATGTTATTGTTACTTATAGTGGCAACGTAATATTTTCAAGTAGGCTGTGAACGTAGACAGCTATATTTAATAAAAATTGAAAGAACAAAAAACAAAATGTCAAATATATAGGGTGTTCCATTAAAATAAACAAACTTATTCGTGTTTGTAAGTTGACTTAATGGACCGGGCATAAGGAACACCCTGTGTATTATTTTAAAAATTTGACTAGTCAAAAATCACTATGACACTATTGTCCTACAAAATTTCACAGGAATTCGTTCTGACATAGCCAAGTTGTGAAATTTTAGACTCCTGTTTGTGTCAATAATTTTATAAAAACTTAAATAACTCAAAAACGGCTGATTTTAGATACATAAAACCTACTAGTACATGTTTTTGAAAGAAAATTTAATTTTACATTTAAAAATTATAAAATATACTGGGTGTTCTATTAAAAAAAAAAACAGAGTGACGTATGGTGCGCAAAAACAAAACACTGTGTATAGTTGGATATAGTTTAAGTTTATGTAGTAAATTACCACGAAAAATGTTTATTTAAAACTTTTTTTTGTTAAGTTGTCACAAGACGATATATTGATCCGTTAAGGTGCATTTAAATCAGAGCGAACAGAAGCGAACGAACGAATTCGTTCGGTCAAGCTCGCGCAATTTGCATGGAGAAGCGAAGGCGAGCGAACGAATTCGTTCGCGTTCGCACAGGTTCCGTCGCGTGTCGGTAAACAAGCGAATCATCAAAGGAAGTTCGTGCTCGATTGCATGGTGCATTTTGTAGCTAGCGAATTCTCTATACTCTATCCGACATGGTTTATTTTTCACACTAGCGCGGATCATCGACGAATGCGAATGTTCGTTCACATTGCATTGCGCATTGACGACCGAACGAACGAATACCTAAAAACCCCTTCGTTCGTTCGTTCGGTTCTGTTCGCTCTGATTTAAATGCACCTTTACGTTACTTTTTGTACACACTGTAGAATGCCCAGTGGCCAACTCACAGGGGCGCAGGGAATATTTTAAGTTTGACAAACGGCGCGGCGCTGTGAACCTAGGCAGTTTGAAAGCCTCGAAATAACCTTATATTTATAGATTTAATAAAGTGGCACCGGTACTTAAGAAAATATGAACCGATATTTGCTTTGAAAATTACAGTAACACCGTGAAATTAATCTACACACTGTTTGTTTTAAATATACCCCAAACTCATTGTATGACGAACGTTTATTTTAGGAACGGGCACCTTAAAAAATACGGGATTGGGTTCTTTAAATGGCTTTTGCGCCTAGACAAGCCTGCATGAGCATAACAATAGTGGAAAAGTAATTAAATTTTGAGAAAAAAAAGAGGAAAACGAGACGAGCTAACAATGAAACGCCAGGAGAATGAAAAGGATAGCATTAGAAGTAGGGCATGTCCTACAAAAAGTGGACATCTGGTCACCCTATGTTAAACAGGACGTGAAAATATAATCTCAATCGAGAGCAGGTTGGCGATAACAATACATTCTTACACAGGGTTATCTTTACACAAATTGTATTTAATACTAAATGCTAGATTCAAGTTCTACTTGTATAAATGAAAAGTTAAAAATGTGGTAATCTTCAAAACTGAAAAAATTAATTCTAAATACTACACAACATATGCTACAAAAATGTTACCTGATTTGATAAATTTTTATGGTTGATGATTGCCTGGTTCAACAGTAATTGGTGCAGCTTAGTTCTGACTCACCTGTAAGGAAAAAAAGGGTTATTTATCGTATTTTACCATAAAATGTAGCATGATAAAGCGTGTAAAAAATATATTTTTTGCTTTAATAGTAGAAATGATTGTATTACCAATTACATGATGTTTTTAGCAAAATATTTTTTATTATTTTATAAGTCTGTTGCAACAAAAATAATTAATCTTTTAACTTGCACGCTTTTTAAAGTTTGGGCTGTAGATATAAATGAATTTTGGCTTTTAATGCAATTGTTAATGGTAGAAAAACAACCACCAAAACAAAGTTAGGTCCAGTAAAAATATAACTTACATAATTTTTTTGCAGCTTAGGTAACAATAACTAACAGCTACTATGTGGCATAATTGGTGATAACTAAAACCACAATACGGATTTAATTTGATGGACTATATTTTTTAACACACTTATATTAATATCTTTTAAGTAACTGACTTGCAAAAGATATTTTCTACACACATAACTTACAAATTACTTTTTACAATTATTTTTTTTTACGAAAACACATACTGTGTTATTAATTTATCGTTACAAAAAGTTAACTGAGTTACGCTTAACACAAAATTTATTGAAAGCCGAAGTATAATTTTATTACAATGAGCCTTCCTAAATCCCCAATCACAGCGTTTTACAAT
The DNA here is from genome assembly GCA_947652605.1 of Elmis aenea. Taxonomy (NCBI): domain Eukaryota; kingdom Metazoa; phylum Arthropoda; class Insecta; order Coleoptera; family Elmidae; genus Elmis; species Elmis aenea. The sequence goes on along the minus strand of OX393577.1, from coordinate 51,905,211 downwards.
CTTTTTAGGTATTTTAACTTCCCTGTTGAAAAAGTTCTAATTCTGAAGGAATAAACTGGGATTTTGTTTTAAACGTCTATTAAAAAAGCACAAATTTTGGATTTAACCTAAATTACATTTAGCTAATTATATTCAGAAAGTTTTGAAACTTTTCCAATTTCCGAATGGTGGGGAAAGATAATTATTTAATTAAATTTCCTAATTTCTGTAGTTAAGGTATGAAAAAAAAATTGGGGAAATTCTGGAGCTTGTTTAATTTTGTTGTTGTGAAAAAATCGATTTAAGTTTTAGAACGCCAAAGACGTTACGCGTAATGAAGAAAACTTTTGCTGCCTCTTGTTACTCAAAAATAAAAAGTTCTGTTTGGCTGTTAAATTATGAAATCATTTCTTTTACTTAACGTTACTACTGTTAAGTTTTAAAATACTTTATATTTTAACGACCAAATAATTGCGCAATGCATACGGAGTGTTACAAATATAATGTCCCAGTAATATTTCACCACTGAAAGTAAATTTGTGGGGATGCTCGATTTAATATTCATAAAGAACATATATTATTTCTGACTATTCTTAAACGTGTATACTTCATTATTATTCGTTAAACGTTATTTATTTAGAATAGAAAACAAACCACAATCAAAAAAAAAAAATTGAACAAAATTGGGCAGATTTTCATATGAGAAAATGTATGGTGGCGTTTTGATATTACTTGATCTAGTATTGCATATTTTTATGCTTCCTGTGAGGCAATTTGCTTTAAAAATGCATGCTATTTTAATAGGTACATTAATATGAAAATGTACTTTGCAAAACGAGAAAAAACGAAACTAGTATTACAAAAATCGAAGTGTAGACTTCTAGTAAAATCAAAAACAAAGTTATACAATAATTATAAGTATTTCATCTAAAAACAATGCGTTGAAAGTTGGAGGACAATTTGAAAAGTTCGCGGTTTTATTTTAAATATTAGTAGTGCATTACTAAGCGATATCTATTTAATATACATTCTTTAAGTCTATAATTAATCTGTCAGTTTGTTCCAAACTTTAATTTATATAAAGCTCATTTTGTACCTACTGCTAATTGGCTACCTTATAAAGCAGGGGTGGGCAAATCTTTTGATTGTCGGGCCACATTGCGGACGAAAATTTGACCGCGGGCCAAACAATTTCGTTTTCTAATTTTAAGTATAGTTTTTGCTAAGGAGGTTATTTAATAAATTTTAAAACCAATATTTTTGAATCAAAACATGTACCTACCTATTTACCTATTAAGCAATTTAAAGAAAAAAATTGAAAAGAAAATTTTTAAACATTAATATTAGATAATTATCAAAGTGTGCAATACTCATACAACATAAAACAACAAAATGAATAAAAATTTTATAAAATAATTTTAACATTTTTTTACAACATAAAATTTAAATTTTTTTTACTAAATACAGATTAATCCTTTTATGAAAACATGCAATTTTAAATAAAACAAAAATGTAATTGAAAGAATGATATTAACACATATAAACGCATATAACATTGAATTTAAAAAAGAAGTATGAAGTATGAAGAATTAAAACTAAACTTTTGGAGGTGAATGAAATTTTCTCAAAACATACAACTTTTATACATATCAAAATTTAATGGCTAAATTGAATTTTTTTAGCATCACTTACAATTTTTTGTATGTCTGGTGAAAATTTTGTTGTTGAAATTTTTAAAACTGCCTTTAAATGTTCATCACTAATACAGGATCTTAACGGGTTTTTGTTAAAATTTAATATTGAAAATGTTTGTTCGCAATAATGTGCGTTGGTCCAAAAATAGCGAACATTTTTTGGGCAAAATTTTTTAAATTAGAAAACTTATCCGAGTCCAAAGATTTATAAAAGGAGCATATTTCTTCACTACAATATAAATCTTTTAACCCTTTCGTCCCTGAATATAAATAATGTCTTTTGGATCAAAAATTGGATATAATTTTGTCAGTTTAGTGTCAACTTATAGTATTTCGCGACTAAAAATGAAATTATTTGTTGCGGCTGTGTACCATACTTTTTTTTTACGTTATTTGGTACCTGATGGTACACATACGTACCACACTAAAACTCTGTACCAAACAGGGTTTTAGTGTGGTACGTATGTGTACCATCAGGTACCAAATAACGTAATAAAACCTGTAAGTATTATTTTTTTGTCAAAATCTGCAGTATATTTACATCGAGACACAAGTCTAAATAACGGCATGGTACAATTCTCGGCTTTCAGGTGTTTTAAAACATGTGTGGTACATAGGTATGTGTACCACTCGGGACGAAAGGGTTAAATTACTTATTATTACACTGCAAGTCTATAATTTCAAGTTGAAATTAACTCGGTATTCTTTCAACGTCTACGGAAAATGGTTGATGCACAATCGAAAACAGATTTTCTATTTTACCGAAATCCGAAAATCTTCTAGAATACTCTTGACTTGATAATTGTTGCTTAAATAAATTGAGTTTTAACTGAAATGCCTTTACGTTCATTAGTAAATTATATGCATATTTATTATTTCCCTGCAACGCCTCGTTAAGGACATTTAAATGAGTGATTGTGTCCAGGGCAAAGGCAAAATTACAAAGCCAGTTATGGTTTTTAAGTTCGGGAAAGTCTGATATATTTTTAATTTCAAAAAATAGAATTATATCACTTTTCAATTTCCATATCCGACGAAGAACTTTTCCCAAACTTAGCCAACGAATGTGGTTGTGATAAAGGACATCTGCATATTTAGAATGGAGATCATGAAGAAAACTAGTAAATTGTCTATGATTCAGACCCCTTGATCGAATAAAATTAACTAACTTAACAATACAAGATGTGACGTGTTCAACCTGTAGCACGTTTTTGCACAAAGCCTGTTGATGTAAAATACAATGAATTGTAATTAGTTCCTTACCACTGTATTCCTCACTAATTTTGTCCTTTATTTTCTTCAGAACAGATTTTTTTTTTATGTTTTTTATGCGCCAATTTATATTGGACAAACAGTAATATTTTTGCTTTTAATAATGATTTATAAAATGCTTCGCGGGCCGGATCCGGTCCACGGGCCGCCATTTGCCCAGGCCTGTTATAAAGGGTCAAACGATAATGGGAGAGTATTATGCTAAACTTTTGGGTCAACTTGATCAATTAAGAAAAGACCAGGTTTATACATTTTAAAAAACCGTTTTCCATCAGGATAATGCTCGTTCCTATACTAGTTTGTATCCACGGCAAAACTCGCTGAATTAAAGTACGATTTGCTGCCCCATCCAGTCTATTCTCCAGATTTGGCTCCCTCAGATTTCCATCTGTTCCCAAATATAAAAAAAAAGCTTGATGGTAAGCGGTTTTCATCAAATGAAGAACTGATGGTAGCAAGAGTGAATCGCTATTGCCTTCCGGAATAGCAAACAAGCACTGTAGCATCGCTGGATGAAATGCATTAAAGTTCAGGGGACCATAAAAAAATAAAGGTAACTTTAAAATACAAAATTTATTCTTTCACAGTTAGGCCGCGAACTTTTCAAAAAACCTCGTATAATACTTGTATTTTTTAAGTTATAACTTGTGCACTTCTTTTTAACCCTAGAAGCCCAATCTACGTCATTTTGACGTACACTCCAACACATATTCGCGATCTCTTTCGCATGCTTGCTTAGATCACCGTGACCATCCGAGCCAACTAGGTACATGGCCAGAGCTAACAGGAGACAGCAGTCTCGCTTTGATACGTGCCGCCATTTTGTTGTTATCGCAATGTTCACGTCGTTATGACGTATGTTTGGGCTTTGTTAACTTTTGCACTTTTCGAATTTTCTGAATTATATTTGACTTAAGTGATTTATGTTTGATAAGAGTTGATTAGTTTTTCATAAAAAAATATAAATAGTTGATTTTTGTAAACAATTTGTAGTATATAAGAAAAAATTACAAGGATCTCAGTTTTCGTGCCAATTTTTGTATGTTTAATTAAAGTAAACATTTCAGAGTTTAAATAAACAATATTTTTTCTAAATTTCTGTTTTTTTTATTTACATAGAAAGTTATTCACATAAACCATACAAAAAACTAGTATTGGCAGTAAAGTTTATTTAGATAGAGCTCTTTTATAATTGTACGTCGTTTTGACGTATGATTGGGCTTTATAGCCTCAAAAATATGTTTGGGCTTCTAGGGTTAAATACATTACACTGTAGTAAGACAGTTTTGTTTAAAAATGAATCAAGTGTGTAAATAAAATATAAAACAATATAAAAACGAGAGTATTCCATGTGATGGTCATTTGTTTCTACAGAACCCTTTTTTTAAGCATGCTTTAAACGTCACTCGAATGTTAATTCATTGTATGAACAGTAATCCAGGTTAATTTAAAATAAACAATCCAAGTTGTACATAAAAATCAAAATTGCCGGTCATTTCCATAGTTTAATTGCCTGTCATTCATGTTCGTGTTCACTGTATTGCTAATCGTGTAATTGAATTTTTACTTAAAAGTTAATTAAAGCGTAATAAAGCACGATTAAATTAATTAGGTTTTTTTATGCAAAATTATGTACCGTAACTTTTTAAACAAAACCCCGCAAACAAACGAGGGATTAGCTCAAGTAATCGTGGGCAAAGGGCCGTAAAGTACTCGGCCTTTGCAAGTGTGCTTTGTATTGTGCTATATGATTCTCTGTATCCACCCAATTAGAGATTAGATAGTCGTGCTCGGCGAAGCAAATAACTGCACGTGTGTTTAACGCATAATAAAATTTTAAATTGAAGCTAATTGCTCGCTTTTGACGATCTGATTGTTATGATTTATGACGGCGTTAAAATCGGTGTAACTTAAACGTATTACGTCGGCATCTTAACGCGCTGATGGATTTCTGCATGTGCACGGGTAAATGCTGAATATCTATTTTATGCACAGAGTTAGAGTTAATATTATGAAATTGTTGACTCGCTTGCACTTGCCGCTTTTGAGTGGCGCGCTCGAGTCGCTTCACTTTGTAGAGAAGTGAATCAAGAAGACATATCATGTCTGTGACAACAAGAAGTGTCAGAAACTGTAAAAGCTTCCATTTAAATATTCCCTTCTTAAAACAAATATGCATACATATTATTAAATACCAGTATATTCACCAAGGAAGGTAAAAAAATTTTGAAAAAAATTGTTTTAGGTATGTAAGTCATTTTATTAACACTACATAGATTTTTAAAAGCCACATACGTAAACCAGAGGTTCGCAACGTCTTGAGAGCTATTCGCGAGCAAACGTCTACATCAAAACAGGAGTATATTAGTGTCAACAGCTCTTGAAACATTAGTAAACAGTTCTTTAAGGGTTCGCGTTTTCAAACACAGATGTCAACAAGCGACGAAAACATTTTGATGATCGGTGCTATGTTCATTTTTGTGAAGATGATTTTTACTCGAAAGGAGAAACGTGCATGAAGATGGTGGCACAAAACTTTATTCACGAATTTTTTAAATGTATGGTGGATTTTACTTGCGGAGGGACTTGCTAATAGAGAATCAAAGTTTAATAATAGTTATTTATGTAACAAGACCGGAAAATGGTACTTTATGGGTATGTTACGTACAATATTTTTTCTGTGTCCACCAATGACACCTAAGTTACAATCATCACCATCCATAATTAAACAAATACTTAACAATTACAAGTGAAAATTCGCTTGATGGTATAACGACGCTTGTTTGACAGCGCAAATAAACAAAACAACTCATCACCATGGCAACCAGCTACTTTCCGGCCCAGGCCGGTAAAGAGTTGTTATTACCATGGCAACCAGTTACTTTTTGGCGTTGGTCAGTAGACGTATTTTGCAGCCTAAAAATTGATCGGAAACAACCGATTTTTCGGTTCAGTTTAGTATCCTTGGTGTAAAAACCTTATCAATTTTCTGAATCGCATTTTTTTTCAAGTGCAAGTTTTGTGGCTGTATTTTTTGGGTCACACAAATTGGACGATGTTGTTCCGTAACATTTACAATTTGTTCTTGTGACCACTATTTTCATTAGGTAAACAAGCGACGTCCAGATAAACTGATGATCGACATTTGTTCAGGAACACACCCTTTGATGTACCGCCTGAAGAGCGAACTAACTTGAAGCTTGCAAGCTACTTTGTTCGCACATAGTTCGCGATCTGTTCGCTAATTAATCTTTGGTTCAAACGGGGCTTGAGATAGATCAACTTAAACTTTGTATTAAGATATGAATTTTAATTTTACCAAGAGTTATATTTTTTTCTACAAAACTACCGAAATCGAAAACAAGTGGCGATTATTTTTAAACTACAAGCATGGTCCCTTACGTGATTATTGTGCAAATATTATTGCATAGTTACTCAGTTACTCCTATAAAATTCATAAAAAATATTATACCCTATAGTATTATGAGTAAATTTTGCCATTGTTTTTATAAAGGTTCCTTTTCGGAAATGATTCGATTAAAACATATATAATTTTAAATGAGGGCAAAACTATGTACAAATATATTGAAAGGTTTAATGTATTTAAAAACGTTTTGCCAAAACAAGAAAATAAGAAAACTAATGGTCAAATGCTTTTAGCCTTGAAAGTTTAAAAATGATTTTTGAGAGTAAAATAACAAAAGTCTTCGATAGGCCAATAAGACATATTGTGTGCCTAACAGGGAGTTTGTTGTAACACTTTAAATTTTAAAGTTAAATTAACTTTCAATTTGAAACTGTCTTACTAAAAATTTTCACCTAACCTATTGATACTTTAAATATTAATGAAAATATTAGAATGTATAAATGACCGAAAGGATAAAAACATTCACTACATTTATTAGGATTTAAAGTTAAACCATACTACAGAACAATTTGAAAATAAAAGTTACATAACGCTTTTCCATAGTAAATCAAATTTTGAATAATTTTCATACCATTTTTTACACCTTTTTAATCATTTAACAATATATTGTTAAAGATGTTTTTCAACACAAACGATATAATTGAGGTTAATTATGTCGGAAACGGCCTGGTATAGCAGTCAAATTCGTAAAATGTAAATTAAGTTGTTCAAATTATTAAATATCTTGTTAGGATCAAGTGTATTTTAAACAAATCACTATTTAAATTTATTTTGATTAGTTAAAACAATACGTCTATCAATATGAAATCTGTTATTGCGCTAAATAAACATTAGTTCTGTTTCATTAATTGACAATATATTGCACTATTAAACAAATAAAATAGACAAAAACTGCAAACAATTATCTGGGTGTATGTTTATTTCATTTATGTATATTAATTATTCAGTGTGGAATAACGATAAATAGTACGATTATTTAAATTGTTTGATGAGAATTAAATTATTTTGTTCGTTTGGAGAGTTTTATGTAGCAATGCGAAACTTTTTATTTTTGTATGTATCTAATAATAAAGTGTGACTATGTATCATGTTTTATGATCACCTGTCGATAGGTATCTGGCTGTGACAAAACACGTTAAATGTAATGAAACTGCTTTGTTTAAGCAATGTTTTTACAAAGCGTAACATTTTAATGTGTTAACAGGACATATGTTTTTTATTGCAACAAGTGAATTTTGTCGAATATGATGTGCATTTGTTTCCGTTCGAAAATGCCTATTTGGCGTATCGTAACTTGCTAACCTAACACAATTACTATCCTTTACTTTTGCTCCACGTTTTTTATTGAATGCCACGTTAAAAAATAATAGATTTAACTATTTGGTGTGTAGCCTTATTTGAATTATCGTTATCACTGCAATTTTTATCGGTAATGTAACTAATAATAGCACTACCATTTAATTTTGTTCATGTACAACACCGATTTTCCGGCACTCTTGGTTTCAAAGCCTTACCGGATTAACCATTTTGCCGAACCAACCGTAAAGTCATAGCAGGAGAAGAATTTAAACAAAATAAGTAAGGAATATTACAAAATTGTGGTATTATCACCAACAACTGCCATGTAAATTATGTAAATAAGCGTGCCCTACATACAAAGCCATCTGTGGCCGGTCCAGTAAACTAGTCTGGCGGCCGCGATAATTTTAAATTTCATTATTTTGTTCGGACTAAAGAAGGTGCCAAAGCATTAGTTGTCGGAAAATTAGTGTTGTACCTGTATTAGTAAAGCCAAAAATACATGCAACAACTCACATACAGACAGACTGCTGTTACAAAATGATGAGAGCAATTGGAAATTATCTATGGAAAAAATAATAATTGCCTTGATTTATTTATTCCATTTCGTTTAAATGTTTCCTCCATTTTGGATATGCAACTATCAATTAGCATTTCATTTGTCTTTATTCTATAAAATTAATTGACGGTTTAACTGCAGTAGCTTGTAAAAACAAAACGTTTACACTTGCAGTTTACAGAAGAGAAACGTCCATTAGTGTGACGCCAAAAACGTATTAAATTAATTTTATGGCTGCTTTTCTTCGCATTTTTAATGTAAAATAAGACCATGAAGAATTAGTCAAAAGACAGGGAGACACTTTGCTGCTGTTCTAACGTTTTAGCATAGCTTATATAAGTTTTCTTATGTAGTAATTCATGCTTTTAAAAAGTTTCTTGCAAAACTTTATCACTTAAGAGGAATATTCTAAAAATTGTGTTTTACTTGGACCACAAGAAGTAATTCAGTTTAAAATTGCATGAACTACTTACTCCACGTTCTACTAGTTTTTGATTAATTCGCTAAGTGTCCCAGAGATTGTTATTGGGGTGATCAACCTCGACGAAAAATTGTACCTTACTAAATGTCGGATAAACCACCAAAAAGATGGCGTAAAAGTGCATTTGTACTTTTTGTAAGTAAAAATACGTTATTAGAGTATATTTTTTTAAATCATTAGTATTAGTTTGAAGTTTTCTGCTTTATATTCTACAGGGTGTCCCACATTTAAGGTTTTATATAAAGATTTTGCCACAAAGTGGATTAAAAAGTACATTTGCATTTCAAATATAAGAGGAAAAGTACCATAGCTCTCTTATATCAAAAGTTATTTAGCAAAAAATTCAAACAGAAAATATATTTGTTTTAATTTACTTTATTTTTCAGATACCAAAAAAAAACTGAAACAAGTTCCTCTTGCGGTTCAATTAATTTTCCCAAAAGTCCACCTATTAATATTTACAAATCACAACTAAATTTAATTAAAAAATATTTTGGTGGCGACATCTAGCAACAAATTTTTAAACCACGTCGGCAGTCCGTTACACATACAGCTTACAGGTTTCAATAAAATGGAAATGAGCGGCAGTTATAACGACGTCAGACGAGTTAAGACCGCAATCGTTAAAACATGCTGTCGGCAGTGTCCCGACATAGGAACCCAAAGGGTTTTAAAGCATTTTTATTCTCTATATGGTGCTTTAATAATATGGAAATAGCCGATACTATCAACTTGTCAGACATATCAAATAATCACAATAAACAAACAAAAATTATTTGAAAAATTGAAAAAGATAGCAGTAATAACAAAATTAAAAATCTTATTTTTTGCTTAAGCATGTATAACCCTGATTTTCCGGCACTGTTGTTTTCAAAGCCCTACCGTATTGACCATTTTGTCGGACCAACCGTAAAGCCATAGCTAGGGTTAAAGTTATGCAACATTGTTTAAGAATCTCGCAAAATTTCGGTATCACTACCAACAATTGCAGTGTAAATATTGTACATAAGCGTGTCCTATACACCGCCATCTGTTGCCGTCCAGTAAACTAGTCTGGTAGCCACGGGAATTCAAATATTCTTACGTACTTTTGTCTGGACTAAAGAAGGTGCTGTACTATTAGTTGCCGGAAAGTCGATGTTTTACCTGTATTAAATTAAATATGCATTTTTTAAAACATTGAAGTATTGCTAAGAATTCAGCCTTATTACACAAAAATGTTATCAATTAAACCAAATCTTTATCTCTTAAATTAAGCGAGAAACCCAAAGTGGAACAAATTTAGTGACAGCTCACATTTTCTAAGATATCTAAAAATAAAACAATAGACAGTTTTTTTTACTGATGGATCATGAAGTTAACCATAAATAAACATCTTTATTCCTACCGAACTAAAGCTGTTTTCCAAAAATTAAATTTATATCGCCGTTTCATTAAAACGAAGCTAATTTGTAACGGCAAATATTAATTTTGTAATATTATACCTGACCAATTATACATACTGAATTCCCGCAAACATTCAATTTGCATTAAAATAACCGAATCTAAACTGAATTTCGCTAATCACTTGTTCAGGCTATATTGTTTAGTAAATTAACATTCCTAAACTAAATTGGCATTTACCAGCAGCAATATATTTCTAATGCAACCGGATGTTCAAATTGACTTTTGAATATGAACGTCATACGTAAGCCACAAATCGATAAACCAACCAGATTGAACATTATATAACAAGCAGGATTTTAGCGTATCGCTTTGGGGCACAAATTCGTGTAATTTTTATTACCTTTTTATTCAAAAATATCTATATTAGGTATGTACGAGCGATGCATATTTGTTTCAGATTTATACGACGTGATTTTACTCTGCAAATTTTAAAAAATCGCGATAAACTTTCAGCTATACGCGCTAAAAATAATCAAAAACTAAGGGATAAAATAGAAAACTTACTTTCTGATCACCGATCTGTAATAGAACAATTATTATAATTTTCATTAAATCCAACATTTTATACTAGTAACCGGAGTTCACTTACAATTAGAGAATAAAAAATTTAACTTTTACCTAATAGGGGAAGGTTACCGTGATTGTACCGGCTCCTCAAATGGACCACCGTTATTTTAGACCAGGGGTTCCCAACCTTATTGCGGCGCGGGCGCAATCGCGATTGAGAAAAATAGTGGCGGGCACCAGTCGGTTTAAAAAAAAATCAAGTATTATGTACAGGGTGGTCCAAATTCGATGCGATTGCATGCGTATCTCGCTTAATAGGCAAGATAGATAAACGGTTAAATTACCAAAAATGTGCAGTTTTTTAGGACCAACTCAGAACCGGTTTCAAAAATATTGTATCATTTCCGGTTTTTGACTTATTTGAAAAAAAATGTTTTTTTGTTATATTTATAATGAGTCATATCTCTTTTATTGTTGTAAGTATCGAAAAAGATTATAGGTTATTTTTAGATGTTTTTATGTAGATTTCGAAATTATTTGGGTTGGGAATCCCTGTTTTAGACACTTCTAGTAACCTAACAATTAATTACCTATAGAGTCTATAGTATAGTATAGACCAGGGATGGCAAATAGGATTTGATCAGTGTGCCATAATAAGATAAAATGTAATACAAATTTTTCCCCGTGCCAGTACCTAACCTAACCTAACCTACCTACCAGAAACAACCGTCAGTTATTTCGTTCATTAATGCCAACGTCATGATTTTATGTGTCAATGTGCAATCAAAAGTTCCGTGCATCGCTACAGTTGTTATTTTATAAGTATAGTAACGATCAAATTATTGTATCAATATAAGAAGAGTTGTTATTTTCTGGTATTTTAATTTTTTTGATATTTAAATAACATGTAGTTGTAGATAATTAGCATACTAATTAAAACTAAATAAAACATTTCGAAAAAGTTTAAGCTTCTAAAAACAAATTTATTCATAGAATTCATTAGGGTGCCGCCGAAAATCTCTCGCGTGCCACCTATTTGCCATCCCTGGTATAGACCATAGATGCATCACTTGCGCCCTCATAGGCGTAATTATAAAAAAGCGCCAAATTGCAGTGATATGAGCAAAATATGAGTCCAGCTTAACAATTTCAGTGCTTTTTTTTTTAAATAACTTTATTTAAAAATATTTTACAAAATTTGAACAATGCGTCTGTCGTTGTCAACATTGTCTGACATTTCGGGCTGGAATTTCATATCAAATACATGGGACACATTCTGAACACTGGTTTCTCCATAACATCTCTTTATCATGATGATTTTCTCCTAAGTTGTAGAGCCCTTAAGCTAGAACTTTGTTGTTCAATTCCAGATAATTCGGAAATGATAATAACAGTTGAACAATATAGTTTTGTCGAACATTTTTCGTTTAAACACATTTTCGTCAGTATTAAATACAAAATGTCAGTAGAAGTACTTGTTTGTGAGTATTTATTAGAAAAAAGTTTATTACTCGGCTTATTAGCATTAACAAAATACTTTTACTACCCCCTGACGCAGTGTTTCCAAACAAGGGTGCAACTAGTGATGATATATGTTTTATAATAACAAATTGTAATATATAAATTAAATTCATTAAAGAAAATCAAATTTAAAACAGTTTTACTTATTTCTGTTTTATTTAAAATGTCTATTTACCTATATTATTATTTTTTTAGGAACTTAATTGGCTCTTATTCTTATTCTAGAGGGGGCATTAAAATATTCGAGGCGTTGCGGTGGGGTATCTTTCAAAAAAAGGTTGGGAAACACTGCTTTAACCTGATCCCCTTTTACTGATCTAAACAATGCCCATAGAGATGTGTACGGCGGCAGTGACTAAAAGTTGGTCTAATACTAACGGATGCAAACAATAAAACCCTATTTTTTTAATCATGCAATATCATGTTAGCTGGTGTCATCCCTATTGCTGCCAATCGCTGGGATACTGACAAAAAGAGTAAACATTTTACTAGGTTTGTTCCAGCAAGACTATGTACGATCCGATGAAACATCAGTCTGCGCAGTATCGATATCGCGTTCAGCAGAGTCTGTTAGTTCAGCGGATGGTTAGTTGACTGTTTAATAAAAAAGTTTGTAAACGGTAAAAACAGTACTTAAACGAATGCACGACCTGTCTGGATTCTTTCACACATGCGCTGTTTAAAAGTAACATGTCTGGTAGTTAAGCATCGCTCTCCCAATGCAATGTTAGTACTGCGTTCTTAAGAGATTTACACTTGCGATGGTAAAATTTCTATGAACACAATGGACACAAATGTCATTTACAGTTAGTCAAACTTGGATTTATATACAGGGTGCACCACGACCCTGAGATTCTTCGATAGCTCCTTTATTAATGAAAATATCAAAAAATGTTTAATACAAATATTGTGCGAACCTATTTTCTACATAACCTAAAATTATTTTCAAATATACAGGGTGTTTCGTTTGACCGGCACATAAAGAAATTTAATTTTTTTAAATAGAACACCCTGTATATTTTTACATTTTTGGATTCCTCTTAAAATTTACTTTAAAAAATGTATCAAGTTATATGGGTCTTAAGTCAACCGTTTTCGTAAAATTTACATTTTTATGAAAATTTTGAGCGATACAGCACTTTCAATTTTTTTAAACATTTAAGTTATTTAAAAAAGCGGTTAAATTTCGTTTAAAATTTAGATTGACAATAGGTTAATTAACACATTGCGCTAGCTACATTTTAAAAATATTATACAGGGTGTTTTTTACGCTTGGTCAAACTTGTGAAACTTTAACATCGATAAGTCATTTTTCTTAAATGCAACACCCTGTATATTTTTACATTTTCTTCTAGAGAATTTAATTGTCTTTCGAAATTATTAAGCATGTCCTATACCTAAAGTTAATATTTTTCGAGCTATTTCGATTTTTATTAGTATTACTAGGGCAATTAAAATATTTTATTAATAATATAAATAATTTTCATTAATAAAGGAGCTATCGAAGAATCTCAGGGTCGTGGTGCACCCTGTATGTATTAGTCTATGGTTGACGCATGTGCGTAGTCCAGTTCGTGTATAAGTACTTACATGAATAAGTACAAAATCCACTGCGCAAACAAAACTACTGAGAGTATTAAAATAAATAGAGTAACATTTTAATTTTATAAACAACTGTGTTTTTAATTTATTACTTATAGAACATCGATTAAAATACAGCTCACAGTAAATAAAATACTGATACGAAATATAGTCCTCTTACAAGGACATTAAAACTAAATGTTTTCCAGAGTTATACGTGCCACTGGCAATTTCCTTCGAAAAATAGGGAAAAAACTGAAAAATTTTGAATAAAAAGGTCATTTTTGCGATCGTGTTTGCCATGAAACCGTCAGAGACAAAATCTAAATTTTCCTATTTACCAATGCGCGCATCCATTGCAAGTAAAATGGTGCAAAGAGTTTTTCAAAAAATCTTGAACGGTTCCGGAGAAAAACGTCAAAAACGAAACTCCTGCATAAGCGCTACGATTTGAGAATTAGTGGTATATCTGTATAACAGTGGCGTGCGGTGACTTTTCAACCAGGGGATGCTGTCCAAAAAAAACGAACAATTTTTTTTTTTAAATAATTTTATTCTACGATCTTTTTTACAAAATTCGTCTATAGCAACATCATACAATCTTTTTTCATTTTTCATATTTAGCAATAATTTTTTTCAATTGATATATTAAAGCGAGAGCAGACAGTCTATCGTCATTTTGGCTGCTTCTGGTGAATGTTTTTATTCTTTTTATTGTCGAAAACGATCGTTCAGCCGATGCGCTCGTGGAATAATGCAAATTAATTGTATTAATTTAAATACTTCTGTCAAAACATCTTTTAGCTCATCTTTCACAATTAATTCTTTTATGCAATTTATAGATTTTAAATGAAAGTCGGGAGTCGAGTACACGTAAACTAGAGTGGTCGCAGCGAGAAGTGGACTGTGACGCAGAAACCAAAACTGGTCCAAAGCGTTTATTACTGCACCACCTAAAAACATCGGCCTGTCTCAGCAACGTGGTTATAACCTGTAAATCACAGCAGTCAAATTAAGTCCACTAAAAGTCAACGTTTTTAGAAAAGTCTAAATATCAATCGCGATCCCCTCTCTTTGCGCATCTCGCGGTCCACTTCTCGCTGCGACCACTCTAATTGACTTTTTAACTTCATAAAATCAAAGTATTTTCCATAAGTTGGCTGAAGTGATTGTAATAGAAAATCCGGAAAATTCTTTTCATATTCTTTAAATTTTCAATCAAAAATTGCAATTATTATTAACCACAGTTTCATCCATATTATGGGTCGTATTAAATGATAATCAAAATTCTAAGTAGCGAAACAGTGCACTAAAAATAGAGTTAAGCTTATTTAAATAGAAGAAGCTTGATTTAAAGAGAGTAAACAAAAATCAATTTACAACGGAAATGATTATTTTGTAGCGTGCGGTAATATCAATCGAGTGCGGCTGCCCTACCATATAACAGTTGCCCCACACAGAAGAACCATGAGAGTAATCGCTTCCCGTGGCTGTTAAGTAAAGCAACGATGCGGGCAATAGACTATGGACTGCATCGCAGTGCGCATGCGCCAAGAACGCAATTTCGAATCCACAATCAAAAACGCATCCCTCAGTCGGGCTCACAATCGTTAGCGTTGTGCATCGCACACATTTCGTCAGCCGCTCGCTGGATGTAGATTATATAACGCAAATTTTCGAGCAGGCAAAACATCGTATATAATAAATAAAATTATCACGTAACAAAAAATAAAATCAAAGCGAAATAAAGCTACACGAAATTCAAATATGATACGGAAAAAAAATCTTGACGTGAATTTTAGGGGATGCGCCGCATCCAACGCATCCATGGACCGCACGCCGCTGCGTGTATAACTATATCTATGCGACTTGCATAGGCGTTTAACATAGGGAAAACCGTTTTTACAAAGGATTCGTTTTTCACGTTTTTTTCCAGAACCGTTTAAGATTTTTTTAAAAACTTTAAACCATTTTACTTGCAAAGGATGCGCGCATTGGTAAATAGAAAAATTTAGATTTAGTCTCTGACGTTTTCATGGCCAACGCGATCGCAAAAATTACTTCTATTATTCAACTTTTCAGTTTTTCCCATATTTTTTTGAAGAAAATGACCAGTGGCACCTATAACTGGAAAACGTTTAGTTTTGATGTTCTTGATGCAATAAACACAGCCTTAAACAAATTCTAGCGACAACGTATCGTGACCCTCCCTTGTTAGTACAGAAGCTAAGTACTTGGACTCGCTACCGTTCGTGACGTCACAAAGAATACGATGATATGGTAAAATTGTGAACTATTACGACTGTGTTATTAAACATTGTTAAATGTAGGCTCCACCTCGATACTGTAATTCATTTTTATGTGTAATTTAAAATCAATGAAGCGGTGAATTGTTCGCATATATTTTTAAAACTTTTTAGGATGTGTGTAAAGTTTGATGAAGGTTTGCTACCTAAAAGTTTTGTAAGCACAACAAAAGCTGGCGTCTGTGCGTGACGTACCATAGACATGTCTGTATTTCGAAAGCTAGTGCTTCTTGAGAGAACATTTTTGTTTGAATTACACAAATTAGTTATCTTCTATTTTCATTTATTCTTCGAAATCCTAATAATTTAAAGCAAACTAAGACGTCGCTAAATTATTTGGACATATTTTGAAATTTAAGCGTAATCTCGCATTAAATAAATCAGGTAAAGTCCAAAAGAAATTGGTTACAATAAAGAACGACAGATTTTACAAGACGTTGGCTGAATCCCAACTCTTTTTCCATTCGTGAAATGTTCATCTAAATTTCGAAATTGATGTTTTGGAAAAGAAACGTATAGCGTTGCATTAAAATGGCGTAATTATTTCGGTTTGTCTAATTTAGAAATTTATACCCCTGCTTTCGAAGACTAATGGCGGACATAGCAGTGATATATAACACGTTTTATTTTGCGTAAGGCCAATTTAAAAATAATGCTGCTTAAACACACTTTACAACATTATTGGCTGTTATTAAATTTAATGGCCCCTTGCTTTCGTCTCGCTCTGTTCTATTATCTTTATACTTTTTTGCGAAAGCGAGTTTTCGATTTTAATTAAGTATGCCCCGTATTTGCATACTCTAAACGACTTTTTAATAATTATACCTGCGAATTTTAATTTACTTTGCCATTTACATTAAAAAAATTAGTTTCGCGATGTTTTGACAGCTGAATTAAAAGAAAACAATGTATAGGCGAATGAAGAATGAAAAGGGCAAACTGTGCTTGCTTAGTTAAGCACGTAAGAGCTTTCATGGTACTTCGTTTGCATAAACTGACCACATATTTAAGTCTCAAGTACATTTATTCGTTAAACCGTGCGTTTGAAAAAAGACTTGGCAACAAGTGGTCAGCCCAAAATTACTCACGAAAAATATAGGAGCTACAGTCGCACAAATGAGCAAAAATCTAATTTTTAAACTGATTTAAAACATTTCTATATTTAAAAGCATCGGAATCTTTTGAAATATTAACGGTAAAGTTTAAAACTACAATTTTTTTTCAAATCTCTCTTTGGAAAAATTTTACGCAAATGTGTGCTTTTACGTTACGCACTAAAAGCCCTAAATAGTGGCATTTGTTTTTAATAACCCTTTAATTATTGGTACTCTGTTTCGCCAGATTTAAATAGGTACGGTGAAATTTCGATCGTTCCTCGAATAATCGTTTTCCCGGATGTGTCGTTTATTTAATATACTACCGGTCAAATTCCACAAACCAAAATAAAACCGCATCGATCGTTCCTCTATCCATCGTTTTACAACATTCTTCGTTCAAAGTAACGTAGCTTTTTTACTATTTTAGTGGACTGATCGTTTTTCAACCTAACAAAACCATATTGCACAGTAAAATTAAAATAACACGTGTTAGGGGTTCTTACGGTTGCTGCAGACGTTCTTGAGAATGTGAAAGGCACGATACTTACTAAATTCTTCGATTCAGCATCACACGATGAATACCGACACAACAGTGGTTTTGTGAATGCTTAGGGCTTAGGTTTCAACAGCACACAAATAATTGTGTACATGTATGTATGTGTTTATGTACATGAGCATAATATACAGGGTGTGTAAAAATTGGCGGAAGGGCTACACGGAGCGATGTTCTTCGTAAAATTCTAAGTCGAAAATCTTAATACGAAAATGTTGTACCATGCTTCCTATGGCCTCAGGAACCATTTAAAGAAAAAAAAATTGGCAACATTGCATACATTGATTTGCGTTTGGACATTTTTTTATCAGCAATTTTTACTTAGGTATTTACATTTTTTGTTCGAACTGAAAGCCTTCAGTTCGTAAACATAGCTGCAAACTTTTGGGTATCGTAAAACACAAACAAGCAATAATTACGAGAAAAACAGAGATGACAGCTAAGGACCATGTTGCCATATGTATTACTGTCATTAAAATCAGTGATTTACATATTTTCAACACCAATTTTTGAAAGGAAGAACACAATATCTAGGAAAAAATACTATTCGAAATCTATTTTTATTCCAAATTGCAGCTTTTTCATTTGCAAGTATTAAATAATAACGCCTATTAAAGGACTTAATGTCAAAGCTTTGAGGACCTCTTGCAGACACAGCAAGCGTGGTACAACATTTTCGTATTAAGATTTTCGACTTGGAATTTTACGAAGAACATCGCCCCGTGTAGCCCTTCCGCCAATTTTTACACACCCTGTATTTTTGGGATAAACATTTAGGCATGTTAATATTAATAATATTTCATATTTTCTCGCATCTATAGTTTTACCGCATTTATCGTTTTGTGCAAACAGTTCCTTTAAAAACGATAGATATATATTTTACTGTATCATTAATATTATTTTTTAAATTAAATTAACAAGCTTAACTTTTGTTTTGGTGTACTAATTTGAGCAATAACTTGCTTTATTAACAATATAATTTTTTATTTATTGGATTAAAATTTAAATATGGCGCCCAATAGAAATAAAAATTAATTACCTACCTGTGAGAAAACATTTGAAGAGGGTTTTGTGACAAAAAGATAGAGATTGAAAAGAAAATACACAATCTGTGGTTTGTTTTATTTTGGTTTTAGCAGGGGTTTGGAGCAGTCCAACTTTTTAATTGCTCCGCTCCAGCTTCGCTCCGGCATCAAAATGCCGGCTCCAGCTCCGCTCTATGATCCAAATAGTGTTGACACTTATAAAACAAGTTTTTTAATCAAAAAATTGGTTTTTAAAAACAAAGTTTTAATTTTTTGGATATGTGGAAGTTGCTCAAAATTACAATATTTGACCCTAACAAACAAGTGAAGTTAAATATATGTTGGAAAGAACAAGTTAATAATCTTTAAGGGTTGAAAAAAAAATAGTTTTTAAAAAAATTGTACATAATAAACTGGAGCAGTGGAGCAATCAAAATTATTTGCTCCGGGCTCCGCTCCTGCTCCGGGCAAAAACCCATTGCTCCACTGCTCCGTGCTCCGCTCCAAATCCCTGGTTGTTAGGATACCTTCGAGTATCTAAAATCAGTTTAATATTCTTGCTATTTTAACGAATTTGTAACTGTTATAGTTGTCAGATTCTATGACAATAACGTTAAGTAGAATACGTCTTGTACTTAAAATTTGTTTTCATCAGATGTCAATGCGATTCATGTAAAAAAAAAGGAAATATAGGAACTTTACTGTGAGACAAATTTTTTTTAAATTTACAAATTCAATATTACAGCACCTACAAAACACATTTGCGACCCTCTGAATATTTTGTATCGAAAAAATCAAAGCTCCATCTCTTTAAATGTATAAGTTATTGAACAAAGTGTGTTTGATAGTACAATTTACTTACAAAAAGTATAAAAAGAATGATAAAAATTATTTTCGGGTCTCTCTAAAGCAGATCCTTGACGGTTGTGAGTAGTAAAACATCAATTCTCAAAGAATAAAAGGCCGAAGAAGGTGCATACTAAATTAAGGTTAAAATTTTATTCTCTTGCTTCTTTTTATAGGATCGTGAAGAAATATGGATCTGTATAAATCAGGCACTTTATAGTGCATTCAATGCAAAAAGTAAGTCGGCTCGCTTAGAAAAGTTGATTTGTGTGCCTAAAGAAAAATTTCACTAGGCTTTCGAAAGCTCCTTAAGTAGTTAGAATAGTGTTTCTCAAGCCATGCGGAACACTCTTTGGCATTCCCGAGTTTTGGACCCAAATATTTTGTGGAATAATCGTCATAATTTTAAAGAAATCGCTACTTTTAATTTGCGAACCTAATATTTCATTAATAGAATTGCAAGCAGCTTTGGTGCATTAATAGTGTTCACATTTTATTTTAATATTGCTGATTATCAAAAATAAAGCCTTTCTAAAGCTTAAAAGCTAACTTACATCATCCGTCTTCTTATTTTCAAAAAGCTTTTTGCAAGCGATTGTTTGACGGGTTCTTATATCGCTTGAGACGATTTTATCACCGCCTTATTTGATATAAGTTGCCACCCACAGAGCTTTTCTTTTAGAAGCGGAAACAAGGTAAAATAGATAAGATATAAAAATTCCAAACAACTTGGACCGTATGGAGTCTTGCATTACGCGATATAGAAATCCATTCTCACGGATCTCTGGACGGTTAGTCAATACGTATATTTTACTGAAACTGTATTAAAACTTTAATACGCTAGCGTGCATGACCAGTTGCTACCGGAAAGCAGACTTGTTGATGATGTAACCGTTCTTGTGCGGAAATTTGCACCTTTACACCACATACGTGCTTGTATGATGAAATAAAATTGTTGACTTAGAAGTTTAAGGAATGCAAAGAATCTGAAGTATTACCTTCAGTGTTCTTATACTTTGTTTTCGAGCCTTTGTGACACAAAGTCTGCTGGACGGCTATTTTTGCCCGGGGTATTAAATAACATATTTGAAACATGTTACAACTTAAACAATTCGCAGCTATGTAAATATCGGTGAAAACAAAATAGCTTATAAATGCAAAAAAGTTTACAAAATTAACTGAACTTAAGGATTGTGCTTTATAAAAAAACAAAAAACAAAAGAAACATTTCAAACTAAACGAAGCTTTAAACAAAAGCAAAACTTCTTTGACAGATTCCTTAAGGTACATATTTTTTTTTTTTTTTTTTTTAATAACCCTTATCGGGTTTATGACATGCAATCTGGTCTTTGAGACCAATAAGCCGTTTAATTTTAGCCTAAATTAATAATGTTCAAACTTATTCTAAGATTTATCCAATGGTAGTCCTTAGTTTGCTAATATATAGGTACACTAATTGTTAACGTGCACACTACCGCACAGTCTCTGCTTTTCACTTTTGTTTAAAATAACTCAAAAGGTTTAACCCTTTTGAGTCTTCTTACTAGTCCTGTAGTGTCCAGGAGCTGGATCGCCTCGACGTTTACGTGGTGATGGAGCCTTTCCTCGTGGCCCTTGGCAAACTTCTTAATTGTGTCGGTTACAGTGTCCATATTGAGGTCCCGATGTATGTCACTGTTTCTGCAGTACCAGGGTGCATCAGCGATGTTCCTTAATGCTTTGTTCTGGAATCTCTGGATGATTTGAATATTACTCTGTTTGGTGCATCCCCATAGCTGTACCCCATATGTCCATACAGGTTTTAAAATTTGCTTGTATAACAAAAGTTTATTATGTAGTGACAGAGGGGAATTCCTCCCGATTAGCCAATACATTTTTTTTTATTTGATGCCTATTTCTTCCCTTTTTTTCTTGACATGAGCCTTCCAGCGTAGCTTAGCGTCCAATGTAATACCTAAGTATTTTGCTGCGTTGGAGTATATGGTATTTGCTTGTTGTTTAAGTTGATTGGTACATGTTCAATTCTCTTGTTGGTGAAATTGACATGTACTGACTTTGTTTCATTTAACTTTATACGCCATGTTTTTGTCCAGTTGTTGATCTGGTTGGCAGCTTAAGGTACATATAAAAAAATTAAAAACAAAAACATAATGAAGTCTTAGTTTGGAAGTAAATAAATTTAATTCACAAACCAATTCATATAAATAGGTGAGACTTTAAAGAAGTGATTTATGTAATTTTGCTTACTTTTACAAACCTTTGTATTTTTGACTAGTGTATATCAATTCCTTATACTCATTTTTTTGTCTGTCTGTCTGTCAGTACTATTATAACTCGAGAATCACTCAACGGATCCGAATGAAATTTTGTAGGTGTAGATATGGGTTTTAAACGTGAATAGTGGGATGCGTTTTATCCGGCATAATTCACTATTAAAAGTTTCCTTGCTGGGTAGTGCGTACGCTCAGGCGGAAAGCACTGAAGATGTCTAGTGTACCGCTGACGACAAAAGACGCACGCCGTTAACTTGGAGCCGGCAACAAAAGTGTTAAGGGGTATATAATGCAATAGCACAATACCTACATTCCTAAAAGTCGCGCGCTGAAAGCTATTTGTTTATAAATTTTACGTCAATTTCATTGCCAGCACAACAACTTTATGTCAATAAATATTTATTTTTTAACTGAGGAAACGGCGTAAATGCTGTGAAACTTACACGAAGAAAAGCAATGTCTGTAAATAATGTGACTGATAATTAAACATACGTAATAACGCAATAACAAATTTTTTTTAATACAACTGTAAAATAATAATAAAATGTGTTACTTTTGTGCAGGTAAAAACATTTTTGGAAAACTGTTGAATCTAGAAGAATAAGGGGTTGTATTTGTTTATTTAAAAACTAAACCACTTAAGCTTCTTTGATAAAATTAAACAAAATTTTCATTTACATACGTCATACTTTAAGAATATTTTAACACTAATTTAAATTTAAAAGAAATTTTATACAGGGTGACAATGATCTACATGTGTTGCATGGGCAACTTTGTTATTTTACATTACATTACATTCTCTTTTTAACGAACCCATAGCCAACTATGGTTGCCATTGGCTTATATCTCAAAAATCAAGTGTGCAATGGCTTTTTAGATATATTTTTGTTATTTTACACAATAATTTCTATCGAAATCATTTTACATTTTGATTTTAACGTCTGCTTTAATTTTTTTTTTAAATATTTCAACAAGTTAAAGGTATGTGTCAAATGTCAAAAAGGCAATACATTTGTTTTGAAATTCTTCCCAACTTTGCTAATTTAACCGACTATGTAACTCTTATAATAACGAAGTTATCCATACAACACATGTAGACTATTGTCATCCTGTACGTATTAAAGCAAGTGTAATCTAAAATAGTAAGACATTTTTATGTAACGGCAATGCAGCACAGCAAAAATAACAGCACTTAAATAAATGACGACAAAATAAAAAACGATGGTATTGCTTTAACTCGAGTTCCTCATCACACAATTTTCGTGAACTCTAACGAGCATCAAAACTTTTGCCAAGTTTAGCGGTTTTGTTACTGCGGACGGTGACTCGTGCACGAAGGGAAATGAGGTTAACAATTATAGCTTTACCATGATGTACAATGAACAGAAAAACAGCACGCTTTGACAAAAATTCAACAGGGACATAATAATTAATTGCATTCTGCGTCATGGGGTATACTACTAAAATTTCAATACGAGTGAAGGAATTTACTAAGCTACAATCTAGAGAGAGAAAAAAAAAACGCTAAAAATTAAAAACACAGTTATAAAAATTGAATTATATGATAAGCATCTACAGTTAATAATTACATTCATAATAAAAAAAATAATCGCCCAGTAAAATATTATATGCATTTTAAAAAATTCATCTTCTCAATAAATAAAGTGCATTCACAGTAAAAAATTATGCAAGGAATAACAAAATTAATACAGAGAGTAAAACGGTTCATTTCACAGTAAATACATCAAAATTGTACAAAGGTCCTGCAAAATATGCGCAATAAGTACCAATAATGCACTAAAAGCATCAAATTGTGTAATTAATGATAAACACACAATGCGAAAAGCCATACCTTTGAATCAAAACGAAATTTTGGCATTGGACATTAGGGTGGAGTGAAAAATGGAAGTTTCGAAAATCATCTTTCCTATATATGGAAAAGTGTAAACGACGTGTGTTTAAACACCCAGTGAAATTTCAACTTGATTCGTCAACGTTTAGCGGTGCCCCCACTACTTCAAAGTTCAAATAATCGCTATATCGGTGCTTCGTTTCAGTTTAACGGTTTACTGTGTAATGTTTATGTATTTAAGACAGAAAGTGAGTATTGAGTAACTGATTGTGAGTATTAATACATCCTATATATAACGGGTAAAAATATATGGTTTCACATATTTATTTTCAAGTCGAATACTGCATTTTCATTGAAAACCTATTCTTGTAGCTTTATGTGTGGAATATGCATAAAACTAGGAAAAACGTAGACTGTCGTGTGTTTGGGGCACCGTCAAAATTTAAAGAAAATGTTTTACGAACGTATGCCGATTTGATGAAAAATTTCTTTTGCATACGTCAATCCTTACTGGATGTCTCACCAAACAAAGCGGAACCGACATTAGTAAATATTGCGTCTATAGTTAATTGTAGAGCTAAAATCATTATGGATAAAAGCATCTATTCCAGTAGTGTCAGATCAACAAATTTTACATTTGATCAGAAAGTATAATGAGAAAGTAAGGAACATTAAGAAACCCATGAAATCCAGATACAATGAGGCTCTTAAAGGAAAGGTGAAAGAGTTCAGAGAGTGCGCAGAAAAAAAAACTTTTTGATATTTCAGCATGCAAATGTTCTGACTTTATGTTGTGCAAGTGCAAAAACAAAGTGCCTTCTAGGGAACGTGAATTCTTAATGGATCAGAGGAATTCTAGAAAAATGGTTATTGGTTCGGTTGACGTGGCAACCACCAAACAAAATGAACGTTCACTATACAGAAAGGAATTAGAGAGCAAGGCTCGAGCCACAATTTCTAAATCACAAGAATGCGAATATAAAACAAGTAGCTTATCATCAGAAGACGATGGTGATTCAGAAGAAAAATATAGTAAGAAAAGCACTGCCTGTTCTAAGAAACCAACTGAAACCTCTCAAATGCGTCTTCGTTTACCAAGTCTAGCACAAGGTTGTGATCGAACCGGTATCTCTGATAGATCAGCTGCCATTATTGCAAGTGTAGTACTTAAAGACATTGGTATAGTAGCAGAGGCGGACTCGCGCAAAATAATCGACAGAAGCATGGTGAGAAGAGAAAGGAAAAGAGCTCGTTATATTTTGAAGAGAGACGAAACAGAGACCGGAAATATAATAAATGCTATCTACTTCGATGGACGAAAAGATAAAACGCTATCTCAAAATATGGTAGGAGACAAAAGCCATATAACAAAAATCACTGAAGAGCATATTGTGTTTGTATCTGAACCCAGCTCGAAATACTTCGGTCATATTACCGTTTCATCAAAACTTTAACATACAGGTACATTTGATGAAAGAACAGGGGAGGTGTGGTGGGTGGACGGAACTCAACATGCAGCCACCTCCTCGTGGTGAGTTCTGGGTTGTTTTGATAAAAAACAAGCGAAGAGGTGCATAATACAGAATAACACCATATATTTAATTGCTAGAAAAAAATAATTTCTTTAGGTGACTGGGGGCACCGGATGATAAACTTTTAGGAACGTAATTTTTGGCACGCTCAACACACTCCATATGCCGCCACTTTTCCACATATAGGATAAAGACATTTTTGATTTTAATTTTTTTTTGCTGTTTTCACTCCGCCCTATTGGACATGGTCATTAACTTACGGAAATAAATTTAAAACAATATTGGAGTGACCAATAATAACATTAGATACTTGGATCGCTGCGTCTAATTGTGTAAAAATAAAAGGAAACTGTAAAGAAGACGAAATGGTTAGGTAATTATTACGATGTTCCACGAAAAAAATATCGTAATATATAAAAATTTTAGACCTGAAGATTGGACAACGTTTGAAGATTTTGTCATAAATTCTTTTACGACATGGACCATAGAATTACCAAAGAATAATGTCGAAGAAATATGGATTTATGGTCATTGCAATTGTCCTGCATTCATGAAAAAATGCATTGTAAAGATTTGGTGGGCATGGCAATACGTTTGAAATATGTAAAACCTCCAATTAAGGCTAAATTAGCTACAATTGGAGCAAAAAAGAAGGGTGGGTGACAAAAGCCCTTGTTATAGCAATAAATAATTTAAGCATAAATGTCCATATATTAACGTCAAGATATATACTTTTTTATTACTTTTTATAATAAACATATGCTACATTGTCTTGTGTTTCTAATTAGGCTTTTTTTAAAAGTTGTATAAAACTTTAGTTTTAATTTTAAAATGAATTAGAAAATTTATTGTGTTTATTATGCCCGGTTTCTCCGACACATCTTAAGATCTAGCTGAATCTTAAGTTCGCCTTAACGGTATAAAGTGTTGCACCAAGCAATTTTAAGAACATATTCGACTTGAGCTGAGCTCACATCTTGAGTCGCTGTTTACTAGAACTTGAGCTGGAGTACATAACCTAAAAGTATCTTGTATTTGCTTTGTTTGTAGTTAAGTGTTTGTTTAAATTGTGGTTTAAGTTTAAATATGGACATTGACTTTATAAATATGATAGATGATGCAGATGATGACTTGTACGACCCTGTAATTCCTCGAAGGCGATTTGTTCGCGCAAATCCATTTACGGATTTCGAATACGATAGTTTTTTTTATGCGTTTTCGCCTCACAAAAGAGACAGTTATTGTGATCTTAGATCAAATTGAACCTTAATTGGAGTATACAGGGTGTTTGAAATTCGAGTTTAAGCATGGGGATCTCGCGTATTATAATAGCTAGAGTATAGGTTTAAATTTGGCAAAGTTGCTAAATTTGGTGCTCATTAATAATCCAAAAAAAAATTGGAATAATCTCAAACAGTATCCGAGAAAATTAGGAAAAACTGGAAAATACGATTTTTAAAAATCGTTTATAACTCCTTTGGAGTTTGAATTATTTTAAATGTGTAAAAAAGTTGCCCAAGCAACTTTTTAAGCCGAATCGGATGGTGGTCACAAATTTTTCCTAGGTCGATTCGTTTTTGTTTTAGACAACCAACTTTGTTTTTTGTGATGGGCAGCATATCGCGTTTTTCTTCGTTATTAAAGTTCATTTTTAGGACTAACAGGCCTTTAAAACTTTTAGATTGTTGATCGGTTGTCATGGAAAACATAAACTACAATGACAGGCCAAGCTGATTTAAAATGGTTGTTTAAAACGTATTTTTTGAAATTTGACAATAAAAGAAAAAGTAAAATACCATGTGTGATACATCAATGGATTTAGAAAAATAAATGCTATTTGATAATGTAAATAGCAAAACTTGCGCCCATAAGCAAAAACAAAGTTGGTTGTCATAAAATAAAAACGAATCGATCTAAGAAAAATTTGTGACTACCATCCGATTCGGCTTAAAAAGTTGCTTCGGCAATGTTTTTACACATTTCAAATATTTCATACTTATAGACGATTTTCAAAAATCGTATTTTCCAGTTTTTCCTAATTTTTTCGGACCCTGTTTGAGATATTTTCAATTTCTCTTTGGATTATTAATGAGCACCAAATTTAGCAACTTTGCCAAATTTAAACCTATACTCTAGCTATTATAATAAGCGAGAACCCCATGCTTAAACTCGAATTTCAAACACCCTGTATACATAATCTATTTATTTTATTTTCTTCCACCAAGCTAACTAATAATTGTTTTTCCTGCATGGTATAATTTATTCTTTTTTTTCGGCCATTTCAACACAAAAATGATAAACACCGAACTGTAACTTTATATGTGACTAACAGCTGATAGCAACAACAAGATGTCACAGGGAACCGTTTTAACAGCTGTGATGTAAATGGCCAATGAAAATTAGCCATTTCAATCTGCCGCTAAAATGTGTCGACTTCTTGCAATGTTGCCAAACCGAGTTCTAACTTAGCTGAGATGTCTAACAGATTCCGGAATATGTTTTCTGTGCAACGCATTGGTATCTTGAGACGGTCTTAAATATAAGGCGGGCTTATATAAGTTCGATCTTGAGATGTGTCGGAGAAACCGGGCATTAATCACGTGTAATGGTAAAAATATTTTCTACTGTGCACTTCCCCCGGAAAAATTTTTATTTTTCTGTAAAAAAAAAAAACTTATTTATTGTGCAAACAATCTTTTCCTACTGTGAATGTAGTTTTTGTATCGAACATATGTTACTTAGCATTTTTTTTATAATACTTTTTTTAACCTAGTATTTTGATATTTTTTGCTACCTCAATAAATCCTGGCCCAAAAAAAAACACATAAAATTGCTCATTACCTACTGTTATTTTTGTAAAAGCCTGATATCTTAGATAAGTCGAAATAGAAAAAAGTCGAATATAGTGAGACTAAGAAATGCCTTTAAAATAAAAACTCACATTTTCGATAGAATATTTATAGCAATAGGCAGTTGAACATCAATCAATATTTAAGTTCACGTCTAACGTAGAATTTGTGTTCTTTTGTGACGTTACTTCCTAAGGGATAGAATTCTCACAAAGTTGGAATACGTAACATGAAAGTTTTTTCATGTACACAAAAGAGTCGTCTAAATCAGGTTAACCGTGTTTCGATAAAATGTTTGATAACTTTGATATTTAACGTGTTTTGCTTCTTTTAAAAGTTGCTTTTTAACAAGTGATGTATTGCATACGGTTGAGATGGAGATAAACGATGTTCAAACACTGCTTTGCAATGTAAGTAAAGTCTTTCTTTACTAAAAAAATACATCAGGAAGTTGGAAAAAGTAATTCAAAATTAAGTGTGTTTTACTGCACTAACTCTGACAATGTATTTACCGCAGTAGTTCTACAGTAGCACCAATAATTTTCTTTTTTCAGTTTTCGTTAAATTATTTCTCGTTGTAACAGCTTGCCGGGTTGTTTTATCATTTTAATATAACGCAACACAAAAGTTTACTTGTAGACTCATTATTTATTTATAAGTTGATAGACTTACCTCGTTTCAAAATTGTGATTGATTGGGACCGAGAATTAAAAATATTACAATAGTCTATTTTTTATTGCATTTTTGAATTGAACGCGTTATTTTAGAGGGACTTCTTTAAGCATTTCCTATACCTAAGTGCAGTCGTTTTTAAGATTTTTGGACTTTTTTGAAATTTTTTTTATTTTCACCGTGATGCTTAATATTATCTACCGCCGCCATTTTACAAGAGAAAACGCTTAAATTTAGACTATGCATAAAAGAAACCTTGGAGTTCATCCTGGAATTTTTGCATTCGATGCAATACTTACAGGGTGTCCAAAATTTAATTTTCTTTTAATACAACTTCAGACCACTAAAACTCGGTTTTCAAATACAATGCACAAATTTGTTTTGTAAAATTTTACTTTCTTCAGACAAGCTAGAGTTTTATTTTATAGGTCTAGCGAATTTCCGAACCGATGGCGAGTGAAGCTCGCCGCTTGACCAGAAATTCAGATTTAATGAAAGTTGCCTGCAACGTAGAAGATTTGTATTGAAAACAATAAATATAAGGTCTTAACTGTTCATATATTTAAAAAAAAGTTAAGTATTTTGGTCTTGTTTTTTGAATCTGCGTCATAAAAATAATAGCAGCGAATTTTTACGATTCACATACGCGAAAAGCACTGGTTAATGTGACCTGAATTACCCAATTAAAGCCGAAAATGTATTGTATATAAGGTCGTATAAAAACCAATACAGTTTTTAAAATTTTTGCAATAAGCAGGAAGCATCGGACAATAAATTGCAAGCAAATTTGCCATAAATTTTGCATAACCAAATCGACAATGTTCGCGTGTACACGTTCTATGTGAAAGAGCTGTTTTATTTACGCGAGTATTTATGTACATTGCCGAGAGAAAGATCAATTATATGAATGTAGCGCCGGTGTGTGTTAATGCATCTTTTATTCATGGAGACACATTCGCACTCATATATTAGGTAAGTAAATGGGGAAGCGATCGTGGGCTCAGGTGTGCGATGAAAATATTCGTTTATATACCGTAATCCTCTGCTAAATTTGATTTAGAAGCAGTTTGCGAACTCGATCACTCATTTGTTAAGCTCTATCGACGCAGCTTAAAATGCCAAGCGCATTAGTCATTTATAAAACCCCATAAATTTGACGTTACACCACAGAAATTTTATGAAGGTATTCTGACATTTTCCAACACCTCTCGTTCATTGAGATTATTTATTAATGCGCTTTTTACACTACAGTTTTATCAGGTACTTGAAAGCTTCAAACAAAACTTTCAATATTAAAAATGCACACTCAGCATTTGGCCAAATCCGATTTTAACGTCAACGAATCAATCAGCAATTTCATCAAATTATTCATTCTAAATAAGCGAATTGCTACTAGTTGACACCTTATTGCGGATGTTACATTTTCCCATGGTCTTTATTCTTTTATGTAAAAATCCATTCAATAGTTGGTTTTCCAGTTCATTTCAAAATTTCAAACCAAGTGCATGTAAGAACAATGCAACTGTTAATAAACCAAAATTTTAGTACAGTTTTATGCATTAGGAACACAGTCTCATTCTCACACCTTTTTAATTCATAGGAAAATAACAAGTAAAATGAGAAACTTTAGTAAAAAGTATCATTTAGGTTTACTTTAAAGTGTTTTTAGCATAGGAAATTTTTATTAAAAAAACTCAATGTAAATCGTGTACCACAAACAATAGTTTTAACATAATTGTAATGATGGCAATCATAAACACCAATACACGTTGTACGGGCATCACCAGCACATAAAAGAAAACAATTACTAATAGACATTTAGCACATAAAATGTTTTCATAAATTAAACTCACTCAAAATCAGCAATCACATCATAGACAATATGAAAATATTTGGAATTAAGCCACCAGTGCAGGATTTAGTTTCCAACAATTTGAGTAAAGTTTCGTTTCAATTACAAGGAACATTTTCAGATCATATTGACGTAAATCGACCAAAAAGAGTCTATACATATACCTCTATACGTTGTAGTATACAGGGTGTGTAGAAATTGGCGGAAGCGCTACACATGACGATGTTCTTCGTAAATTTTTTTTTTTCTTTATATGGTTCCTGAGGCCATAGAAAGCATTGTACAACATTTTTGTATTAAGATTTTCAACTTAGAATTGTACGAAGAACATCGCCACGTGTAGCGCTTCCGCCAATTTTTACACACCCTGTATATATGATTTCCGTTTCACAAAAAAATATCATTTATTGCCATTCAGACTTGGAAAACAAGAAACTGTGTAAGCATGTGGTATACCTGATATACAGGGTGTTCCATAGAGGGACCACTATTGGGATTCCGTAAACGGTAAGAGCTACAAAAAATTTAAATAAAACTAATTGTTCCCTTTCTGACCAAGGAGGGTCACAATACGTTGTCGCTAGAATTTGATTTAAACTGTGTTTATTGCATCAAGGACATCAACACTAAATGTTTTCCAGAATAATACGTGCCACTGGCCATTTCCTTCGGAAAAATAGGGGAAAAACTGAAGAGTTGGTATAAAAAGGTCATTTTTGCGATCACGTTGGCTATGAAACCGTTAGAGACAAAATCGAAATTTTTCTATTTACCAATGCGCGCATCTTATGGAAGTAGAATGGTGCAAAGTTTTTGAAAAAATCTTGAACGGTTCCGGAGAAAAATGTCAAAAACGAAACCCCTGCATAAGCGCTATGATTTGAGAAATTGTGGTAGGTATATCTGTATAACTATATTTATG
This sequence comes from Elmis aenea, assembly GCA_947652605.1. Lineage (NCBI taxonomy): Eukaryota > Metazoa > Arthropoda > Insecta > Coleoptera > Elmidae > Elmis > Elmis aenea. The sequence continues at coordinate 51,873,666 of OX393577.1, read as the reverse complement.
CGACTTGCATAGGCGTTTAACATAGGGAAAACCGTTTTTACAAAGGCCTCGTTTTTCGCGTTTTTCTCCGGAACCGTTTAATTTTTTTTCAAAAACTTTGCACCATTTCACTTGAAAAGGATGCACGCATTGGCAAATAGAAAAATTTTGATTTTGTCTCTGACGGTTTCATGGCCAACGCGATTGCAAAAATTACTTTCATTATTCAGATTTTCAGTTTTTCCCCTATTTTTCCGAAGAAAATCGCCGCAGTGGCACGTATAACTCTGCAAAACATTTAGTTTTGATGTATGTACTTACTTGATGCAATAAACACAGCCTTAATCAAATTTTAGCAACAATGTATCGTGACGTTCCCTGGTGAGACCTATTCAGTGATGCTTTAATGTTTTAAAAAAGTTGCATGGCACGCTAGATAATAAACCAAAATCAAAATTAGCATTTCTTTAAATTGTTAATAACTCGTTTATACTTGATGGTGCAAAAATATTTTTGGGGAAAAAGTTGCAAATTTTTTGACGCAATGCAAAATGAAAACATTTATTTGTTTTAATATTGTTTAAATTCATGGCACTCCTAAGCTTCATCGGGACTTTTTGATGAGTTTTATTTGTTTTAAGCCTAAATATCAAAATAAATACATTAATTAAACCTTATATTCTTTAAAAGAGAAAAAAAAGGTTTTTCAAGAGGACATAGCCAACTAGGGTTTCCATTTAAAAAAATGTCAGTTTGTAAGTTATCTAAGGATTTAATTAACATTGAAACCAATGAATTAATGAATGTTTTTAATATTATAAATATTTATAACTTTAGTTTAAAGAAAATGAAAAAATCCTTAATGGAGAATTCTCTACAAGTCATTTTTCTATATACTTATTGTTTATTTATGAAACATATTGTAAATAACATGTATTATATAACTATTAAGTTAGATTATCAAACTATTTTCCCAATGACAAATAATTTTATTAATCATCTTAACATTTAACTAATTTTTATGAGCAATTTTAATTGCAACGAAAATCTTCTTCGAGTAAGATTTTAAGCTATCAATACTTTTGAAAAATAGCTAAATTTTATAAATAACATTACATTAAAAATCCAATAAACTAAACATTAAGGGATGTGGCAATTTTTTGCAATATAAGGTACATCACAATAATTAATGATGACGCAATAAAACGCTTTGTAAGGGATGGCCTCTTAGGGATTGTTGTAAGAAAGAACCCACAATTTTCAGCCGGTGTTGGATGTCGCTGTCATTTGAACGTCTCACAACTTTGTCCTGATCTATCCTTCATGTAAACAAAGCACATTACCGTAAAAGATAACGTTCGAACTGTTTACTAATGAACAAATAATAGCGCCTACGTATAACCACAAAATATAGAAGCATCGAATACAAAAACAACGAAGTATTTAGAACCATTATCGTCTTGATTTATGTGAGGGAGGCGGTCCTGATCAGACTGTCGCCTCTGCCCCATTAAGCCGTGTTTACCGGCAATGACCCGTACAGATCTAATGGTCCCCTCACACGTGCCTCATTCTGAACTCCCCCATTATATGTTGCTTTCACCTATGCGATGTTTTTGTTACCCCATCATGCCGGGTATTGAATTGCAAAAATATCAAATCAAACGTCAAACCACAATTGAAAACAAACATAGCGTACGCACGCGCTTAAATAGGTTAAAATTCGAGAGTTGCTTCTAAGAAGATGTTTCTAATCTTAATTACAGTATTTTTTAATGGACTTGGAGGAATCTCCGTTAATAGCGTACCTCACACAGGCATCATTTATCAACATATTGATAACACGGTTCTGTATAACACTATCTCTGCCTATGTTCAACCGACATCATTATGAGTGAAGAAGGAGAGATACTGACGAAATATTTCGTTTATTAGGGGTGGGCGATGTATCGATATGCCGACAAATATTGACATATCAGTCTATTAGTATCGGCAAATATTGAAAATCGATATTCGAAATCCCTAAGTTTTTCACGAGAAAAATGTATTGTGTACAAGATAGCGAAATACAGGTATATAAATGCAGCTTTTTATCATTGGTTGCTATAAAACTTTGTTTTACTTACAACTTTAAAGAGTATACTAAATTTTTTTTTTTAATTCTCCTAAGAATTACTTTTTATTATGGCAGGTACCCAGCAGATGTTTCAATGAATTTTTTTTTCGAAATTTATTCCTGAAAACTACTGAAGTTTACTTACCCTTTAACTGATTTAGCAGTAAAGCCCCGTTTACCGCTAGCCCGATTAACGCTAATTCGATATAACACTTTTTTCTGAACATTAAAAAAGTGCTTAATATTCCATGATTCGACGTGGTTCTACCTATGTAAAGGGTGGGCAAATTTCGATGTTTTAATAGGTAATCTCGGTAACTATAAGAGGTATCAAAAAACGAACCGCGCATCCTCGATCTCTTTTTTCGAGGAAAAGTTAGTGGTGAAAACTAAAATTGGTTATCGTCTTTTGTTTTCGAGTTATCGCCGATAACTCGATTTTTCGACTTCATTTTATGACCATATCTCACTTGTTTATGAAAATTAAGAAAAATAATTTTGACGTTCTACAGACACTTTTTTGATAAAAATGCAGTGGCGTAGACAATTTTTCAAAGAAAAAATCTAAATTCGAGTTGTGACATAAAGCTGTATTTTTTTAAATGGAACCCATAGTTGGCAACGACTTATTTAAATTCCTTACTTTTTTGTCATTCCAAATAAGTATATAAGAGTTGATGTAGTTATTTTCAATAATATGTAAGTTGCAAATGTTTTTTAGTTTTTTTTTTCTTAAGCAAATTATAGTAGGCTGTGAAAACAAAAACAAAACAAGGTGCAAAACCTTTTAAAACTCATTTGGTACAAGTTACGAAGGTTTTGTATTTTGTTGTTGTGATAAACATTATAAATATATCAAAATAAGAAAACAACGATAAAGTCGGAATCTGCAGTAGTGTAGTTTATTGTAGTTTATCTTATGTTCAAATATTTATAATGTTTATCACAACAACAAATTACAAAACCTTCGTAACTTGTATCAAATGAGTTTTAAAAGGTTTTACACCTTGTTTTGTTTTTGTTTACATAGCGTACTATAATTTGCCTTAAAAAAAAACTAAAAAACTTTCGCAACTTACATATTATTGAAAATAACTACATTAACCCTTATATATTTGCAATGACAAAAAAATAAGGAATTTAAATAAGTCATAGCCAAATATGGGTTCCATTTAAAAAAATACAATTTTATGTCACAACTCGAATTTAGATTTTTTTTGAAAAACTTACTACGCCACTGCATTCTTATTAAAAAAGTGCCTGTAGAACGTTAAAATAATTTTTGTTTATATTCATAAACAAGTGAGATATGGTGAGATATAGTTTCTAAACACCTAAAATATCCCATTTTTACGTAATTCACAATCCAACAAACTCATCTCACTGTCGACCTATTGAAAACTTTTTTTGATACTTAAGTGCCCTGATATACTAAAGTGGTTGGCATGCAAAAAGCATCAAACAGTCGAGGCAAAAAATTAAAAAAAGTTAACATGAGTGGCATACAGCGTGCTTGAATAACGACAAACTACGAAAAATGGCGGATCATGGACCTTACGCAGCTAACCATTAGGCATAAAGTCGAGTTTATATTAAGTTTTATCAATGTTATATTAAATATTAAACAAGTGGTGTTATATTGATTTCTCTAAAGATTTTTAGTGCGAATTTTTAGTTTTAACTCGATATAAATAATAGCAAGATGAAAAGAATGTCATTGTCTGAATTGAAATATTGACTAGGTAATAAAACGCAGCTCAAGAATCAATCGAATTCTAATAACCAATCAAAATACGAAACAACACTCAAAATTAGTCTTGGAATAGTTATTTACGTAACAAGACCGGAAAGTGGTGCTTTACTGGACGAATAGGCAGTTTTGGTTGGACCGTAGGGGAGTCCTGAAAGCATACGAGTCCAGTAGACATTTTACGGGTATGTTACGTAGGTACAATATTCTTTCTGCGTCCGCCGCTGACACCAAATTCACTTTCGTCACCATATACAGGGTGTCCCCGTTATCACCGCGAATATTTTAAGTGGTGATAGAGGACCTTTTTTTAAGAAAAAATTTCAAGTACATTTTTTTTCCCTAAAATCAAATGCTAAGCTGATATCAACACTTACTTGATTTTTTTACACTTCTGCATTTATAAGACTCTGTAGCTGAAAATATCAATTTTATCGTAAGATACCTTAAAGCTTTTTAATAGAGCATGAAATTCTCTACAATGGTTTGAGAGTTATAAAGCAGTTTGTACAAAAAAATGTAAAAAATTTACAAAATTTAATTGTTTCTTGGACTTTGCAACCGCTGTATCTTTAAAACGAAAGGTTGTACAAAAAAACCGACGGCCCATTCCGGATAGCAAATTTTATGGGCTACAACTTTCGTCTAGTGAAATTTTTTGAAAATCAAACCGATTTTCCGGAAAGCTGAAAATAAGGAATAGAGTGCAAAAACAAAATTTCCTACAAATATTGTTTTGTATTTAAAAATGCTTTTAAAGAGAGTGCGATTACGTAATTGAATGATGGAGGTCATTTTGAACACTTATTGAAGTAATTTTGTGGTTACATGTTAATTTTATTGCGTCCAGATGGATTTGCATTGTTTTGCATTTTATCGTTTTCGAAAAACAAAAACTCCCGGTAATTATGATATTTTGTATTTAAAAATGCCATAGCATCGGCAACATTCATAAAATTATGTATCTCATCGGTTTCAAAGCTTTTTATAAAGTTTGAAATCCTTCAGAAAACCACCCCTTACATTTTTTTAGGAGCTAACGAACAAATTTAACAAAAAATTTTAAAATTGCATATAAATAAGTTATGTAAATTTTTAAAAACGCCGCATCTTTTTAACGAAACGTCGTAGAGCAAAACGGATGCCTAATGCGGATAAGGCATTTAACGGACTACAACTTCGGTGAATATGTTGTTCAATAAAACTAAATGTATCATAGAAATGTTTATAATAGTGAAAAGGTGAAAAAAAAAACGATAAAAAACAAAACAATGCAAATCCATCTGGACGCAATAAAATTAACATGTAACCACAAAATTACTTCAATAAGTGTTCAAAATGACCTACATCATTTTCAATCACGTAATCGCACTCTCTTTAAAAGCATTTTTAAATACAAAACAATATTTGTAGGATATTTTGTTTTTGCACTCTATTCCTTATTTTCAGCTTTTCTGGAAAATCGGTTTGATTTTCAAAAAATTTCACTTGACCAAAGTTGTAGCCCATAAAATTTGCTATCCGGAATGGGCCGTCGCTTTTTTGGTACAACCTTTCGTTTTAAAGATACAGCGGTTGCAAAGTCTAAGAAACATTTAAATTTTGTAAGTTTTTTAAATTTTTTTGTACAAACTGCTTTATAACTCTCAAACCATTGCCTGTAGACAAAAAATAAATAAAACTAATTTTGTAGAGAATTTCATGCTTTAAGGTATTTTATGATAAAATTGATATTTTCGGCTACAGAGTCTTATAAATGCAGAAGTGTAAAAAAATCAAGTAAGTGTTGATATTAGCTTAGCATTTGATTTTAGGAAAAAAATTTACTTAAAATTTTTTTGTAGAAAAAGGTCCTCTATCACCACTTAAAATATTCGCGGTGATAACGGGGACAAGCTGTACATATATTTAAACAATAACTTAACAAACTACAGGTGAAAACTCGCTTGGTATGGTATAATGACGCTTGTTTAACAGCGCAAATCAACGAAACAACTCATTACCATGGCAACCAGCTACTTTCCGGCCAAGGTCGGTAAAGACAACTAACTCATTACCATGGCAACCAGTTACTTTTTGGCCTAGGCCAGTTAAGATGTATTTTTCAGCCTAAACATGGATCGGTGTTTCTGATTTTCTGAACGGATGCAGAAAAAGATACTTACCTCTATTTTTTGACTACAGAATGGGTTATCATAACGCACAAGTCATCAGAAACCAACTCAGGGTCTCCACCGATTCGTTTAACTTTGATAAGTTGCACTAACAACGTTATTTGCATTAAATTTAGATTAATCTTTAACGCACTTGTCATTTTTTCCTTATTATAAAATAAAATTTTAACATTGTGAAATCTTTTTTATCACAGATGCTTTTTTCAAACCAATTATTACAGCTTGATTACTGACCGGCCTTCGCCATTCTAAATGCAACGTTATAACATTTTTATCCTAATCTGTTCAATCTATTAATTAAATAAAACGTTTTCCGTTGTTGCGTTATTCTATTATTTTATAATTCGTTTAGTTGAATTCATTTTTTAAACTTCTGGTTTGATAATGATCTAATTTGTATTCATCCGGACTCACAACGAAACTACGTCTAACGGTTAACTTTAACGATCACTAACTACGCGTTAGTTTTTACCTTCGCTGCTAATATTATTTTTAATCACTGTTATTTAGTCCTTTCGATATTATGCAAATATTTAGTAGCACCGTGTTATATAATACTTATAAGGAATGTTGATTTCAAAGCTTGAACATTAATACCACCTAACACAATATACTTATCTCATACACCGGTGCAATTATTTTAAACTTTTTGGTCTTCATCGCGTACTATGTTATTGAGACATTTCTTATAATGGGGTAACGAATTCAGGTAATATTTATAGTGTATTCTCTCCATAATTTTAAGATTATGTGGCGAATTTTACAACATCTATTACCATTTAATTCTAAAATGTAAATCTAGGTAAACGGCAATTAAAATTTTTTCTCAAGTTTTAATAATATTCAAAATGAAGAGACTGTTATTAAAGCCATGTTTCGTCCCATGATGATTAAGATTTTCCTTTAAATAACTGTCCAACAGCACAACAACGACAAACGCCCTAATCACGGTGTAGAAACATCTGTCCAAAGCCTACCCAATTATTTTCTATTTCATTTTGTGTTCATTTTCTATAATATTGTTAACGAATTGAATATAAACACGATGTGAATTGTATTGGACTGTACATTTATCGTTAGATTTGTCATTGTTTTTAATTTTAAAAAACCCTTTATAGTGTCCTTACTTTACTGTTTTTAAAAGACTAAATTTAATTCTTAAACGTAAACAGTACAGCCTAGCTCTAAGCAAATGATTTTACAAACATTAGTTTTCAGATATTTTACATTCACTTCCAAAAATAAGAGTTATATTCATAGAATAAAAAACAAAATAAGCGAAACGTGCAATTAATTAATGATCTGCTACTACTACATAAAAAAATCGCACTGCGCTAAGTTGTAATTTTATTATTCTCTTATATGCACAGTTTATAATAAAAAGGTGTAATAGAGCATCAAAAACCACCAGACAAAGTTTTTGGGTATTAGATCCTGGGATGAAAAAAAGTTTAGCAGATGATAAACAAAATAAATTTGTCGTAAAAATAATTTTGTAAGACTTGGCAGTCGAGTTTTGTATTGTTTTTGCTAAATTTAATTGACGAACTTGTAACTTTGTGGAAATCCATATTAAACTTGGAAAAATTACTAGGTATAATCCACGGAAATAAAACAATACTTCGACTGGCAGTTTCGGTTTATTAGACCATTGTCAAGGGATAATCCAAACTTACAGGATATAACATAGATTGTAGAAATAATCTGTACAGTTCTTGACAATGGTCTAATAAACCGAAACTGCCAGTCGAAGTATTGTTTTATTTCCGTGGATTATACCTAGTAATTTTTCCAAGTTTATTGTTTTTGCTGTTTAAGTAGTATTTTAATTCAGATATTCCAGTAAATAAAAAAAGCCGATTCACCATCATTAAACCAAAAGGTGCCCTTTAAAAGTTATTAAATATTGGTTTGTTTTTATTTCATGTTTAACTTTAACTTTAGTTAAAGTTTTCGCGACAATACTAAATTGTCTTTTGTTTCGTGTCACTCTATAGCTTCATAGAGATTTTTTGATGAATTTTATTTGTTTTAACACTAAATATCAAAATAAAAACTATAAACCTTACATAGTGTATTAAAAAGAATGCAAGATTGTAATTTATATAAATATTTAAACAATATCTACAACTTTTTTCCCAAAAATGTTTTTGTACCATCAAGTATAACCGAATTATTAACGATTTAAAAAAAAAGCTTATTTTGATTTTTGTTTATTACCTAGCGTGCCATGGAACTTTTTTAAAACATTAATGCATCACTGAATATGTCTCAGGAAGTGAACATAGAACTTCAAACGTTATAAAAAAGGAGTTTTTAAAAAAAAAATTCATAATAAAGTGGAACAGTGGAGCAATCAAAATTATTTGCTCCGGACGCCGCTCCTGCTCCGGGCAAAAAAACATTGCTCCACTGCTCCGTGCTCCAGCTCCGTACTCCGCTCCAAACCCCTGCTCACAAGAATGTATAAGTAATATAATAATAACTTGTGAAGTCAAAACGTTTGTCAATTTTAGATCCATAAGTCCATCATGCATCAGATTCTGCTATAATAATTTTTACATCTAACTAGTTCAGGATGATTACCTTATGGCGGCTATAAAATATGGCTGTTATGGTAATTTAAAGTTGTAATAACCACTAAAATCTACATCAATAACTTCGCAACAAAAAAAGTTTCTTGAACTGTATAATTAGGTACTACAATTTTATCGAATATTTTGATGAATTTCAATTTGAGGACATGCGAAACGACTTTATTGTGTCCAAACTGGGTTAGTACAAACAATCGAATAAATTGATTTCATGCGTATTAAAATAGATAACAGTTATTGATCCATGAGCGGATATACCTTAACATAGATATTATGATTTGACTATGACGAAAATAAACTAAAAAGTTTGAAAATTGTTTCCATACTTTTATATTTATCTGGCATCCAGGATTTCCTATATTTATAGCCCAACCGTTGATTTGAGGGCCTATTATTTGCCAACCTTCTTTCCCGTATTGTTCTTCTTGTCATTTATATAAAATGGTCCAATTTAAAAAGTGCCTGGAATCAAATTTGATCCAAATTGTATTAAATTGACCATCGAGGGCTAATAGGACACTGATAAATGTTAAAACGCGCGTACTCGCAATCAAATTTATTTTTACGACCTGTTCTGTCCAGTGATGGTTGGGTAACCTGGATATGAAACGAAGGGCGAACGACAACCCTTCACCCTTATTAGGAAAAACGTTGCGATAATAACGTAATTGCCTTTCTAACGACCCCCCCCCTTCCGTATTTTGGATCATTAAACGTACGTGTTGAGTCTATGTGCGCGATTAGAAAAAACGAATCAGCAAAACATTTTAAGTGTACAGGGTGCGCAAATTTCGATGTTTTCATAGGGAATCTCGGTAACTATAAGAGGTATCGAAAAACGGACCCCGCTTCCTCGATCTCTTTTTTCGAGAAAAAGTTAATGGTGCAAACTAAAACTGGTTATCGTCTTTTGTTTCCGAGTTATCGCCGATAACTCGATTTTTTGACTTTTCGTTTTATGACTATATCTCGCTTGTTTATGAAAATTAACAAAAATAATGTTGACGTTCTAGAGGCACTTTTTTGATAAGAATGCAGTAGCGTAGACAATTTTTCAAAAAAAATCGAAATTCGAGTTGTGTCATAAAGTTGAATATTTTTTTAAAAATGGAACCCATAGTTGGCTGTAGCATCATTAATTTTGGGCCATTTCTTCTTCATTATGGGTAACGATTAAAATGTTTCACTTGCAGCTTCAGAATTATTATTACTTTGAATAAACATTCTAACATAATATCATTTATTTATTTATTTATTTATTTAGTCATGAGTCCTTCTACTGTTAGGTGTAGGACATAATATCATACTTTTCGTAATATTCGTAAGCTATTTCGTGTTTTTTAGGTACAAAAATAAACAATTAAACGTGATTATTTCTGTTGAATTTTAATTAAAACAACAGAATGACAGTTTGTTTTACCAGTTATATTCTTAATGACATAAGCCTACTACTAAAAACAAAATAAAATATGAAAAATTACCCAATTTTTGCTACAACGTAAGGAAAACTAATAAATTGACCCCACATGATATATATTATTGGAATAGGGAAAAAATTCTCTTTCTCGTGATGCCACAGCCAACTATGGGTTCCATTAATAAAAAATACAACTTTGTCACAATACGAATTTCAAAAAAAAAATAATGAAAAACTGTCTACGCCACTGCATTTCTATAAAAAAGTCCAAACGTCCAAATTATTTTTGTTTACTTTCATAAACAAGCGAGATATAGTCAGAAAACAAAAAGTCGAAAAATCAAGTTATCGGCGATACTTAACTCGAAAACAAAAGACGATAACCAATTTTGGTTTTGACCATTAGCTTTTTCTCGAAAAAAGAGATCAATGAACAGAGAGAGGTCCGTTTTTCCATAACTCTTATAGTTACCGAGATTCCCTATGAAAACATCGAAATTTGCCTACCCTGTACTGTATTTCAAACTTAATAGATTTTGATGCAGTTATCGAAACAGCACAATTACAACATAGCTAGTGTTTTCAGTGTACCTAAAATCGACGTAAGCGCGTATAAAGCAACGTACTTAACGTAATACACCGAAAGGTTATTAGTTTAATGAATCCATTAATAAATTACGTCTGTTGTTTGGGGGTTCCAGGTACGTATTTGTGATTTGTAGATCAGCACCGTGACGATATGGTCAATAACGCGTGTTTAAAATAATGCTACAGTAAAAGCAATTCGTGTGGTGGCTGCCGTCTGGATCCCTCTTCGCCGTGTTAGCGAACAAATGCTAAAACCTAAATCTGTTATTAACACATCAGCGTCGTCACATAATGGAGATATGGTAATTCTGGTGACCGAATTTGAATTCAGGCATTAGTGTTGGTATGCGGGTTAACTGAAAGGACGAGATTTGATATCGGACTGTCAGACCGTGGACGAGTTTATATGCGAATTTAGTTACGTGGCAGGTTTCTGAACCAGGGAACATTAAGCGTGAATTAAGGGGTAATGACTATCACGGAGTCGAAATTAATACGTTCAGAACTCCGTACAATAATGCAATATTGTTGAATGTAAACACACAACATCCTAGACACAATCAGACGTGAACACGTGCAAAGATTATTTTATGATAAATTTCAATGCTGATACTCCTCGCTCAATAGCTAAATATGTAGGTACAGTATGAAATTCGATTCGACATCATTGGCATTTTTAGAACAGTTCAAATACGAGGTCAATTTAAATAAAGCAACATTTACCCTTTTTTTTTATAATTCTTGGCAAAACCAAAATTAGCCAATATTTCACTTTTCAAGTTTCTTCGTTGCACTGATTGATAGAAAATACTTGGTAGGAATTGTACCTACAATTAAATCCTGCATATAAAAAATTAATTTTTTGGCAGCATTAACTGGCCACTTTCATTGTTAAAAATAAAGGGTGTTTTAAGAGAAGCAGTAAATATTTTAGTAGCTGATAGTATGGACCATTTTGAGTACAAAAGTTCATATAAACATGTGTCCAATTTTTATGGTTAGGAAGATACAGCTGTTTGAATGTTAACCTTAATAAGCCTCACAAAAGGTTGATTATTGCGTTTGTTGATTATTAAAATTATAGCAATAGGTCATGTCCGAAAATTCCACCACTAACTTCAATGCACTCTTGAACATACCTACTTAACAATATTATGTGTAGCTTAAGGTGACCATTTTTTTTCTCGAACTTTCGGGGACACTAAGCTGGGCTTACAAAAAAAAAGGTCCTCGACTAACTATTTTTTCGTTTTTGGTACACCTAAGACCACAACTCTCATTGTAATAAACAAAATTCAAATTAAAGGGCGGGAATTAAAACCCACACAATTTTGCACATTTTAAAACTGGATGATTTGTCCAGGACAAAAGACGTGTGGTAACCGTAAGTAACCTAACCTAACATAACCTAATCGCATTTGACACTTTATTTATCGTGCACAGACTCTTCCCCGATCCAGTTATCGTGGCTAATAAGCGGTTACACTGTTACAATGTTGCCAGACTAACAAATTTGTATAATCTGGCAATAGTGAAAGTACCATACATTGGTTATTTTAAATGTGTATAGAAAAATTAAAAAAATCGGGGACAAAATCGGGGACAAGAATAATCCGGGACTTAAGTCTTGTTTCGGGGACTATCCCCGAAAATCGGGGACGAATGGTCACCCTAGCTGTAGCTGCACATTCTAGCCGTCAGGTGACTCATTATCTAATTCTAACATTACCAGAAAGATGGATCAGTCGATATGGTCACGTTTATTGGCCATCAAGGTCCCCAGACAACCCCATTCGGCTTTTGTCTGTGGGAATAGATAAAAAGCAACGTCCACCAAGAAAGAGAAAAAGCTGTATCTTCCTAACCATTGAGAATCGGACGAGTGTTTATGTGAACTTTATAACTCAAAATGGTCCGTACAATCAGCTCCTAAAATATTAACTATTCTTCCTAAAACACCCGGTATATTTATATTCTAGGATAAATAAAGTTAAAATTTTTTAAAACTATGTTTACCTTCAATACTGATTTTTTTTAACTCCAGAATATTCCATTTTATAGGACATTTTTACTATTGTTGTTGTTTAAGAATCGAATATCAATTCAAATGTGGTAAATCATAGGAGTATATTATTACAAGAAATAATAAGCTTTTTCTGATATGGTTTCAATAAAAATATACCAACTTTGTCATTATTTTCAAACTCTTAGCTTCTTTTTTTAAACAAATGAAAATCGCTATATTATTGTGCATAAAATTATCTTAAAATTCCCTCTTAATTTTTATTCAAGTGGACCGAAAAAGTTTGAAACTTTAAAAAAATCTCCAAATTTTGGTTGTTTAATCATATCTAATGGGGTAATGTTTATTCGTTTATGCTATTTAGCCAACCTTGTATCTTTAACGATTTAGAAGTTGCCAACAGTGAGTCTAGATATTCGAATAGGCTTTATATTAGTACAAGACACTAAAAAACAATAAATGGAAGACTCAGTCACGTTTTGGACTCAACAATTATGTTTCTTTGTACTAAAAAAAAAAACCAAACGAACGAGTACTTTCAAACAGGGTTGAGCAGATTTAAATCATGATTTAAATCAAGTGATTTTTTTTTAAAAAATCATTGATTTAAATCAAGTGATTTTTTTAAAAAAATTATCAATTTAAATCACAGATTATATGAGTAGATACAATATAATATTTATAATAAAACAAAATTGTATTACTATTAGTCATTAAATACACAAAATGGTGAATAAACCATATCAATTTGCTTTTGTAAAGTAATATTCATTGTGGAAATGCAATAATTCAAAAAATAAATGCCAAGTTTTTGACGTTAGAGAAGTGAACAGTCAGTTTTTTCAATTTCCACGGCACTCTATTGCTTCAATAACGATTTGAAGAAAAATGTCGAATATCTCGAAAAGTATGAGTTTTGGGTATATGACATACTTATCAAAATATGAAGCTCTTTTAAAGACGAATTCGATGACATACAAAAATACAGGGGTTTGAATTTGAAAAAATCGAGTTACGAGCTTTTGAAAATCATGGAAGTTGCCACCTATTTATAAACACTCCTGTATGTATGATTCAAATTTTTTCATATCGAGCGAACAGAGAATTTTTTTCTGCATGTCCGTACCAAATTAAAACTCTACTTTAAAATAACTTCAGGATAATTTTTTAAATAAAGACTTAAAACCTTGAATAATTTAGAAAATTATTTTTTTTTACAACGCTGTATAAAAACCTGTAGTTATTTATATTGAAGCTAAAATTAAGGCGGTAAAAAATATTAAATAAAAAATTGGGGGTTGTATTTGAAATATAAAAGTTGCTATTAGTTCCAGAAAGGTGACTCACCCTGTCTATTTGAAAATATTTTTATTGTGCTGTTTAGAAAAAAATGTATAAAATAGCATTTGATTCAACTTCATATCTCAAGCCATTTAGCCACAATCGACCGATCCCGCACTAATGACTCACCCTGTATGTAATTAATTAAACATCACCATTTAGCACTGATTTTTTCAAAATTCTTAATCATTATATTTAATTTTTCATTTTGACAAAAATTCACCAATGAATTAAATATATTGATTATTAAATACATATAGGTATTAGCACAGAAATAGCATGTGAATATGTCACTAAATTCGATAATATGGTACATTTGATTTAAATCAAAAAAATTGATTTAAATCAAAAAAATCTGATTTAAATCAAATAAATCGATTTTTTTGATTTAAAAAAAAATCATGATTTTTATCCACCCTGCTTTCAAATGATACGTGAACCAAAAATCCATAATTGAGAGAGACTCTAGAGAATTATAGAAATTTTTGTCTTTTACGCGACCAACTAAATTCGTTTTTACGATGAGTGAAAACAAAAGATGGGATATAAAGAAAAATTTAAAATCCTGAAATTTGCATCCTACTTTCTCGATCAATTTAGCGACTAAAAAAATAATTAAAAAACCAAATAACTACTCACTATTAGAAAAAAATGAAATACGCCTTTTTTAAAATCTAGATTAAAATGAAATAAAAGTGCTGGACCTGTTTAGAAAGGTTCGTTAACTGTATTGTGCGAGAAGCTGCATTTGTCGGAATCGTATTTGCTAGCAAATACTCAGTTTCTAAATCGTTCAGCAACTCAGGTAGAAAAGATCGACAGAATGCAGAACACATCGTAACCCAAAGCATTAAGAGTATCATGCAGGAGACATCGTCAGAATACAGAATATTTCAACAGCTTCGCCCAAATATAGCACATCACCACACTTGACTAAGCTTTAAAAAAATAGCTACGAAACTGCCAAGTCGATTAAATAGGCTATAAGAACATTTTTTCCACTTTGAAATCTGTTGTAATTTCCGATTACTTAAACCGCTCAGCTAAAAAAAAACCGGTAAAATTTTGTTTCCCTTTCAGCACCATTTCGTAAAAATGGGCATATTTATGTTATGGATTACGAGTTAGCGATGGCGGCATTTGTTTTATGATATACATAATATGTTTAAACAGAACAAACGTTAAACTAAAACTAATAAAAACAGATAATAATTGTTTTCCAAGCTAGTAAATACGTTACCAATAATATTATGTAATATAATATGTATAATATAATATAAGAGATATTAAAAACAATGGCCAAAATTTGATTACATTATATGAATGTTCACACAGTCAAACGTTATTTCAAATAATAACAGAGAAGGTAGATAAAATATAAAACTAAAATTAATTTCACCGTTCATTTTTAAAACAATTCAGGTTACCTACTTGAAATTAGACAACACATAAGATTTGTTCAAGCAAAGCTATACAGGGTGTGGAATTGGAACACACAATATAGTAATTTTAATGGTAAATTTTAAAAATTGTTTAAGATTTCTCTAAATTATTTTAGAAAAAACGTGTATGGATGTTTTTTGCAGAGAAAAAAATTCTCTGTCTACAAATGTCATCAATATTAACTTTTAGCTTTGCAATAACTGAGAATTGAGAAAATTGTAAAACACCGTTTTGACTAAAATCTGTAGTGCCATGGAATTATGCTGTGATAACTGCCCAACCTAATGTCACTTTGACGCGAAATTTATTCTTAATTGTCGTTTACATTTTATCAAACATTTATTTTACACAATAAGTTGTTTATTTTGGGAATGAAATCATAATCTTGTTTTAATAATAAAAATCTACGAAGACTTTATGTAACCTTCACGTCAAAGTGTATAAGTGACATTAGGATGGGCAGTTGTCCCAGCATAATTTTAAGGCACTACAGATTTCTGTCAAAACGGCGTTTTTCAATTTTCTCAATTTTCAGTTATTGAAAACTAAAAATTGATAAGTATTGATTACATTTGTAGGCACAAAACTTTTTCTCTACAAAAAACCTAAAAGCACTTTCTTTTCGAAATCATTAGGAAAGATATTTTACAACTTTTAAAATGTTACCATTAAAATAAATATGTTGCGTGAACCAATTCCACATCCTGTATACGATCCGATGAATGATCAGAAGGTTGCTATAACAGCTTGAAAATTGATAAATCTTAGATTGTACCGATAAATCCTAGCATTTTTCATAGTGAGGTGCTAGACGTCCGAAAAAATCTTGTAAGCGCTTCTATTTCGGGCATCTAAGATTGTTTTCATGGAAAGAACGATTATCTAACATTTAAACTGACCCTCGTTTATTTGGTCGGTAATAGAGGGTTAGGTTAAAGGTTGGTAAAAGGTTTAAAAAAAAAAAAATAATGAAAATGAAGCCAAGCTTGTAAACTCTTCAATTTCCGCCTTTTACATTTGTTTTGATTTTTAGAGAGCATTAACTAACCCTAAACCTTGTCTACGCTCATTTGATCAGTATTAGAGGGCCAAATTTAAGGTTGGTTAAAGCTTTTTTTTTTTAAATAAAAAATTAAAATTAACACGTTCGCTGCGACGCTATTCGGCAGTACTTTGGCGTTGACTGCGTCACATACCGCCCGGGTCTTGTAACAGTTCATTCTTGCTGTGCGGTACATACCGCGTGGGGTATGTACGCAAGGTTAAAGACATACCCATTTAAAATCCCCGCACAGGAGTAGTGTTTTGTAAATTTCGGTCTCGCACAGTAGGAATGACTGCTACAGGACGCCGGGGGTATGTAACGCAGTCAACGTGTTAAGCTAATTTCGGACTTTTGCCATATTACGGTGGTACATGCTAGGACTTACCGGTAAAACCTAAGATTAAATAATTTTTGAATTAACAATTTTTGGGCTTTAACAGTAAAACTTAAGATGTTTACACTTGAGATCAGGGTGGATAAAAATCATGATTTTTTTTTTAAATCAAAAAAATCGATTTATTTGATTTAAATCAGATTTTTTTAATTTAAATCAAATGTAGGTACCATATTATCGAATTTAGTGACATATTCACATGCTATTTCTGTTTTGTGCTAATATATTTAATAACCAATATATTTAATTCATTGGTGAATTTTTGTCACAACGAAAAATTAAATATAATGATTAAGAATTTTGAAAAACTCTGTTCTAAATGGTGATGTTTAATTAATTATATACAGGGTGAGTCATTAGTGCGGGATCGGTCGATTGTGGCTAAACGGCTTGAGATATGAAGTTGATTCAAATGCTATTTTATACTGTTTTTTCTAAACACAATAAAAATATTTTTAAATATACAGGGTGAGTCACCTTTTTGGAACTAATAGCAACTTTTATATTTAAAATACAACACCCAATTTTTTATTTAATATTTTTGACCGCCTTAATTTTAACTTTGCATCAATATATAATATTACACGTTTTTATACGGCGTTGTAAAATAGTTATTTATGTATCAAGGCCAAAAAGTGTAACTTTTTCGGCCGCGTCAAACAAGGCCGAAAAAGTACGTTTTGGCCTAGGTGCATATTACATTTTTTGTGCGATCGAAATAAAAACAATTTAAATTATTAGTAATTTTCAAAATTATAGGTTAGAAACTACGTGACATTCTGTCACTGACAGATGACGGCGTATATACTGCATTACTGGCCCTCTCCTTAGCAACGGCCGTAAAAGTTACTTTTTCGGCCGTTGCTAAGGGTAACGGCCTGAAAAGTAACTTTTACGGCCGTTGCTAAGGATAGGGCCGGTAATGCAGTACTTTATGGTTGCTAACGCGTCCGTCAAACAGTTGTTTCTAGAACGATCGCACAAAAAAATAATTGTTTTCTAAATTATTCAAGGTTTTAAGTCTTTATTTAAAAAATTCTCCTTAAGTTATTTTGAAGTACAGAGTTGTTATTTGGTATGGACATGCATTTCTCTGTTCGCTCGATATGAAAAAATTTGAATCACACATACAGGGGTGTTTATAAATAGGTGGCAACTTCCATGATTTTCAAAAGCTCGTAACTCGATTTTTTCAAATGCGAACCCCTGTATTTTTTTATGTCATCGAATTTGTCTTCAAAGGAGCTTCATATTTTGTTAAGTATGTCCTATACCCAAAAGTCATACTTTTCGGGATATTCGACATTTTTCTTCAACTCGTTATTGAAGCAATAGAGTGCCGTGGAAATTAAAAAAATTGACTGTTCACTTCGCTAACGTCAAAAACTTGTCATTTATTTTTTGAATTATTGCATTTCCACAATGAATATTACTTTACAAGAGCAAATTGATATGGTTTATTCACCATTTCGTGTATTTAATTACTAATAGTAATACAGTTTTGTTTTATTATAAATATTATATTGTACTCATATAATCTGTGATTTAAATTAATATTTAAAAAAAAAAAAATCACTTGATTTAAATCAATGTTGTTTTTTTTAAATCACTTGATTTAAATCATGATTTAAATCGTGATTTAAATCAATTGATTTAAATCTGCTCAACCCTGCTTGAGATGCATAAATATCTATGAACACAGTAAACAAACTTATAATTTACAGTTACACGCATGTCATTTAAGCGTTGCAGCAGGGACCAATACATTTATTAGTCCATAGTTAATGCATGTGTAAAAACCAGTTCATGTATCAGTACGTGAATAAGTATAAAATCGCTTGCTGGAACAAACCTATAAAGTTGGCTTAAACCTTTGCAAGGATCTGCGGATTTTATATTTGCATACTTTTTTCTACGACCACTAATGTAAATGACTCTTACTGTATAGCCTGCATGCATAGTAAGCGAGTCCTAACGCAAAACGCACACTTGTCTAGAAAGATCGAAGTAGCCTTACGTCAAACACTGCCTGCATGCATAGTAAGTGAGTTATAACGCACGGTAAGCAAAACGCACACTTGTCAATGTCAAAGTAGGCTTACGTCAAAATTGACAAGACAACGTAATTACTGGGTGTATATTAGCCCAAAAGCCGTTAAAATCGTAGGTATTATGTGATCGTAGAAAAAGTAAGCTACATACCACGAGTTGTAAAGCAAGACGCATGCTTCTTACAACTCTTGTTATGTAATATATTATTTTGTGACACTGTATATTGGTAAAAGGCTGCGAAAGTTTTTAATAGGTATAAAACTTTTATCATTTACCCTAAATGAATTAAAACCGATTACTGCTATGATATGATTCGCTGTTAAAATGTGTGGTAAATGTCAGCCGAGGTTGTGTTAATAATACCGCAAGAGCCCTAATCAATTACAAGTTAATTTTCGTTGTGTAAACTTTGCATAAATTCGTTGCAGTTAAATATGAAGCACTGTTGTGGGCACGGCAAAGTGCTCTCCTGCGACTGATGTCAAACGGTGACGATAATTTTGTTAAAGCTATCTAAGAGTGTTGTGTTTATATGCTCATCTTCACATACTCAAGTGTAAGCGTCGCCCTATAATTCAAGTAGAAATACTTGGGAAGTAAAATATTGCGAGTAGAGCATGCCGTGTAATGGAGGCATTACACAGTATATGAGCATATAATGAAAATAAGCCACGTTAACATGCATCAGCGGCGGAGAGACAGCTCATCAGCAGATGGCACATGCTGCCAGCACAAAGGAGGCATCATCAATACCGCGAGATGCTCTCATCGCACTTAATTTTGGTGCCGATCGCGACAGCACCTGTAGATTGTGATTTAATAACAGATTGGAACGTTGTTATAAGGTATTATCTTTGACAGCTTCTGATACGGACCACTTTAAACTTTAACTTCCATTATTAAATTGGCGAAGAAAAGTGTTAAAAGAGGGATAATAGGCAAAAACCGTTTTATTACGCGGGACACGACGTCAGCAAATAACTCATTTAAAGTGAGCTCCGTTCGTTTCGCAGATACTAATCAATATTTCGGGTATAACATATGTTTTTCAAAGTTAAATTCGTTAATTAAACAAGCGCTTCATTATGTACAAAAGCGAACAGGTGAAACGAATTAACAATTTAAAACGAGCTGCCGACGTTAATCACCAGCACATCCATGAAAAAATATTTTTTATGCTCCAATCATTTTGCACAACCCACAAGATAACGCCATTTATAATACACAAGATGGTTTACCCGGCGTTGCACGGGCGATTACAACTTTAATTACTGTTTTAACTTGAATAAGCCCAATAATTCCAAATCATACACAAATGACATACTCTGATCAATCATCTTTTCATTTTCTTATAATTCCTTAAAAAATTACTATTTATTGCTTAAAAATTGAATAATAACTCAAATTTATTTTCTTTCGTCTTGTTTCAATTAAAAATGAACTAATAAAAATAATACTTCACGTACATTTATTACTAATTGTATACAAAACAATCTTTACTTGTGAAATACACCGCGCCGTATCGTGTTATGACCAGGTATTTGCCGACGTAAGATCGAATCCCGTCAAAGTAATTTTTTTTTTTTTTAAATTGGTAATATGTGCTTGTACTTAAAGTTTGGCGTTAGATCTGCAAGGTCCTAAATAGTAACTGTGCAAAATTTGGTCCCGATCGGTCAACGGACCTAGGATTCTATAGCGAACAAACAAACAATGAAACACACAAACAAGCTCTTTTATATATGTATATAGATATAGTGTGTACAAAAAGTAAATCAATATCTCGTCTGGTGACAACTAAAAAAAAGAGAAGTTTTTAATAAAAGTTGTTTGTGATCATTTACTACATAACCTTAAATTATTTTCAAATGTGTACAGTAATACAGTGTTTTGTTTTTGGGCACCGTTACTTTGTTTATTATTATTATTATATTTTTAATTAGAATACCCAGTATATTTTATAATTTTTAGATGTAAATGAAATTTTCTTTCAAAAATACCTATACAGATTTATGTATCTAAAATCAGTAGTTTTTGAGTTAAGTTTTCATAAAAATACTGACAAAAACATGAGTCTAAAAAAATAATTATATTTCACAACTTGGCTATGTCAGAACGAATTTCTTTGAAACTTTGTAGGACAATAGTGTCATCGTGATTTTTGAGTATTTAAAATTTTAAAATAATACACAATGTGTTTTTTATGCCCGGTTCATTTAGTCAAACATGAAACACGAATAAGTCAGTTGTTTTAAATGGAACGCCTCGTATATTTTTACATTTTCTTATTGATAATGAAATAATCTTCAAAAACTATTAAAAGTCAATTGTGTCTAAAATCAGTATGTCTCGAGTTATTGCGGTTTATGTCTCTAGTTTTTGCGGTTTTCTTGATAATCTACGGATAAAAAAACAATATTTAATAAAATCAAACTAGTAGCCTGTTAAAATATCTCGAAAATTTGTTTACGTTACCTTACTTTTTGTGCACACTGTATTATAACACTTATTATATCGATATACCTATTTCAAGTAAAAGCAAAATCCTTTAAATACTTCTTTTTTTATAATGCGCTTTGTTTGTTGATTTATCTTGATAAACAAAACAAACGTTGATACAATAAAATTAACTTAAAGGCTGCTCGAAACATGTGTCTAAAATAATTACATATAAATTTGCTGAGCAAGTAGGAGTGTATTTAAAGTTTGTTGATTCAAGTCGCCCATAGTTATAAGTAGGATTCGGATAATTGTTTTGTTGCAGTTATGCAGTCTCCTGCGATTAACAGGATCTTTTAATACATTTTCACAATAATTTGAAGTTTTTGAAGCAGACTTTTTTATAAAAATACAAGTTATTGGTATCGATGGATTCGTTAAAAGTTGCTCCATTTAAATAACCGCTTGTACCACCATAGCTCCATTTAAAAAAAATTACTTTTTGTCAAAAAACCGATTGCGCAACCTTCAAAGTCGATAAAAGTAACCTAAACGTAATTTAAAATTTACAAAAACGTTTTTTGGACAATTGTTGACATAATAAAATTCAATTTTTGCAGGTCACAGCACCCTAAAACAAAAATTAAATTTTGTTTCAAAATTTTTTTAAGGTTATGAAAATTAACCAAAATAGTGCAGTTGTATCCAAAATCGCTTCCTCTTTCCAAAAATGTAAAAATATACCATTAAAAATAACAAAGTTGGGGTGATTTCCGGCGAAACCGGAAGTGAAACAAATGTGCCGCATGAGCTCAAAAAGCCCGGTTTTTTGCACATATCATATGGCTAAAATTTCATTTACCTAAAATCAAAACTTAAGAAAAAAAGGGGGTGTACCACACTTCATTTACACCCGGTATGTATGAACTTTGATTTTCAAATTATTTATTTAATTCTGAAACCAAACAACGTATCTGTATAAAACAATAGTGATAAGTTAACATGCATGCTGTACTTCCTTAATTAAAGCGGGTATATGAAGGTTCGTTCGTGATAACCCTTCCAGTTATTTTGGCAACAATAACATCAGCACAAATATCAGTGTTCCATTTGCAATGCGCTTTCGCAACTACATGTTGTTTTATAAAAGACACGAGCGGTGGTAATTTTTGATGAGGATTCGGACTACGGTTTTATGTGTGATGTTATAGAGACATTCAGTTTATATGAAGGGATAGAACGGAACCTGAACGAGACACGTTGCCCATTGAACGTTATGCTACATCAAATAAAGGAAGAAATATTAAGGCAACTGGCACTACCTTAATTATTTTCATGTGCTCTCTGACCCATCACATATGAGGTTATATATAATTATTATTTTTCCCAGAAATACTGCTACGAACGAACTTTATTAATAAACATTTGCACCTCCGGGTCAAGTCGTAGGTCTTGCATTAATACAACTTCATTCTGTTATTAATTTAACATTGACATAAACAAACAAAAAGATTTAGATAGATGAACTATTTGGTTTTAAGAATAATATGTATACTTTATTTTATTTTGGTGAGTTCTCGCCTGACTTAATGAAAGTGCATTTTTTTCAGAACTCTGGCGTTGATCTTCCACAAGCAATTGTTTTAAGTTAGCAGCTAAAAGCTCACATATGACGTTTCGTGGAGCTTTTACCACATAAAAATAAAGTACAACTACAATTTATTTTTTGAACTTCTCTAACAGCAAAAATATTGTTACCTATAGTTTTTTAAACAAATCACATTTTTAAATTTAATTTTTTTTTTAAATTTTAAAACCTTCACCATCTTTTGAAGAAAAATTTACTCTATACAAGATATCCAAAAGTTTATTCGCGCCTTGATTATCTCGTTTGTTTTAAAATTAACCCTTATACAAGATGTGACAATTTAATCCCGCAATGGCCGCATAGTGTCGTCTGTGTGGTGATTTGATTGGAATCACGTGAGTATCATGTTTGTACATGATTTAACTAATGCGTCCATAAACCTCAAGCAGATAGTCATTCGTTAGTTAACTATTGCGAAAACAATACTGTGCGTGAACTTTGGCGTAAAATAGGTGACCGAAGTGGCGACTAGAAGTTTTGACCGACCTTTCTAGGAATAAACGAGAAAATTTGCGAGAAAAATTACGGGTGACGAATCCTGATGCTTCAAGTACGATCTCGAAACGAAACGCCAGAGCATGGAGTGAAACTCACAGAGTTCACCATTAGCGAAAAAAGCACGCATGTCACGCTCCCAGTTTAAGACCATGCTGGTGTACCTAAGTTTTTCGATCACTAGTGAATAGTTAACCATATATCGAAGAGGTACATACGGTCAATCAATAAAGCTATTTAGAAGTGCTAAGAAGATTATGAGATTCTATTTGGAGGAAAAGACCTTACAAGTGGATGATTTTTCACGACAAAGGCGCCAAGCCATTGTGCACTCACCGTAAGAGACTTACGGGCAGAAAAATCGATGATCTAATTAGACCACCGTGCCTATTCAACTAAATTAGTCCCATTTGATTCATGTTATTTCAATAATTAATGATTGGGCTAATAAGGAGACGATTTTATGATATCTCTGATCTCCAGTATAATGTGATAAAGGAACTAATGAGTTCCTACTCCGAGAAAAAAAAAAGCTTCAGGCCTGTGTCCGGAGATAGGAACACCGTCTAAATCAGCACAAGGGAACTACTTCGAAGGTGACATAAGCCAACAATAAAAAGTTCCAAACATATTAATTTGTTACAGATGCGTTTCTGGATTGTCACACCTCGTAAGCCTTACACATCATTAAATGGTGGAAAACTGTGTTGTGGCTTAAAATAAATTTGGATATTGCAAGCACCATTTTAAAAAGGCGTTTCTTAAATATCCTTTTTTATAAAAAAAAAAGTATGATTTTAAGTCAAAATCGGATAGTACATTTTCTTATCTTTCAATTAGGGTACACATTTAAATACTTTGGCTGCTCATTTATTTAGAGAAAATTGTCGAAATCATTAAGGTGCCAGAAGGCCATTATAGTATATTACATAACAAGAATTATAAGAAGCATATTACGCACGTGGAAGAGTTGCGTACAAAGCCGCGTAGCGGCGAGTGCGTATTTTCACGAGTGCGTAATTGCTTTACAACTCGTGTTATGTAGCTTAATTTTTCTACGATCACATAATACCTACGATTTTAACGGCTTTTGGGCTAATATACACTATGTTCTGTGATATACACCCAGTAATTACGTTGTCTTGTCAATTTTGACGAAAGCCTACTTTGACATTTCTAGATGTGCGCGTTTTGCTACCGTGCGTTATAACTCATTTACTATGCATGCAGGCAATGCTTGACGTAAGGCTACTTTGATCTTCCTAGCCAAGTGTGCGTTTGCTTACAGTGCGTTAGGACTCACTTACTATGCATGCAGGCTGTACTGTAAGAGTCATTAACATTAGTGGTAGTAGAAAAAGGCATATTATGTGCTTAATAGGGGATTTGTAGCAAAATTTGTTTTGTTTTCAGAGAAAGTGAAACGAAGTTTATTTTAATCAATTTTCAAATCCAAAAAAGAGAGAGTTACAATGTAATAGAAATGCTTCTAGGACCTGCTGAAACTCGACATTTTCTTTCAAAAGAAAATAGTAAAAAAGTACTTAATTGTTTGTAATACTAAAAAAAACAGGTTTTAAATTTCGCTTCGTAAAGCATTTACGTTCATCCTAGAAGTTAAATTTTAGGAAAAAACACCCTAAAACCGTTTTAATTTGTGATACTAATTAAAAAAGGCAAACAATTATAATCATGCTTTGTTATTCTAATGACAATCATTTTTTGTTTTTTTTTAATTATAACTATGAATAAATCAGGGCTTCGACCCGTAATTTTTTTCGTTTCGGTTTTCGTTCCTGTTCAGTTAAAAATATATATATCGGTTCGGTTCCGGTTTTCGTTCCGGAAAATATAACGGTTTTTTTCAGTTTTCGGTTCAGCTCCGAATGATTACTTTTTTTTTTTTTTTTTTTAATGTTTTTATTTCGTATAATAATAAGGTACCTATAATTATTGGAAATAGAAGTATACAGGGTTCTCGTTTTTCGAGAGCCACTATGGGGATCTCGTTAACGGTAAGAGTTACGACTTCGGTTAAATTGGAGCAAAGTTGTGTATTCAGGTGCTTAATAATTCGACGCAAACAGAACTTATCTAACTCTTGTAGTTTTTGAGATATAGGGAAAAAAGTAAAAAAGTGGATTTTTGTTTTTTGCCCGTAACTTTGTCATTTGATGTCGAATTTCATTTCTGTAAAAACTTTTATAAGGCCACTTTTTGCAAGGAATCAGAATCCCCAATTATATTTTCCGTGCGACGTTTCGTTTTTTTAAAACCATCATCAGGTAAATTTTTTCTTATGGACGCTATTTCTGATTTTAATGCCAATTTGTAGAGCTTTTTTTTTTAATTCGATAATGTTTTTACTTGGGACTTTTTTGAAACCATTGTTGTCAAAAATGGCAAAAACAAATATTTTATTTAAAACAAATCCTAATCGGCATCGTAAATAATTGTCTTTGTCCCTTTTTTCTTGGAAGCACGTAAGTAAACCGCATGAAATTACTATTTAGGGATTTAATTAAAAAAATAGGTATTAATAAATATGTTAGGAATGCATTAACATTGTTCACTTATTTATTAGCAAATACTTTTAGAACATTTTCTTTAGTTAAGTAATAAATTTCTCTAAAATGTGTTTTTAATCCTTATTTGGCATGCAATTATTTGTAACTTTGCCCCAATTTAACCGAAGTCGTAACTCTTACCGTTTACGAGATCTCTATAGTGGCCCTCGAGAAACGAGAACCCTGTATAACATATGATGTTAATATAGTTTATTAAACGAAACATAATAAACAAAATGCGCGAGTTTGTTGAACATGTACCGAACCGTAATAAACCGATATTTTTTTCCGGTTTAGTTCCGACAAAAATAACGTTTTTTTCCGGTTTTCGGTTCAGTTCCGGTTCGAAGCCCTGGAGTAAATAAATAATCGAAAATTAGTGAAACGCGAATTCTAATTTTAAAGTTCACTTTACAAGTAAATATCCATGGTTCGGATTTCAATTTCATCCAAAAATATAAAATACAACGAATCAATTTCCAAAAGCATGTAATACGATTTAGATCAATGTATTTTTAACATATATTATGAATACTATTTCGTACTTACCATAGGCAGAAACATTTCAATATTAATTTTAGGGAATTGGTGGTCTCTTACCTGAAAAGGAAAAAAACATGTGTTAAAGAGTATTCCACATAAAAACAAAAATTCTTTAAGGCAATGGAAATACATTTTACCATCTAGATAAAAAGTTTTGGTACAATTTTTGGTTGGACGTAAATAAAAACATTTTATATAGGAATGTAAGGACACAGAGAAAACGGTATCAAACTTTTAAAGTCGACATAAAACCACTTTAAAGGATATTAAAATGGATCTTCCAAAAACAGTTAAGCATATAAATTAAATATTGACATAACGAACAAGCTCTTTAAGTTTAACAAGATGCGACAGCTGCTAATTAATTAATATAAATAAGATTTAAATTAAAATGAAAACAAAACAATTCCCCTTTGCGTTGCTACTCTTAATTACAGAAAACAATTACATCGATCTACGCAAAAACTGCAAGAAGCAATTAATTAAAATATTACATTTACATCTTAAAAATTACTTCAATATCGTGTGAAATATGATTACGCAATTTCGAAACGGAAAATGAAATATGTTTACAAAACGTACAACAAAGCCTTCTGGGATATTATACAGCACATTCCAGATAACAAAGACATGACCCAGATTGAACGAAACGTGTTGAATTTTACCACATGTTCATTATACATGCACGTATTTCCTTTTTGCCGGCTTTTCTTCGGCGCAACCTCCAAGGACCTTTAATTAAATAGTTCGATACGTTCAAAATAAACAAACTGATAATTAAATTTGGCAACATGTTTAGTGCATTAACTTTTAAATACGATAAAATTAGTTTGGCTGTAGGAGATAATATCCTTGACGCTCGTCCTTGCAAAGGATTTACGCAAAAGCCAAGGATAAGACTGGAATGTCTTGAATACGTTAAGCTGTGGTCTCGCGTCGTGTTGCTCGGTTTTGAGACTGCAGCGTGTTAAACAACAGAGTGCGCTATTAACTTTAATATCTTATACCTATAAATGTTTAATAAGAAAAGCAAGCAACGTCTTATGCATGCAGCTTTTGTAATGTACACCCACAAAACTTATACAGTACTTGCAGTTGTTTTAACCTACGCTTTTTGAAATCTGTTATTTACAATAATAAATTCCCTGAGCTAGGATTTTAAGATCCCACCAACGACATCTTGCTTCTAAAAAAGATATCCAACAATAAAGCGCTATAAAATAACAAAGAAAATGTTGAAAGAATGAAATAAAAATATCAAGAAAGTGCTCAAGCTGTATATATTACTTATTTGCCATTGCAACATCCAAAAGTTTACAAAATGTTACAGTATACTTATGTAAAAAAAAAACATTACAAAGAATGGGATAAATGTCTTGTTTTTTTTTAAAATTATTAGCTAAGATGTATTTACAGGGTGTCCGACAAGACATGCCTTCGCTTATTTTTGCATAAATTGAATGTTTGATACCTAAATACGTCTTTACATTTTTTTAAATACCCCCTTCATGTACAGGGTGTCCCAGTTATCGTATGCAGCATGGAGATCTCGTAAACGGTAAGAGATACAGAGTTGGTTAAATGGGTCAAAATTATCTACATATAATTTAAAACCAACTTTCTGTGAAAAAAAAACTTGAGAAAAATTAATAGAAAAACAAACGAATAAGGTTTTAAATTTTTTGCTTTTAACTTTCTTATTGGAAAACACAGTCGAAATACTTTTAAACATTATTTGGGAATCTTTTTTGCGTAAATTTAAAATTTGTTAATACATTTTTCCCACTTTCAGTTGTTATTGTTATTTTAACATCAACCGTATTTGTTGTTTAGGTCCCAAACAATCAATTTATGCAAAAATTAGCGAAGGCATACCTAGTGGGACACCTTTTATTTATTTTAATTACTGTGAAACGAAATGATTTTAATAAAATCGTCCAGTTTCTATAGCTGGAAATTCCAGATAAATGTTTATTTAAATACGTGTACAGTGTACACCCACCCATTTACCATAAATTAAAACGCTAAATAAATACATATACCTACAGGTGGTCCACATAGACTGACCACTATTGGGATCTTGTACCATTAAGTATTACCGAATTATTAAGGATTTAAAATAGTTATTTATGTATCAAGGCCAACAGACAAGGCCGAAGAAGTACGTTTTGGCCGAGGTGCATATTACGTTTTTTTGTGCGATCGAATTAAAAACAATTTAAATTTTTAGTGATTTCAAAATTATAGGTTAGAAACTACGTGACATTCTGTCACTGACAGATGACGGCGTATGTACTGCATTACCGGCCCTCTCCTTAGCAACGGCCGTAAAAGTTACTTTTTCGGCCGTTGCTAAAGGTAACGGCCTGAAAAGTAACTTTTACGGACGTTGCTAAGGATAGGGTCGGTAATGCAGTACTTTATGGTTGCTAACGCGTCCGTCAAACAGCTGTTTCTAGTACGATCGCACAAAAAAAACGTTTATTTAATTTTTATTTATTATCTAGCGTGCCATAGAACTTTTTTGAAACATTAAAGGGTCATTATTGGTCTCAGAAAGAGGAACAATTTGTCTACTTTAAACAAATGAAAGTTTTTATTTTACAGTGGGTAAAAAAATCTTCAACTTTTTCCCCAAAAATATTTTTATATCATTATAACTGAGTTATTACCGGTTTAAAAAAAAAACGATTGTTTTATTTTTATTTATTATCTAGCGTGACATGGAAATGTTTATAAAACTTTAAAGCATCACTGAATGGGTCTTATTAGAAAGGGGAATAATTTGTCTAATATAAATTTCTTTGTAGCCTTACCGTTTACTACATCCCAATAGCGATTCTTCTATGACCACCCTGTATATCAGGTATACCACAGGCTTATACAGTTTCTTGTTTTCCACAAATGAATGTTTTTATTTTACAATTCGTAAAGAATGTACAACTTATTCTCCAAAAATATGTTTGTACCATCAAGTGTAACCGAGTTATTAACGATTTTTTGCCCATTTTGATATTCCTTTTTTATCTAGGGTGCTATGGAGCTTTTTTAAAACATTAAAGCATTACTAAATGGGTCTCAGAAGAAAATAATTTGTTTAATTTTAACTTCTTTTTAGCTGTTATCGTTAACAAGATCCCAATAGTTGCACTTCTTATGGACCACCCTGTATATGTTTTCAAAATTGTGGATATTTTATAAAACTAAACTTTAAAATTTAACTAACGTTTCGTATAGAAAACTACATAATTGTTTCAGAAATTCCGAAGGCTAGGTTTTGAAAATCACCGTTAATTAAAATCAAAACAAATGCGTATAAACTGTGCTTGATATACTTTTAAGATTCTAAATGCATTACACCTCAATAAGAAACAACGTCCAGAAAGGTTGGCGCGGCATTCTAGGAAAACCAATCGACGGATTTATTATAGGTGACTACAAAACACTGAATATCTACAGCAGTGGCGGCAACCTGCGACCCGCGGGTCACTGAGTGGTTCGCGAAGACGTTTAAAGTGACCCACCGTAAATTTGTACTAGCTCAATTTGTTTCTCACTCATAATTGTGTAACGCTCTTGATTGTTAACTAACCTTGCTTTTCTTTACTAACATCAACTAATGAAAAGTAAAGCGTGACCCGAACAATAAGTGGTGATCAT
Organism: Elmis aenea; assembly: GCA_947652605.1. Lineage (NCBI taxonomy): Eukaryota > Metazoa > Arthropoda > Insecta > Coleoptera > Elmidae > Elmis > Elmis aenea. The sequence goes on along the minus strand of OX393577.1, from coordinate 51,843,398 downwards.
AATTTTTGCATACTTCGACCCGCGGTAAAAAAACGTTGCCGACCACTGATTTAGAGAATCGTAAAAGCGAGCACGGGACGGATGTTATAAAACTGTGGTGCAAATGAATAATTAGCTGTAAATAAATTAGAATACAAATTAAAAAACGTGTTCAAAACGTTACAATAGATTAACCCAATTTAAAATATTTATTGAGATTAAAATTTATATAAATTGAAAAAGGGCAGGTACTTTTAAAAACAATTTAATGCACTCTTCTACGAATTTGGTTTGCAATACTCAATACATCGTATCAGAAAACCTCAGATTGAACAGAATACCGGCGGCTGTTATTTCCTCTAGCACTCACTTCCAAGTGTCACAACCGTTTTTAACCACAATTACGATAATTCCCAGGATAATGCTAATTTTGTTTATACAGTGACACCAACGACATTGATCTATGTAGGTAAAGTACACGCGTTGGCGAGGAGCCAAATCTTGTTGGAAAGTCTACATTACATTATCGAATAAATCTCCTTTAACCTTATCACCTTACATATTACTAAGTCTACGTGCAACGCTGAATCTATAGCGCGGGTACCTCTAGTAAACGTATTATGAAAATGAACCTCATACCAGAGGGCGCCGCGTACGTTGCACACGGTAAAACATTCGACGAAATTATAAGAGAATTTTAGCTATAAACAAAGCTACAAAAAAAGCCAACTTCATATTATGGGTCGATTCTTTTCAAAGATAGAGAGAATATCCACGAACACTTAAATGATATTTGCAACTTTATGGATGTTTTCATAAGTCATTTGTTTGCAAAATATCAAAAAGAGATTTTTTGTGCGATCGTACTAGAAACAGCTGTTTGGCGGACGCGTTAGCAGCCATAAAGTACTGCATTACCGGCGTTACCCTAAGCAACGGCCTGAAAAGTAACTTTTTCGGCCGCTACAGCGTACGAAAAAGTAAATTTGCATTAAAGCTAACAGCATACGCCGTCATCAGTCAGTGACAGAATGTCAAGTAGTTTCTAACCTATATTTTTGAAAAATACTAAAAATTTAAATTGTTTTTAATTCGATCGCACAAAAAATGTAATATGCACCTCGGCCAAAACGTACTTTTTCGCCTTGATACATAAATAACTATTACATGCAGCTAGTTGTAGCTTTCAAAGATAAAGTCGACCTAATACTTGAAAGTTATTTTTCTGTTGATTTATAGTCCTGATTCAATAAATGAAAAACTTGAACAAGCATTATTTTTGAGTAGCAGTAAATTACATAATTAAAAATAAAATAAATAACAAAATGGCATGAGGATTCCAAACAACAGAACATAGATACAACAACAAATGAAAGGTAATATTTATAGATTTTATAACATAAAAATGTAGCTGAGTAAGCTTCGAAAATTGAAAGTAAGCTTTTACGAATTATTAAAATATTTTTTGTGTGTTCAAAAGTTATTTTATTATTTACTTAATGCATTTTTGTATGCTTTGAAAGTCTGTTACGACCTATTGCTATTAAATCGTTAAAAATATTTTAAAGAAAACGCTATTTCATATTAATACAAATAAATAAAAATTTTCTGTTACAGATAGTAAGAAAAAGATGAAGACGAATCAATTAAGATGGCTTAAACATCTACTAGGCATGCCAGAAAGTAGAATGGAAAATGAAGATGTAGGGAAAAAGAAATAGAGGAAGACGAAGAATAAAATGGGAAAAATAAGTGCGGCGGAGACTAGAAGAAAAAGGAGAAACCGATTAAGAAGAAGATAATATTTTTATGTAGCATACAAAAAAGAAATAAAAAATTAATAAGATTAGGTTAAAACCTACTTATAAACAAACAATTTCAAATATCTTTAAATGCTATTTTTTTATTTAAAAAAAAAACAAATAAAAAACCCTCTTCAGGAACCAAAACTTTAGTTTATCTGAATTATCTAAGAAGATTATTTTTCGTAGTTACTTTTTTTTTATCACAACGATGCTTTCAGCCGAAATTACCATATAATCCCATTGGTAACGAATCAGCCTGTATTTTGTAATAACACCAATCGCTGAACAGGAAATTTATGTTTAGAGTAATTAGAATATATATATATGTCTATATAAACAGCGCAAGTTCCATTACTGAATCCAATAAACACAGGATTATAGGCAATAATTTTCATAACAGTTTGATAATAAAATGATTTCCACAATTAGCTATACTAAAACCTAGAACTTATCGACCTTCTTTTGTTTGCACAACTTGTGCTGTGTGAACGATTTAATTCGTCACTTTAAGTACTTCATTTTTACAAAGAAGTTTGCGTAAGTGACAGACGTTTATCTGTTTCATAAGTAAATTGATGGAAGTAGCAAGGAAATTGCTTACAAAGCTAATTTGTTTTATCGCAAATAGCTGAGAGGTTTTAGTTGGTGCAAAGTTACGATACTAACAACTAAATTCACTCCGATTAAACTGTTTCAACTTGATACATGTCCTTCTCAATGTTGCTGTTTGTAATGAATAGAACAATGTGCAGTCTGGTAAACCGATAAACCAATCTAAAAGCTCAGAAAATCTGGATTACAAGACATTGATAGCGAGTTCTAATTAGGTTATGTAGCAATATTAATGAAATTTTACTATAAACAACTATTTACCAAAATGTATCAACTAAATGAGATTTGGGTATACAAGATTCCAAAAATTGCTGACCATCCAATCAAAAATGTCGATTTTTTAAAGTGACGTTCTTAGTCAATATTTTTTACTAGTAATTTTTACATAAGGTTAAATGCAATTAATATTTTTATAAGAAAAAATAATCATAGCTGTACTCATTGACAGCCACAAACTTAGTTTATATATTGACTGAGATTCCTTTAAAAGTTGTGTTATGTGTTTTCATATATACGTATTAAAAAAGATAACGTTAGAATAATTTATTAAGTAATAAAAAATTATTCATAAAGTAATTATTACATCTATTCAAGTGATAAATCTAATAAATATTTTTAAAATTTTCCAATAACAATACGCGTAAATTTGTTTTAATTATTCAAAAATATTAGCTTTTGTTTAATTCATTAAGCACTAAAATAAGTCGGGAGAAATCTTATAATTTCCAGACAAAACAGAAGAAAATGGTGGAATGTTTAGTATGCGAAGCTTACGCACTTCTAGCAAATATTTGCATAACTAAAGAAGATAAACAAGTCAAGTTTGCAATGATAATCAGTATGCTGCGCGATTCTCAAAAATATTTAAATAATAATAACACCAATTTCCCCGACAATTTTCTTAATTTCTTTAACAACCGAAAACGGAATTAATTATTTTTGTTTTCGCTACATCGTCGCACTTTTGGTGAAATTCGCTAACCTTGCTTTACGTAATTGTTTATTAATACAGTTTAGATTAATGGGGAAAACGTATTTACCAACGTAAACATCGTATAATTGGGAGGGAACTGATAACTCGCAAGTCGAGAATAGATTACAAATATATGTTCAAGCTCTGTTGTCTAAGGGAGCTATTGTTTGCTAATGCATACAATATAGCTTTGCTTAGTTTGCTTAGAAAGCACTTGATATTGGGTTTTCACAGTACCTATCACAGGCTTCGTCAGCACGCACAACTACATAAATTAAACCAACATTTTAAACAATACGTAGGTGTCTTTATCAGCAAATAACGAGAAAAAAAAGTAAGAACGTGTACATGGATTATAAATATATATTTTTTTAATACAAATGTTGTTTATTTATCATTCGAATCATGAACATTATTAAGTTTTTACAGTTATTTGTTATGCTATCAGTTATTAACTTTGATTTGGAAGTTTGGTTAAGTAAATTTTGAATATGGAATATCCTCAAGTAATTCCCTTCCTTTTTTTGTCATGGTCATTTCAGCGGCGTATAGTAATATAGGTCGATTATTGTATTGTAGATGTTTATTTTAGATCTCTTTGTAAGCATTATACTTTTAAGCAGGGTTGAGCAGATTTAAATCATGATTTAAATCAAGCGATTTTAAAAAAAAAATCATCAATTTAAATCACAGATTATATGAGTACAATATAATATTAATTTATAATAAAATAAAATTGTATTACTATTAGTAATTAAATACACGAAATGGTGAATAAACCATATCAATTTGCTCTTGTAAAGTAATATTCATTGTGGAAATGCAATAATTCAAAATACAAATGACAAGTTTTTGACGTTAGCGTAGTGAACAGTCAGTTTTTTCAATTTCCACGGCACTCTATTGCTTCAATAACGATTTGAAAAAAAATGTCGAATATCTCGAAAAGTATGAGTTTTGGGTATAGGACATACATAACAAAATATGAAGCTCTTTTAAAGATGAATTCGATGACATAAAAAAATATAGGGGTTTGCATTTGAAAAAATCGAGTTACGAGCTTTTGAAAATCATGGAAGTTGCCACCTATTTATAAACACAAATTTTTTCATATCGAGCGAACAGAGAAATTCATGTCCATACCAAATTACAACTCTGTATTTCAAAATAACTTCAGGAGAATTTTTTAAATAAAGACTTAAAACATTGAATAATTTAGAAAATATGTTTTTTTTATAACGACGTATAAAAACTTGTAGTATTTTATATTGATGCAAAGCTAAAATTAAGGCGATCAAAAAGAATAAATAAAAAATTGGGTGTTATATTTGAAATATAAAAGTTGCTATTAGTTCCAGAAAGGTGACTCACCCTGTATATTTAAAAATATTTTTATTGTGTTGTTTAGAAAAAACTGTATAAAATAGCATTTGAATCAACTTCATATCTCCAGCCATTTAGCCACAATCGACCGATCCCGCACTAATGACTCACCCTGTATATAATTAATTAAACCTCACTATTTAGCACTGATTTTTTCAAAATTATTAATCATTATATTTAATTTTTCATTTTGACAAAAATTCACCAATGAATTAAATATATTGATTATTAAATATATTAGCACAAAACAGAAATAGCATGTGAATATGTCACTAAATTCGATAATATGGTACATTTGATTTAAATAAAAAAAATCTGATTTAAATCAAAAAAATCTGATTTAAATCAAATAAATCGATTTTTTTGATTTTTTTTAAAAAATCATGATTTTTATCCACCCTGCTTTTAAGTAATTTTTTATTAGCGTTTGTAATTTTTTCTTTTATTTCATATTTTCTGTCTCCCATTCTGGATATCATAACTCCCAAATATTTAAATGTTTCCACTACCTCGAATTCTAGATTTCCGATTTGGGCTCTTCCTATTGCTTGTTTAATTCCAAATTTCATGAATTTTGTTTTTGCTTGATTTAGTTTTAATCCCATTTTTTCTCCTTGATCTATTATTTCTTTCGTCATACTTTTCATTAATTTCCTTGTTTTACTTATAATCACTATGTCATCCGCATATGCAATGATTTGTCCACCACCTGTTCGAAGGTTACCTTTATTCACTTTTCTTAATATTTACTCCAGTTCCAGGTTAAATAGAGTGGATGATAGGGAGTCTCCTAGTTTTAATGCCATGTTAACTACTATCTCTTCTGTTGCTCCTTTCTGGGTTCTGATACTAATGGCAATCATTATCATTACAATTATATTTCTTAGTTTCTCTGATAAACCTAATTCTTTCAGTGCCGACATGAGTTGTTTTTTTTTTATAGAGTCAAATGCCTTTTCGAAGTCTATGAAAAGCATTTCTAGATCTATTTTATGCTTATATGTTTTTTTCATTACTTGCTTTATTGTACGAGCTGCATCAATGGCTGATTTTCCTTGCGTAAATTCATATTGGTATTGTCCAATCATATTTCTTGTTTTCATGACCTCTTTTGTATTATTGACGATAAAATTTTATAGGCTACATTAAGTAAAGTCGACCTTCGGTAATTTTTACATAGGAGAAACCGGGGATAAAAGTAACACGGGTAGGTTGTAACAGTGCCTATAGTTTTTAATTTTTGTTATATGTCGCTCTAAGCGCTTGTGCTATGTTCACCTCCCTACCCACATTGCTAGTTTTCATATGTCATACCTAGTTGTTAAGTTATTGCCAGCAAGAGTCACTATTTTCCGCCTTAAAGTTAATGCGTTGTGTCACCGGTCGAGTGACTTTTAGACGATCTCTAAAAGAGGAACAAAAAAGTACCTAGATTATTATGTTCTAAATTTTGTTGGCTATTGGTGGATGCAACACAATTTGACGTTGGAATCGTGGTTAACTGTGGATTCCCTCTAATTTGTTTTGTGTAGGCGCTTAGGGCGACATATAACAAAAATTAAAGAAACAATAGGCACTGTTACAACCCGTGTTACTTTCATTCCCGGTCTCCCCTACTTGTTGGTCACCTTTTTTAAGTAATGTTACTATTTATTTGTCTACTCTCCTATTTCTTTGGCATTTCTTCTTGTTTGCATATTTTTCAAATTAGGATATATGCTTTTTCTTTTATTTCGTTTCCTTTATAAAAATAAAAACAAGTTGTCATTTTCTGCTAAGCCGATAATGCAAAAAAAATGCAAAATATCTTTGACACATTCTTTTTTAGATAACACATTTAAGCCAAATTTCATAAAAAAAAAGGTTAAAAACAACGGGACTTTCTCCTAACCCTGTATGTATTAGCTGTCAGATCCCATTTATTATAGTCTTCATTAAGCTTCCGTAGCATGTGTTGTATTGTTACATAAGGCCTTTTTGGAGATCTTAGTTGAGAAGTACGTTAGTAATTCGAGATCAGAGGGTTAAACATGGCAAGCAAATATCGCAAGTCGAGTTTGGACTTAAAATATATTGGTTAAACACCTACATGCAATAATACATAGTTGAAATCCGGCTAACCCCTCGGTACACTGGTATAACTGGTAGAAGCACTAAGAGCACACACGTGAGGAAGTCTGGAGCGACTTCTTATTTTCAAGAAAAAGCTTCCAAATTTATACCAATTTCCCGAGGCCTTTTGACAAAATTACATCTGGTAGCCGGATGCAAAATACATTATTTTAGACCACGATAATAACAAAAGTGGTAAGATCGTATATTCAAAAACAGTTAAGACAGTAAGCTAAAATGATCAGGTCACCTTCAAAGTGTAGGTGACCTTTAACAATGTGCGTAGCAAACAAAATACTTATCTAAATGGGATTTCCAAAAACCATACAAGTCCTATCTGAATCTAATAACTGCGGTTCACATGAAAGATTGTGGGTCACCAGAAGAGTAACCACACGAGCTATCATGGTAAACCACTGAAACTATTTAAAAGATGATATAAATAGAAATACTATAAGGAAATAGTACATCAGCAAACTTCAAGCGTGACAGTATATCTATAATCTTCTAAAATTACGATAATCACAATAAATTATAATTGGTTTTCAAATTTTACTTTTAATTACTATCAGAAACCTTCAAAATATTTTGTTTAATTTTTGAAAATAAATAAGTTATAGCCATATGAAAATTCCTGTTTTTTGGTAGTGGAAAAACGAAAAAAGGAGTAGCTTTAGACCCTTCGGATTTCTGATAACTTTTGAAGTTGCTGAAATACTGCGAATATTGCGAATTTAAACTGTAACGGTCCAACGAACAAGCAAGAGTGACCACGAACATTCGCACATGATCAAGCGGTGTGCCAGGTGGGCAAACGGTCGATCGCGATCGACCGGTTGATCGCGAACAGTTCGACAGTCGATCGCAGACATTTTAGATCAAAATATTTATCAATAAAGTACATTGCACAAAATAGTAAATAGGTACAATGTATTTAATATATTATTATCGATAAAGACCTTAATTAAATTTTTATTTGTTTTTAATTTAACCTATTTTTCGAAGTCGATCGCGCATAAATAAGAAAAATTAATGTCGATCATACCAGTATTAAGTTTGCCCACCACTGCGGTGGACAAAACGTTAGTGCATTCTAATGTCATGAACCAAATACCCTTACAACAAGGACTGGAAGTTCCACATTCATCCTGTACAGCTCAAACAATTTTTTCGAAAGTTTAAAGATTTCGAAGAAATTTCGTCCAAGCAAGCACGTGCAAACTTTAAAAAACATTAACGAACGCTAACGTATGCTAGTCCTTGCTCGCTCACGGGTTAAGGTGCTTTTGGAACAAATTAGGGCTAATGTTGGTCGGGGTCCAACAAGGTGTTTCATCCGTTAATGTCTTATAAATTAACAATAACTTATAATTCTCTGATGTTGTAAGTTTCGTAGTTTTTAAAAGATACCAAAAGGAATATATTTATTTACACACTGTACACGTCCACTGAACAATATTTTTATATCGATTCTCTTTTATTATAAAACTAGCGTTATAGTTTCAGACATAACATTGAGACAGAAAAAATTAAACATTATTGTTTTAATATATTGATAGAAATATTACTGTTAAAAAACAAAACATTACATTCTTGAAAAACTATTTTAAAACTTTTTTGTTTTGTTTAACCTGAACCACCAGTTTCTTTCCTGTGAGACCATCAATATAAAATTTAATAAGACCGAAACAAAAGAGGTGGACGTTCAGGGCAACAATTATATACTTGAGCCGAGTGAAGAATTACATGTCCTCAGTTTTCCCAAGGAGGTTATTTCACTGCACCTAGCCTACTTTGTTCTAAGTTCCATTTAGCGCTAAAATGAGTGAAGAAGTACGAAAGCAACTTTTAGTTCTACATTTCACCGTTGACGATGCTGCGGCAGCAGTGAACTCGACGCTGGACCGATCAATATAGTACACTCCCTACTGCTCCCTGAAACAATACTAAACTGCGGTAGTACAATATTATCAACAATTTTCCTTCCTAAATTGCGATAAAAAGAAAGTTGTTTCAGTGTGTGCGGTTCTAGATTTTTCCGCGGCCGACGTTATGGCGTATTGTTCAATGGAAACGGCCTAAAAAACAATAAAGTTCAGCTTCTTCACCAAGTTTTAACTTCTTATACATGTAGTCAACAAAACGATTTATGCATATGGGTTTTCTGTATAACATACATTAGGCATTACTTCGCAAAACGTTTTAGGCAAATGGATCGTAAAAAAGTTAGTAAGATCAGCCGATATTCTTACAATTCAATATCCTTGGAGGGTTGCAAATACTTTTACTCTTTTTAGACAGTTTGCAAAAGAAAACGTGGATTAAGTTTGTTTCTACAGCATTATCTCTGCTTAGAGTTAAACCAGCTGTATGAAAACTAATGTGTACTAGTCTGTAGTAAAAATACAAAATGTAAAGCCAAGGGAGTAAGGAATCAGTCTGTTCGGTTTCAAAGAAAATTTTCTTTGAACAGAAAAGATTTAACCCATTTTTTCCCAGAACTATTGTTGAATATTCCACTCATAACATAAGTAACCAATCAAAACATACTATTCAGCCAATAAGACACGACTCTCGCTGAATACACCGCAAGTTGAGGTGTCTCAGCGAAAACACCATGACTAGGTCTATTTTTCACAGTAGGCCTCCTTAGTTACGCTTAGTTACACATAAACATGTCAATTACATTTGTCAAAATGACTACAAGCGGTCGTTTTTCTTCGTTTAATTAAAAAATAATGTTGCTAAAATAAATATAATACCTAACTTATTTACCTATCTGTGATTTAATAAATTAATTAACAAATATATATATATTTTTAATTCGCGGAATATTCATTCGAATACCACTCGTGGTAAAGATTTTTTTAAGAAAATACTTCCGTTTTCCACGTAAACTTGTTCCAAAATATCACTCGAGCAAATTTCATCTAAAAATACCCCTCCAGCTGCGCTGTCGGGGTATTTTTGATGCAATTTGCTTTCGTGATATTTCAACTGGAACAAGTTTCCATGGAAACCCAAAAGTATTTTCAAAAAAATCTTCACCACTAGTGGTATTACATATGATAATTTTTTTTGAAACTTTTAAAAACTGTTGTTCTATGTCTGAAGAAAGCAAATTGTGAATCAAAATATTTTTTATCCTACACTATCTGAAAATCTTATTTTCGTGCGTCTAAATGGACGCGAAAGTATGCACTTGCACGGCTAGCCTGGTAAAAACACATTGCACGGCTAGGCTGGTAAAAACTCATGTAACGCCTAGGCGCGAAAAAAGTACGTCGACGTTTACCAACAGAGGGCGCTCCGTTATCTGTCAAAATTAAATTACAACTAATTTAAAATTTCAAACCGTGACTTACTTTACGGTTGATAAATAATGGAAATGGACAAAAGAAATGAAGAATCAAATGACAACTTTAGTTGCACACTTGCGGAAATTAGTGAAAAAGCGAAAGAACTAACTCTGAATTTATTACCAGCAAAATCTAAAAAACGGTATGATATACTTATAACTTATTTATGGAGTGGTGTACTACCAAAAACGTTAAACGACACAGCGAAAGTGTAATTCTAACTTATTTATCTAAATTATCAAAGAAATATAAGTCTTCAACGCTGTGGCCGATTAGTTTATGTTAAAAGCTTCCTTACTGTAAGACATAATGCCGATATTGCATTGTTTAAGACATTAATTGCCTTTCTTAAAAAACAATCTGTCCGGCATGTTGCTAATAAATTAAGAATATCAGTCGTCAAGAAATAGATGCATTTCTCACAGGATTGTTATTTTTAATTTTTGTTGTGTAGGATAAAAAATATTGTGTACACCATGCCGGAAAAGTGGTTTTCCGAGCCTCGAGAAATGGACAGCCTCGGCTATCCAACTTTTCTCTCGGCCCGGAAAACATCCACTTTCCCGCCTAGGTATACAAACTACTATTATTCTGCAATCGTCACTAAACAAGCTTAATAAGTACCCAAAAGCGGCTGTAATAATCATTTTTACAGCCTAGGCAGTATAAAAGTAAAATTCGCTACGCTCATTGGTTGAATTTAGAAAAATTGAGCGTGCTTTTGTTCAGATACATATTTGACAGGAGAATGAGAATCTGACAGATGAAGTAAAACTTTATGTTTTTGCTTGATTTTTCGCTATTTCTTTGACGATTGCAGAAAAAATATAATATGCACCTCGGCAGTAAAGTTCCTTTTTATCACTCGCTGGGTTATTTGCCTCGACTTCGTCTCGTGATAAAAAGTCAAACTTTACTGCCTTGGTACATAAATAAGTATTATTTGTAAAAATTTTTGAGATTTTGAGTGCCCGTTTTGGCAAATCCATGACTTACCTATTTATTTTATTTAAACAAGTTGTAACTGCAGAATTGTAACTTTTTTTTACCTCACAATCCAAGCATACACAAATATCTAGGCATGCAAAAATCAAACGGTCAGAATAATATAGGAGTGTGCCATTTATTATTCTTCATTTCGATGTGATAATTTAAAATATTTTTATTTCCACGAAATTATTATATTTGTAAAAAAACTATGGATGCGTAATAATTTCAAATTTGTTTTTTCCACTTTGAATGTACAATATCGTAAAAGTTTTTATATAGGATTTACTTAATATCTTGTATTTTTCGATGCAGCATTGACAAAAGTATTTCTTACTATTAATTCAGCAGTCCTACACCTAACAGTAGATGGACTGAAAATTAGAAATAAAAATATAAAAAATAATATTACCAAAAAAAAACTTCTAGAGAATCAGCCTTTCTACTACAAATGTTCAATAAAAAGTTTGTTAGCATGTTCAACATCGGCTAATTTACCATCAACCCAAACATCATTGATACGCCTGAAGGGTCGTTAACGACCCTTTAAATTATGGGACAAAAAAAGTAAACAAAAACACGGATACTTTTAAAATTGAGAATGACCTGCATAAAGCTATTAGTCTTTTGGCATATAGTGAATAAATTAATTACTGTATTCAAATTCGAAAACAATATTTACTAATAAATAATATAAATAATACATCACATAACGAAAATCGTTGGATTAGATAGCTCACAGTTTTTACACTGTCAACAAAACGAACAATTTACATATGTAATCTAAACTTGAGGACCAAGATCTGTTTTTATAATAACAAAAACATAAGTTAGTTTGCAAGCTCAGACTTGTTCCAGTAGCTTAAAGTGCATAAATGGATTAAAATGCTTAAGCCTAGTTTCATTGTGACACTATAGTGTCGTGACACTCGAATAGTGCCGTCGAATAATGCCATCGCGTCGCGTCGTCTGAAAACCATGATGTCGCGATGCCCACAATGTCATGACGCCAGTGCCGTGACACTAGCGATGTCGTGACACTGACACTAACTGCCAACTTTTGATAATAAAAATGTGGTACTTGACCATACTTTTATACTTTGACAGCGCGTATTTGTCACAATAGACAAATAATATACATTTGTTTGTCATTGATTTCCAATTTATCATGTCCTCAATAGTTCCAATGATTTTAGAGCATAATCAACAATATCATTGTTTATGGGACAAATCTATTCCAGAATATAGCGACTTCCAAATAATTAGTCGTTTTCAACATTCGTTGCCGCAGTTACAAGCAGGGGTTTGGAGCAGTCCAATTTTTTAATTGCTCCGCTCCAGCTCCGCTCCATGCTCCAAATAATGTAACAATTTAAAAAAAAAGTTTTTTGATTAAAAAAATTGTTTTGAAAAACAAAGTTTTAATTTTATCGGATGTATAGAAGAAGTTGGTCAAATATGACAATATTTGACCCTAACAAACAAGTGAAGTTAAATAAATGTTTGAAAAAACAAATTATTGATCTTCAAACATTGAAAAAAGGAAAAAAGTAAGTATTTTAAAAATTGTATATAATAAACCGGAGCAGTGGAGCAATCAAAATTATTTGCTCCGGACTCCGCTCCTGCTCCGGGAAAAAACCCATTGCTGCAATGCTCCGTGCTCCGCTCCAAACCCCTGGTTACAAGAGCGGCCATTTTTATTTTGATGTCGCGACACTCAAATATATTATATTACATGTGAACACCTAGTATCGTGACACCCAATGTCATGCGATGTCGTTGCACCTAGTGTTACGACGCTAGTGTCACCATGTGAACAAGACTTACTTAAACCTTAAATTATCATTCTTTACATAACAGAAATTATTATACAATTTTGTTAATAATAGCGACGGAGAATCAAACGTCGTTTCTCATTTACTTTTGGGAATGTTTTGTGTTTTTGAATCACTTCAAATATACATTTTGTGTTAATTAATGCTTACAAGGTAAAAAAAAATACATCCCAAAATCGAAAAAACTTATCTGCTTATATTTTCAGTTTTTTTTTTTAAATAATTGATTAACAAACTATACTAATTGTTACTTTAATTAATTGTTGTAAAACTACTGTACATTTAATAATTACAACCGTCTTTTTGTAGTCGGCAAATCCCGTTTATATCTTAATTATACACTACAATTCTAGATTTAATTGAGCCGCACACTATTCCAAACTTTTTTTAATTTCGCGTATTCGCCTTTAAAAATGTTTATTGCGGATCTATTATAATGTAATTTTAATTCTTCCAGTGCGGTTTTTACAACTCATCTGGTTTTATTATCACCGTTTATAAGCCGGCTACATTAAATTTAGTCGTAAATATTAGCGGACTGGTTATTGCAGGGAAATTGTAAATTATAATTAGCAAAAACACCATTGTTACCAACACGTTAACTATATATTTCAATTAACAGTCATGTGATATATATGTAATTGAACTATACGTGGTTGCTGCTGCCGGCAAAACACTCCGACTAGTTTAATCCTGGCTGTTCATAAAAAACATAGTTTAATCGCCTGGAGATTAAAAATCTGCTAATACTGACACGAAAACAAAGGATTATTATTTAAATTTTTCGCATTGGCTTACTGTAGAGTTCGATTTGCTCCATTTTTTTAAATGTTTAAAGTTGATTTGACAAAAAAATATTTAAGCAAATTAAGGACAGTTCTCATATACCCACAGCATAACTAGTTAATAATTTTTAATGGGAAATTTTTGTGTTCATCCATTATCCCATTTATTTTTAACATACTTTTTGCCTAAACATCAACAAGGCTTCGTACATACAAGCATACTCTGAAGGTAAAATGGTTATTTTAAGTTCCACACTAATGCTGTGACTCAAATATGTCCGTAATCACAGCTTTTTTTCCCTTATCGAAGCAATTATTATATGCGCGCATTAAAAGTCAGCATTGATCCGCGTTCGTAAACAAACTGACGAGAACACCAGTAGTTAAAGGCGATCTGGATGTAGTACCATACCGCTTAAGAGCCGCAACTCCGAAGCAAGCGCCGCAACTTCGGGGAATAGTGAAAATTAAAGTGGTTTGTAAGTCTAAAACACCGTAACGCGAAAAGTAACTTGAAGTATGACTGAATTGATTTTATTATTTATTTAGTTATGAATTCTTTTACTGTGTAGGACTATTGAGTTTTGTTGTGCTGACTTTTTCCATATTTTTCTGTCTTGTGACAGCCTTTTTATGTCTTTCCATTTGATGTTTCTATCCGCCGCTGCTGCTTTTTTAACTTCGCCGTGCCAGGTTTTTCTCGGTCTACCTCTTTTGTTTTTCCCTGTGCTCTTGCTTCAAATGCTTCTCTGGTTAACGTTTCTTCTTTCATCCTATAAATGTGCACCAACCATCCCAGATGCCTTTCCTGTATTTTTGTTTCAACTGATTTTATCTTTAATTGTTCTCTATATGTTTCGTTTCTGATTCTGTCTTTTTTTGTTTTTCCTTGGATTTTTCTTAGAAATCTCATTTATGCTGCATTCACTCGGCTACTATTTTTATTTGTGAGTGCACACGTTTCACTTCCGTATAAAAAAGCCGAAGTTACTACTTTTTTGGCCACTCCCACTTCTGTTTGTTTTGGGACTTCTCTATTTTCAAAAAATGTTGTTTTTAAACTGTTAATATTCTTTCCACATTTCCTGTGCTTTCGCTTATTTTCTTGTCTATTCCTCGATTTTTCTCTATGATCATTCCTAAATATTTAAAGCTTTCTACCTGTTCCAACCTAAGCTCATTTAAAGTGATGTTATGCCCTTTGTTCTCGGTTGTAACGATCATAGTATTAGTCTTTTCGGTATATATTTTCATAGTAATAGTAAAACCTTTGTTTAGAATTTAAAAAAAATGTATATGCCATACCTTCAACTATTTCTACGTAAATTCCATCGTTATTGAGATATTAATCATGTCGGGGCACCAGTTTCTATGTACCCTCTTTATCTAAAAGCGTCGCCTGTGAAAATAGCCACTTCTGCATTGCTCCTTTGACGTCACTACCGCTTCCTCGCATTTTTCGTAAACTTCAAGAACTGGTCTCCACGATCCACACATCAATTTAACTTTTCTAAATTGTGTTCACACGGGGTGCCAAAGATGCTCTTCGAGGAGCACAGCACACACTGCTGCTTAATCTTAAGTACTCATTACGTCATTTGGCTGGAAGCTAATGGTACACCCTCCCCACAGCCCAGACTTAGCACCAAGTGACTTTAATCTGTTCCTCGATTTAATAAAATTGCTAGCTGACAAATGTTTCTTCGACGATGATGAAAGGAGCAATGCAAAAGTGGCTATCTTCACAAGTATCTATGAAGAAGACAAACGACACTTTTCGAATAAGCCTCGTATATTTCGACTTAAATAACAAAGTAAGGCAACTTATTATCTCAAAACTTTTTCCTACTTTATTTTTGCGTCCACTTAGGTAATCAATTAAATAAAAAAGATAATAACTCACAAAATATCTCCCTAAAGTTTTTATTTTCCGCATATGTAGGATAATTTCAACAGGAACGTCTAGAGATGATTAATTCTGCATTTGCAATGTTAAATTCTATTTGTCAGGGCAAATAAAATCGGAGTAACGCAAACGATAAATTTCAACGCGACATGTTAAAGTTCGGTGGACGCCGGAACTTTTCATTGTAATTTTACGAAAGTGTTTGTTTTAGGGCTAAATTTAAACCATCACGTGAACAAAACCCACTCTACGTAGAAATTACATTATTAAGTGTTAAATACGGGATAACGTTTTAATTGTTACTCTAATTCGCAATGAAGTTGGAAATCTGTTTGGTTTTGAAGCTTAAAATTTCTTTAATTAGCAGAGAAGTACAATTTGCACGTAACTATTTTTAAGGAAAACAGGCAGTTCTCGATTAGTACGGGTAATGCGTTTTGTCAAAACCGTGTACTGTTCAAATCTGATCCATTTTAAGCTATTATATAGTTTAGAATTGGTCCCAGCTTATTACGTGTTTTGTAGATAGCTCCCTTTCGAAAACATTAAATATTTACCTCATTACGAACAACATGCTTAGTTACGAGGCATATTCAAAAACAAATACCGTTTGGCTATTAAAAAAATTATTTGTTAACGTCTCAATAATGGTGAAAATAGTTTTAGAAGTGTCGAACTTATTTTATTTTTAATAAAATTAAACATTTTCAACACAAACTTTCAGTTGTCTTTTAATGACCAAACGGTACTGACTTTCCGAATAAGCGTCGTATTTTGCTTTAGTGATAAAACTGTACGGCACGATAAGACGCAAAACGTGCGTAAAAGATAACACAGTGACACGTGCTTATTGCCTGCCCATAACTTAGGTATCTTCATCATTGCAGATTGAAAGGTGCACCTTCAATTGTTTAAAAAAACTAGTAAGACTAAGTGAATGTTGCTCTAAATGTAGCCATAAATTTATGTCTCGTTCTCTATCGAATTACGTACTATTCGAACTCGTACTAATCGCAACCTTCTTCTTCTTCTTCTTCCTTCTTGACTATAGGCGATTCGCCTGTTTATTCTTCGTCCACTTGCCTATTGCTCTACGTTGAGGTTGTCGCTCCATCTTTTCCTAGGGCGTCCAACGCTCCTGCGTCCCAGTGGAGACTTATCGCGGGCGATTTTTACTATTCTCCCGTCGTCCATTCTATTAATATGTTCATTCCATTCTTTTCTTCTGTCTGTTACCCAGTTATTAATATCGTCTACTTTGCACGTTTTTCTTATTTCTTCATTTCTCTCCCTGTGTAGAAGTGTTTTACCCGTAATTCTGCGCAATACTTTCATTTCTGTTGTTTCTAGTTGTCTTTTAGTTTTTGACGTTTCTGGCCTGGTCTCCGCTGTATATGTCATGATAGGTCTAATTGTTGCTTTGTAGATTCTAGACTTGGCCTCAATTCCCAAGTTTTTGTTGCACCATATTGTATTATTTAGACATCCTGCTATCCTTGTTGCTTTAGTTGTTTGTTCCCTTACCTCTGCTTCCACATCGCCAAAGCCCGAAAGTTCTATCCCGAGATATTTGAATTTCATTTGCTGTTGGATAACCTCTCCATCGACTTCTAGTTTGCACCTCAAGGGTGTTTTTGAAGTTGTCATACATTTTGTTTTTGTGGAAGATATTGTCATGTTAAGTGATTTAGCTGTACAGTTGAACGAGTGTAAGAGTCTTTGTAAGTCGTCTTCACTCTCTGCAACGAGTGCAGCATCGTCGGCATAGCATACAATTTTTACCTCTCTATCTCCCATTTTGTATCCTCTCAATGATCGGACCTTCTGTATAATTTCGTCCATTATGATGTTGAAGAGAAGTGGGCTTAATGACTCCCCCTGGCGGATACCGCTACCAACTGGTATTGGTTCGGTAAGTCCTTCATCTAATTTTGCCTGTATTTGGTTTGCTGCATACATGTTCTCTATAGTCTTAATTATATTGTATGGGATTTGTCTATTATAAAGTATGTGTAGAACATCTTTTAGTTGTACTAGTTGTTAATCGCAACCTAATTGTATGAAATTTAATATTAACTTACTTTTTGTTACCAGAATTAAGGGGTATTAGGAGAAACAAGAAAAATAATTTTTAACCGATTTTAAGATATTGAACAAATTATTATAGTTTTAATATAAATTATGTTTCACATTTATTGATTAATGCTTATTTATAATAATATAATCCATAGTAAAATAAAGTTTGGTTGATGAAGCTCTACAAACAAAAAATAGAAGGCTTTAAAATCTTTAAAATTAAATTGTAAAGATCCAATAAAAATTGACATTCCTTGTATTGCTCCAACATCCTTCAATTTGACTATCGAAACGAATTAAATTGTGTGGTAAGATATTCGGTAATTTTGTAAGCAAATCTAGTTCATCTATACTGCACGACTCCCAGGCGACAATCTGTCTATAACGTTCTGAATCTGGTCATTTACTTCAGTATTTTGGTTTATTGTCGGGAGACTCAGACAGGATATGCATGTTTATGATATCTGGTTGTCCTCGTAAAAGGAGCGAAGAACAAAGAACGCACACACATGGAACATTTCAATCAGTTTTGTAATATCCTCGCGTATAAGATTTGAAATTAAAATCAGGCAACAATAAAATGCTAATTTTAGCAAATAATTTGGTGTCGAATTTTAATTTAGACATAAAAATTAATGTTTAATTTCAAGGATCGTATTTAAATTTTAATAGTACTAGCTTGTAATTTTATCGACCAATTTGTTTTTGATGAAAATTATACAGCTCCACAGATAAGCATCCCTACAATTTGCCTAATATTATTTTGAAAATATGCATTGTTTCATTTACTGGTTTATTAATTTTTTATATTATTCATAATATGTACTTTTATCTAACATAAAGATGAATAGAATTAGGTGCACTTAAGTTGAAATGCTCTAGAGCATTTTTTTCTGAATTCGATAATGTATAACACGGCACATTTTTGAAACAATTGTTGTTAAAACTGGCAAAAACCAATATTTTATTTAAAACAAATCCTAATCGGCATGGTAAATAAATGTCTTTGTCCCTTTTTCCTTGGAAGCACGTAAGTAAATCGCATGAAATTACTATTAAAGGGGTTTAATTAAAAAAATAGTTAATAATAAATATGTTAGGAATGCATTAACATTGTTCAGATATTAGCAAATATTTTTAGAATATTTTCTTTGGTTAAGTAATAAATTTTTCTAAAATGTGTATTTAATCCCTTATTTGACATACAATTATCTGTAACAAAATTTTTGTAATCAAATAATATAAGTGTTCATAGTTTACAAAAAACGTCCACAAATCTGTTTACGCTTTTTGTTTATTAGAAGTCATTAACGCAAATAAAAGGCATAGCTGGTTATTTTTTATTACAAATAATTGTATGCCAAATAAAAATTAAATGCACATTTTAGAAAAATTTATTACTTAACCAAAGAAAATATTCTAAAAATATTTGCTAATAAGTGAACAATGTTAATGCATTCCTAACATATTTATTATTACCTACTTTTTTAATTAAATCCCTTTAATAGTAATTTCATGCGGTTTACTTACGTGCTTTCAAGGAAAAAGGGACAAAGACAATTATTTACCATGCCGATTAGGACTTGTTTTAAATAAAATATTTGTTTTTGCCATTTTTAACAACAATTGTTTCAGAAAAGACCCAAGTGTTATACATTGTCGAATTCAGAAAAAAAAAAATTCTCTACAAATTAGCGTTAAAATCAGATATAGCGTCCATAAGAAAAAATTGACCTGATGATGGTTTTAAAAAAACGAAACGTCGCACGGAAAATATAATTGGGGATTCTGATTCCTTGCTAAAAGTGGATATGAAAAAGTTATTACAGAAATTAAATTCGACATCAAATGAAAAAGTTACGGGCAAAAAACAAAAATCCACTTTTTTACTTTTTTCCCTATATCTCAAAAACTAAAAGAGCTAAATATGTTCTGTTTGCTTCCAATTATTAAGCATCTGAATATACAACTTTGCCCTAATTTAACCGAAGTCGTAACTCTTACCGTTTACGAGATCCCCATAGTGGGCCTCGAAAAACGAGAACCCGTATAATACAAATATTTAATAAAAAAGTATTGAGGCCTGTAAACTTTAAATAATATTAATAATAATCTATTGTTTTTTAAAAAACGTATAGTACCACAATATTTGTGCAGTTCAAATATTAAAAAAAAAACTAAATTTCCTTTTAAGTAATTTTGTTCACAATCATTTATTAGCAAACGCTTTGAGGTGCGCTCTATGTTAAAAGTTTTTTTTTGTAAAAGTTATTATAAACGTTGTTTTTGCTCATTCACCAAAATTAGTTTTCTGTTAAAATTCGTTCCTTTGTTTTCACAGACTTGTTTATTTTACTTAAAAACAATTTTGAAAAAATAATTGAAGGGCGAGAGGAAAGACCAAATTGCTAAACAAAAAATCTATTTCGCTTCCATTATTCACTTTACTAAAATAACGCCGAAGGCGAAAGCTTCTTATATTGAGGAGCTTAAAAATTTTAAAATTTTAAATAGACTAAGCTGTCCGGAGCAGAATATGCAAATAAAGTTTAGTAGAAGTAATCAAATTCGTCTGCGGTTTCAACTTCGCCGCTTTTTTCCAACTCCTGTTAATTTTTCTCTCATTAACACTTTTTAATTGGAGTCTACCCGTTTTAACGCTACTTAGTCTGAATTTCTGATAATAAATCACGCAGTTCATTCGCCTCTATATCACAAGACGAACAATTATGAATTATCGGCGGACTTTAAATTCTGCATCTATTCAATGCTTGCTGCTTTATCATTTCTTGTTGCGCAAAGATTTGCAATAAAAAAAACATAGAAAAGTAGACCGGGTCCCTGTGGTAACATTTATAATAATATTTCCTTCTTTAAACGCAGAGATAATCACGGTTATATTTTATACAGCAACTTTAGAAGTTCGTTTTTATTGCAGTGAGCTTTGCTTTAAATTTAGGATTGACGTAGCTCCTTTTGTGCGGAAAGTTTAGAGAAATAACGTTTGAGCGCAAATTTAACAAAATCTTCGAACTATGCTTAGCCTCAAATTGTAAAACTCTTTGAAGAGCTTTTTTTGCCAACTTCAAGAGCAAGTACAGCAACACGATAAAAAAAGAACTACTTCGAAAGAAATACTGGTTATAAAACTAGTACAACAAAAACTAAAAAAGTAATACTTTTGAAAAAGAAAAACCGGCAAAGTGCATATGCAGGGTGTATGAATCAACGCAAAGAACAGGTATCTAGAAAACCATTACAGATAGAAAGATGCTTAAATTAGCAAAGAAGTGCGTTTTATGTGATTGGTAAGATATAATAACTACTAAAAGGTACATGGTACCCAGTTTTTGAAATATCCAAAAAACTTTAATTTACAATTACCTATAACTAGTTGGCTTACTATCGGCATTTTAAATCTGAAATTGTGTATTCGTAGGTTAAACAAAGAATAAAGGCCTCTACTCATTATTCAACTTGTCGGAGAAGACCGTCGGGAACTCCGTGTTGGGTGTTGTCTACACACCTCCCGACCAGCCCAACCAACAGCATAAACGTCATAACTTTTTTTATTATTTTTGCTTGATGCCATTTTGTGGATAACAAATTTATAAATAGCGTTAAATTTTCGGTTTAAAAGTCCTTATCTAGGGGAATGTGATGGGGCGGTTGGCTTGTTGGATGGTCTGGCCACCCGACCGTTCTAACTTATCCAACTGTCGGGTTGGTCGGGTGACAGACTTCACATTAAACAATTTATCGGAATGATCGGTCGGTTGTACCGACAAATTGGGAGGTGAGTAGAGGCCTTAAGTCAGAATTAACCCAGCCTGTTTCAATTTCTGAGATGCGATAGTCAACTTTTTTATTTCTTATAGGTGCCATAATAGGTTCTTATGCTATCAATTAAAGAATTTTTTGATGTATACAAATGTTACAACAATTGGATGATGTATCTACAGTTAAACAGAATGTACCGATTAAAATACCTTTATCGGAAGAGATTTAAATTACTAACAAACTTACAATATTAAATATGAAACATTATTGACTCAAATTTGTAATATCTAAATCTGTTTTCGAGATATAACCAAATACAAAAACTGGTTATTATTAGACAGGCTGTCATACCTCATTTATTTTTCCACATATTAGAATTACATTTGTTCGTATTTTAGAATTAGGATCACCGTACTACATTAGATTAAATGTATCGTTGCGTAAATAAAACGTGTTAGGAAGCAGGAATAATGTTAAACTGGTATGGTGCCCAGGGCACACTAATATACCGGGGAACGAGAAGGCAGATCGCCTAGCCAAAATTGGCGGCGAGACACCTTTCTTCCGACCAGAATCGGCTGTTAGCATATCCTATGGAACAGCCTAGCGGTGCGGTGTCTTAATGACATTCGTACAGGGCCTAATGCTAATTGGAAACAAGTTGCAGGACAAGCCTATTCTAAGCCTATCCTGTCAAACGTCTCTAAAGAAAAGAGAAGAAATGCTCAGGATGAGCAGATAATACATTAGTGTAGCCACAGGAGTAATCACAGGACACTGTGCGCTAAACAAACACTTCTACATAATAGGGCTCTCAAAGACCATATATGCCGGGGATGTGGTGAAGAAAAACACATTTGCACGTACTATGCTAGTGCAAAATATTGCGTAAAAATATAAGCAATTAAAAAAGTGCCGGAAAATCAATGTTATACCTACCTTTATTTTAATTAAACGATGTAACTTCAAAATTACATTTAATTTTATTACATCTTTGCATTTTACTTTTAAAATTACTTGTAAATGTACACTTAAATGTGTAACAACATCCAGGTTTTGTTTTGTAGATATGTTTCCGAAAAAAAGTATTAATTTTGAAAATACAATATATGCATTTTACACATATGTACATACATATAGTAAGTATAATGTCAAAACACAAATTTACATAAAATAAAGAAACTTAAAAAAATTACATATGTAAAAAAATATGGACACAAAAAACTGAACATATACAGGGTAATTGATTGGGACCGGGCATTAAAAATATATGAAGAATGAAAAAGGGTACCTATTGAAATTTTGGTTATGATCATAATGACATACGATCTGTTTAATGAAAATATTTTCAAGATGGCGACCCTTCCGGAAATACCGGAAGTTGACGTCTACTTTCTTATTTCAAATACAATGGTCTATTTTTTATTGCATTTTTGGATTTAACACGGTATTTTAGAGGGACTACCCTATACCTAAGTGCAGTCATTTTTTAGATTTTTGGACTTTTTTGAAATTTGTTGATTTTCATCGTGATGCTTAATATTATCTATCGCCGCCATTTTTGAATAGAAAACGCTTAAATTTAGACTATGCATAGAAGAATTTTTGCAATCGATGCATTACTTACAGGGTGTCCAGAATTTAATTTTCTTTTAATACAATTTCAGACCAATAAAACTCGTTTTTTTCAAATACAATGCCCAATTTTTTTTTTCATTTTCTAATTCAAAAGTAAATTCTACATCAATCTGTATTAACGTTTCCTATACCTATCTGCAATAATTTTCGAGTTATTAAAATTTTTGATAAAGTTAAGAGCAATTGCAACATTTTTTAATAGTAAGCCTTGGAAATGACAACAAATATTCCAATATTGCAATATTCCTTCGTCTTCTAACAATATCATCTCTCTTTTAATTAACTTAAATACATTAAATTGTGGCACAATTTTGTGTTTTGCATTTATTGCTATTTTTTATTTATGGCAGACTGCAATTATAAAATAATAAATATTAAATTTAAAAAAAAAATTAAAACGAATACCGGTATTAGACCATCAAATGAGACGGTATTTCGGTATTGTAAAATGGCACGGTATACCGGTATTCGGTATACCGGTATACCGGTATTGCAATCACTAGTGTATAGGTACATAAATCTATAGCAGTACAGTGTGGATCAAATTCGAATGTTTTACGGGGTATCTCGGCCATCTTTGGAGATGAGTATTGGATGTAGTTGGAAGTTCTAAAAACGAAAGTGGCGTAGTATAAGCTGAAAGGGTGTGAGTTGGAGAGTGGTCGATGATTGAGTGGAAGGCACAGAAGAGTTTAGAGAAATGCCTTGGGGGTATTACCGATCGTTAGTCGATATCTTTGGGGGAGATTGGAAGTTTTTGCCAAAATAATGGTAGGAATGTGCTTTAATTTTTTGTGTGGTTTGTGCGTGTTTGGAAAGGGAGAATGGAAAGTATTGGAACTATATCAAAAACGTTGTTATTAATAAGTCGGGTGGTGTAGTGGTCTAGATTGGAAGAGAGTCTCTCGTTGATTGGGGGAATGTTGGCAAGTTTGAGTATTTCGTTTAAAGGGTGGAACATGTCGAGTCTGAGTAATTTCCTTGGAATGGCCCTCTCGAAGGAAAGAATTTTGTTTGAGATTTGTTTGGGCTTGGTTGAAAGAAGAAGGGCTCGATATCCGAAGATTGGCCTGATGAAGGTAGAGTACCTATGTGTGTAAAGGGGTTTTAGGGAAGCATCCTACGAATCTGCCTCGGATGGTAGAAAAAAGTGAAGCTCTTTGTCGGGTACGTTTCAGTGTTTTAGATAGGTCTTCGTTGGGAGAGAGGGTAGTGGTTAGCGTGGTGTCGGAGACGGAAAGATTTACTTCCCAGAGATCGATTTGGGCCAGTGCGCAGTTGATGTACAATTATATAGGTAAATTAGGAGAAATAACCGATATGCAAACAAGACTAGCAACTTTTCATAGCAATAAAAAAAATATTTAATACGGTTGCATACGAATTAAATCTGGCGACACGCCCAGTAGCAACACAGGTCGATGCATAGGAATACGACATTGTAGTAATATAGCTCAGGAATAGCGCTATAGGTGTGAACTGCCTTACATGTAGTATTAAAATCTGGTCAATAACGACAAACCGTTTGCTTGTTCGTCGCAGCTCACCTCTTACCTGACCCGTCCGTGCATAGAAAAACCGTAGCGAGCGTCGATAGTCTGTACATTTTTACCGTTTTAACAAGATCTCAATAACTGCAAAATCTAGTTTTAAAATTTAAAATATTGTTACATAATAATTCTTGTTTTAACCAAACTTGACACGTAATTAAAATGCAGCAAGCATTATTCTTCAGTTTTTTTATACCATTTTGTAATTTAAAGCTCCCTTCCTCGTTGCACTAAATTCAGCTAAATATAATTGGCACAACTAAACGTTTCATTCCTCATTACTATGCTAAACGACATTACAAACTTATTTAATTTTGGTATAAAACGAATACACAAAACTCAGTACAATATTACAACTTCACGAGCAATTTAGTAAAGTACGAAATAAAATTAATTCTGCAATAATACATCGAATTTCCTCCCAGGCTTCCATTAACTTAAAATAGCTGGCAAAACTTTTGAAAACAGAATTTAATTATGCTTAAGCTTGTATTCTTTTCATACGCTAATCATTTAATTAAAATTAGGGTATAAATTAATCTGGTTTGCTCTATAGAAGCGTTAAATTTCATTACGAACCGTTCCACTGAATGTACCTATTTTCATACTTCAATAAATTAAAGTGTAGGTGAGCTCATCTAAAACAAGCGGATCGGATTAATTACAACTAGACCGCCTCAATTTTGCAACGTTTTCCTATTCCAAAGGTTTTACTACAGTTTAATTATTCCTTAGATCGAGTAGGCTGAAAACTATCGATAAGACCCTTAAGGTTCACTTTATACGATCTTCTACCGCGTACGATGAATCGCACAAATTAGTTTTGTGCAATGGCCAAGAAATTTTAAGACGTGTATTAATTATTGATATACCCAAGACCCTAAAACTGATGGGGGGCGTCTCTTCGGTTGGCCTTTAGCACAGCTGCTAAAGACGTCTCGAGGAAACTAAGACGTGAAATTAATTGAAAATAATGGAAAACGCGAATGTAAGCAGCAATAATGGAAAATAAAATAAAAGCTTCGTTTTGAAACATGCGAAAAAAGAACGAATACCTTGAATTAAGAATAATGAATTGGCTACAAATTACAGGCGTACAGGAGACAAAACATTATTAAGAAAACTCAAGTTTATTCTGTAAACACAGTACAAAAAACAAAAATTACTTTTAAATTGAGTTTTGGAGTTTTAATAATAGGAATAAGAATACATGTTGCTTTATTATTCACATAATAAATGATTCCAAGCCAATATGTCGCTTATTGTGTTCATTTCGAATCAGATTAACTGACTCAGTCACAGCCGTCTTTAGACGAATTTCTACTGACAAAAACAAATATTAAAATGAAGTAAAAATTCATAAATTTCCATTTTATTTTTGGAAATATGGGGTAAATGCACAAGTTCGGGGCATTTTTGATTTTCAGAGCAAGAGTGCTGTAATAGTTATTCATGTATCAAGGCCAAAAAGTACGTTTTGGCCGAGGGGCATATTACATTTTTTGTGCGATCGAATTAAAAACAATTTAAATTTTTAGTAATTTTCAAAATTATAGGTTAGAAATTACGTGACATTCTGTCACTGACAGATGACGGCGTATGTACTGCTACCGGCCCTCTCCTTAGCAACGGCCGTAAAAGTTACTTTTTCGGCCGTTGTTAAGGGTAACGGCCTGAAAAGTTACTTTTTAGGCCGTTGCTAAGGATAACGCCGGTAATGCAGTACTTTACGGCTGCTAACGCGTCCGTCAAACAGCTGTTTCTAGTACGATCGCACAAAAATATATTTGTTTAGTCATTTATAAAGTCATTGCAGTCTTTTATTCATATGTTTTATTAAATGTGTTTCGAATTTTTTAATTTAAAGAAAATTTGTGTTAAGAGTTTGCAGTTAGCTTAAAAAGATGGAGTGTTAAGCAGGAAAAAAACTAACATTTCTGACGTTTATGCGAGAAGTTAAGGCACTAGAGACCGCTAGGACCATTTGTGCCGAATATATAGGGAGAACGCCATCTGGAAAAATAGAGCAAAAATTTTGTTTTCTCGTTTTAAAGAGGGTTATTTTATTATGAATGATTCTCCATGATCAGAAAGACCATTCGACTTTGATGAAGAGGGTTTAAACGCTTAATTCACGAAGATCCATGTCAGTTACCTGGAGACTTGGGTAATATAATAATAATCAATTGTGATCAATCAACCATCGTACGTGCATTCTATAAACAAAGTTCAAAAATTGGGTGTTTTGAGCAAAAACAACAAAAATCAGTGTCACCATTGGTGCTTCTTTGCTTGCTCGTCAACATTTAGCTCGTCAACAACATGGACCGTTTTAGTCCCAAATTGTTACTGGTGACGAAAAGTGGTGCTTTTAGATGAACATTAAGAATAACAAAGAATGGTAGAGCCCTAACAAACAAGCTGGTTTTCGTCCACGTAAGATAATGTTGTGTATCTGGTGGGACAAAGAAGGCGTCGTTTATTATGAATTTCTTTCAAAAATGTGACACACTTAACGTTCATTGCCAACAACTCAAACGATCAAAAAAACGGCATCAAGTGATTTTGCAACATAATAATGCGCGTCCACATACTGCTTATCAATACAAAGGCGTTTATGCTAAAGCTCGGTTGAGAGTTTTTTCACATTTGCTCTATTCTCCTGATCTTGCTCCAACAGATTTTCATCTTTTCAGCTTCCTATCCAACAATCTTCAATAAATCTGCTTTAATAACGATGTTGCTCTTTAAAATTGGCACAACGATTTCTTCACCTCCAAACCACCAACCACCAGATATCTACAGGCGTGGAATTAAAAAGCTGCCAGAACGTTGAAAGTCAATCGTAAACCATACTGGAGAAGTAACAGACGCTCTGTATAAAATTTCAAAATTTTAAATAATACAAATCGTGTATAAAGTTATCGGAAGTATAACTTCTAAACGAATTTCGGTCGTCACATTTCTTAAGTACTCGAAAACGGTTAATTTTGGGCCTATATGACCTTTCACATTTTATAAAGTACATTTAAAGAAAAATCCAAAAATGTAATGATATGCAGGGTGTTCTACTTAAAATAACTAGGTTGGTTGCCATAGCAAATAAACCGTAAGAAACAAAACGAAATCGAGTACACCATAACGCGCAGAAAAAATAGCCATGCATATTTTATAAAAAACATTTTGTTGTTAAATCAATATTTTAGAAGATAAAAAAGCAAAACATCTGTGTCGATGTCAATTTCCTCAGCGAAAGTTACTGGAACTTGCAAAACGTCAAATAATTTAAATTAAAGTAATTTCTTGATTAAGCTCTTGAGTTTCGAAATTTTGTTGCGCAAATAAATAATTTTGATAAACTTATTATCGAAGTTTTGTAATTCGAACTTTTCGTATTTCTACGCTTGATGTAATTTCATTATCTAAGATTGACATGTCCACCTGTTCCAAGTTTAGAACTTGTTGAATTCCATATTGAGTTGCTGTTTTCCCCCCAGTCGTTCTCCTGACATCAATTTTATATTAAATGCACCCTTTAATGGCTGAAATTGTCTACCACAATGTAGTAGTTAAGCCACTAAATTATTCAATATTATGCAGAGTAAATTTTGCACCACTACTTTATGTGCTAACCGTTTTAGGTGAATCTCCTTGACAAAGCTTTACCAATCTAATCGGGATCAATTACTTTGTAATTAATTCTTTGTTTATTATACGTGAATAATATTTGTTTCGGTAATAATAGTGCTGTTGTTTTAGTTTCCCGAAGTCTGATGATATTCCCAGGTGCGTAGATAAAGATAATTTCACATTCCCCTTGTTTCTCGAAAAAACCGTCTTTGGAGTGTGGCATATATTATATTAACCCGGAATTTTAAATTCCTACAATAACGTTTACTTCATATATCAAACATTACACAAAATTTGTAATTGGTAGATACATGTGACCCAGATTCCTTAACTATACTGGGTCTGTATTTTGTCGCTAATTACTACACGAACCTCAGAAACTATAAGAGACGGAAAAAAAAGTTAAATCAGAAAATAAGTGCAGAATAATAAACAGGGTGTTTAAAATTGGGGTTTAAACATGGAGCTGTCTCTTATTATAATCGCTAGAGTATAGGTTTAAATTTGGCAAAGTTGCTAAATCCGAAAACATATTGAACATATTTCAAACTTTATCACATAAAATTAGAAAAAAAACAGAAAATACGATTTAGAAAATAGCATGCAACTGCTTTAAGGTATAAAGTATTTTGAATGTGTAAAAACTTTGCCTAAGCATCTTTTAAGCCGAATCTGATGGTAACTACTAATTATTCCTTGGTCCTTTTTTTTATTTTAATGCAAACAAACCTAATTTTTTCTTCAGGGCGCAATTTTTGCTCTTTACATAATTAAATAGAATAGTTTTTTCTGAATCACACATGGTATTTTACTTCTACATTCATCGTAAAATTTGAAAAATTAAGTATTGAACAACAACCATTATAAATCAGGTTGTTGTAGTTTATGTCGTTACCATGACAACCAATCAACAAACTAAACATTTTAAAAGCCTATTACTGTACTACTTGTCACCGTAATAAATTCGTGTAAATTAACTTCAGTAACGAAGAAAAATGCGATATGCTGGGAATTTTTATTCATTAAGGGGAAACTAAATCTTAGTCGAAGTGTCAATTTTTGCAGAAGTAATAATACACGTAATGTCATATTTACATCTCTTTCTAGTACACTAGCAGAAAACAATATAGCAAAACTAATTTCCCCCTCCATATTTCCCCGCCAAAAATTCGTTCATCACTCTTTATCTTAGCAGTCTATCATTGTCTATTTTTAACCCTGAAAGCGTTTTCCTAGCAGCCTATTAGATGTTAGCAGCTAAAGGCGTAAATTTTATAGTAAGTATTACTTTTAGAAAAATTAAATATTACAAAGTTAAAGTTTTTTTACTGTAATAATCAATATAAATTCAATGTATAAATAGTTTTAATTATTTCATATTTCCTATAAAAAGGAGAAATAAATAGAAAAATTGTGATGTTTAATATAAGTTGGTGTGGATATACAAGGGACATTAAAGGTGGCAAAAATTCCCTCCATCTGTGCATATCCATTGCCTGTTGCAATCATTGCACTTACCGCTGTTGTATTTAAATTTAATTCTTTATTATCAGGACAATTA
Organism: Elmis aenea; assembly: GCA_947652605.1. Classification (NCBI taxonomy): domain Eukaryota; kingdom Metazoa; phylum Arthropoda; class Insecta; order Coleoptera; family Elmidae; genus Elmis; species Elmis aenea. The sequence continues at coordinate 51,813,424 of OX393577.1, read as the reverse complement.
TTAACGTTTTTAGCAGTTGATATAACATTTTGTGTATGACACACTTTGCATTTGAAATGTAAATTGGAATAAAATCCGTTTTTTGTGTCCCCAATGAAATGCATATCTCGGATTGTACATAAAAATGGAGTGTGCACAATTTCTTGAATTTGTTGCATAAAGAAACTCACATCAATTAATCGCATTCCATCTAATTTGGCATCAAATTCATTCAAATTTAATTGTTCCTCAACTTCGAAATCATCTAATTTATGGTTTATTTCATTATAACTAAAAAAATAGGTTCTTTTTTAGTTATTGCAGTTATTATTAGGTACAAAAATTTTTATAAAATAATTTACCAGGTATTTTCATTTAAATTAATTTCCCCCAAAACAACATCGGAATTGCCAATATTTATTGCTTGACCAGGTACAGTGACTATGTTTTCTTCACGCATTTGTCTAGATTTAAAGAAAGAGTTATGTATATATAAGATTTTAATTATGTATTGTTTTAGAAATACTATAAACAGTCAAGTAGCATTCATATATCTATCTATACAATAGAACTGTTCACTTGCTTTTACAAAAATATATATTCATTTAAGTGAATTCAATTTTGCGCGGCTGAAATTTTTTGAAATTGTAATGAATCTACTAGACACCAGATTAAATAGTGTTTTTGAAAATTAAATGCGTATCAATTCCATATAATCCCGGATTCAAAAATATATACATGCAGTTAGGAGAATTAAAGGAAGGTCATAATAAAGGTAATGATACTATAAGAATGGTACAGTTAGTTTGTACTGATTTTAACGAACTCTTTTAATTAAACATAACTCTCTTGCTCTTGCCATTCTCATTCTACGTCTTGCTGATGTTTTTCGGCTATAGTAGTTGCTTTTACTATTTAAAAATGTTCGCCCCATGATCTATTCTATAGTATAGATCAATGTTTCTCAAAATTGTTACCAATAGCTTACAATAAATAGTTTTGTGGACAATATTTTGTTTTTAACTTAGCCTGGTCAATAAATTTGATTGATTTTCGATTATAATAAAAGGCTTGGGTTGGGGGACCCCTTCAGATAGATTCCGGGCCTCCAGGGCTTCGCAGACTACACTTTAAGAAATACTGGTATAGATTCTATAAGAATAAATTGACGTTTAGATTTTCCTGTCATTTTTTTGTGTTGTATGTTGTAGAACAGACATACGGCGATAAAATGGTGAGGTATTGCAGCGCATTCGCTTCGGAAAGTACAAGTGAAATTTCCTTAAAAAATGGGTTTCTTAGTTCAAGTTTTTAGAAAAAGATTGTGAATAAATTTATTTCAAATTAACAAAAATTATTAAAAACATGTTCCTTAACGGCGTTACAGGACGATATTTTAATTTTAGCCAATAGTTTACAAATATTGATGGTGTAAACAGACGTCAATTTTTAACCAGTTTTTAATATTTTTTATGCTTAACAGTATTAACTTTTTTTAAAATCGAGCCTGTACCGCCATTCTCGAACCAATAATCTGTTTACTTACAAATGTTTAAGTACTTTTGATAATTAGTGTGAGAGAAAAATTTGAATTACGAAAGCTATTTTATTGCGTGCCTTTAGTTCCCCCTTAAATAGGTTTTTTTCCTGCACGTATGTCATACAAGATAAATAGTTTTGAAAAAAATTGCAACAATCATATTATGGCAAAAACCTTGCAGGTATTGTTTTTCAAATTGTGAGATTTTCATTTTCTTTGGTTATTAATCCTGCAGTAGTTTCCTATTCAATCGTTTCTCTATCTCTTATAGTGTATAAAAGGCCTTAATATTTTCGGAAGACACAGTGTATTATATATAAAATAAAAATCTCACCAGCGAAGCATATTGTTCGAGTAAAAAAATATTGGAAAATATAAACAAAAAACTAACATTTTTGGCGTTTGAAATTATTTGAAAATGCATATCTCATATATTATTAAATTTATAATTCCTAAAAATGTCCCAGTGCGTCAAATTCATTTCCTCTAAGGGTATTTTAATGTCCAGACACTCATCATTACTCTAAATGCAGTAATGTAAAATGTTTAAAACTAAAAAACGTAAAACAAACAAAAGGAAACAGTTAAAATGAAACCTTCCGCAGCGTACAAACTTTATACATTTTGCGAACTTTCTGTAATTCATATAAAGCGAGGTAGACAATGTCGTTCCAAATGTAAAATCACTCATATACATTCAGCGTTTCTGTTCTGGTGCTTTTATTTTATTCGTTTAGTTTTGCAATTATATTATGAAATTTGGTCACAATTAGTTCTGCAACAACTACATAAAATGATGTAACTGAACATGTTCTACATTTTTAAATATTTTTGCGGTTTAAAAAAATTACTTGATAGTTGCGAAAACATGTAACCAACCTCTAAAAAGTTAGAAACTGTACGCATAACTTGTTTGTATCTAAAACCAGCATATTTTTTGTACTTTGTGTTTGTTTAAAAATATTGGCAGATCAGGAACTAAAAAAAATTATTTCAGAACTTAACAATTGCAAACTATATTCATGTAGGACTTTAATTGACAATACTCTCATGGTAGTTGCTGATTAGTTGGTTAGACGTTTAAAATAAATGTAACAACCTACAAAATATTAAACTTTTATAGATAATTTAATTATCTTTTAAAAGCATTTACCAAGGTAATTTTGTACCAAATATAGTCAAAACGTTTTTAACTCAATATTGTTTGTTTTAAATTAAGACACAAAAAAAAACTTATTTACGAGAACACATATAATAAAAACAGCTTTAATCAATATACATTAGATATTTAAAAAAATATGATTCGTCAAACTCACTCATGTGGTATAATTATTATTGGTTTGTTAACGGAAACAGTACAAAGATGATATTCATAGTTATTATTGTTGCCGTGCACCGTCTAGTACATTTTATTAAATTTAAAAAACATTTTGCATGGGTTCCCAGCAGATGTTTTTATAATTTTATTCTCACAAATATTTTTCTGTGTTCTCGAATTTAAAATAAACAACTGTAAGTAAAAAACATGTTTTTCAAGAGAATATAGCAAACGCTAAATATATATATATCTACCTAAGAGGTACCCATAAGTAATGTGGTTTTTCTTTAGATAGAAAAAATTATTTGAGAAATTGAAGCTGACCGCAGGAAAACCATCCAAGAATTAGCGACAAAGCTTAAAACGTAATGGTCAACAGTGCAAAGGTGAGGTGCAAAGAGAAGGAATGTGTCCCCTCCAATCAACTTTCAGTTGAGAACAAAGTGCAGCGTTCAACCATTTGCAGTGCAGTTTTATCCAAGTACGGAAGAGGTCCAATTCCAAAACAATTTAGATAAAAAGTGGGTTCTATAAAGCAATCCACATAAGAAAAAAAGATGGTTAACACCAGGACAACCTCCGTTGCTCACACCGAAAGCAGACTTTACCCCAAAACAGTGTTACTGTCAGTATGGTGGGTTTTCACAGCCACTATGAGCTTTTGAACCCCAATGAAACCACAACTGCCGAGTATTACTACACACAGCTTGACAGACTAAACATCGCTTTACTTCAAAACCGTTCTAGGCTGATTGATCGGAAGAGTGTCATTCTCCAGCATGATAACGCAAGACCTCATAGCGCTAGGATCACTCAAGAACAAATGGAGGAGTTGGCTTGGGAAGTCCTAGCTCACCCGTCATATTCTCCAGATGTTGCTCCGTCAGATTACCACCTGTTCAAACCAATGAAGCATTTTCTTCATGGGAAAAAGTTTACTACCATAAAAACTGCACTCGATGAGTATTTTACCACAAAACCATCCTCTTTTTACAAGAAAGTAATTGAAAGTCTACCAGAGAGATGGAGGAAGATTTTCAATAACGATGGGAAATATTTTGTAGATGCGCATAAGTAATACTGAAATCGAATATAAATAAGTACCATTTTGGACAAATTGCTTAAAAATTTTTTTATCCCACGTGTTTCATAATTTATTGAGTATTGCTGGAGTATCTATAAATTTTAATTAAAATAGCAGTGATTCAAGAAAGATTAATTTGAGAATTATATAATAAAGGTAAAAAAAGTCTCTAACATTTTTAAATAATAATTATGTTTTTTTGTCCTTCTACGGTGTATATTTTTTTAAAACAATAACGCAAATTACACAACCACAATAAATATATTTTCTTAAAAATACATTTAAAAAAAATTAATTGAAATTAATATGATTAAAAATACACTGAACACTATATTTAAATAAATGAAGTAACATATTGGTACGCAACAAGAAAACACCAAACCTAGTTGTTGAGAATAATAGTTTTTGCCATAGTTTAATTAAACTAAGAAAGTATTATGATCGCGAAAATGTTTAAATACAGGATTTTGATGGATTTACACATACATAATATGCAGGGTGCTTAAGTTTTTAATATTTAAAATCACAGAAAAGAAGTATTAAGATAAAAAAAATTATTCACGAAGAAATATAGTCTATATTCAATATTTCAAAATTAATTTTACACAGTTTTTGTATCTTAATCTATAACAGAATTGTATAAAAATGTATTTAATTAATAACGAAATTCAAGTTCTACAGTCTTAAAAACAAAGCACTAATATGAAACTTCAAAACTTTCTTATGGTTTTGTCGTTCTCAATACAATCAATTCCTAACATATACACTTTTATTCCCAAATACATTCCATCATGAAAACAATTTAGTAACCACTTCCAATATAAAAGTTAAAGCAGCAGAAGAGAAACAAAAACTACTTGAAGTTATAGAAGATGAAAGCGATATAAGCTTTTTACCCAACTTCTTGAACGCAATCGATTGTAACGACGCAACATTTTAAGTCATGTATTTCACGATAATCCATTATTAAAGCAGATTGCACCCATTGCAAGTCGCGAAAAGCAAACGGATTTCGTTAAGAAGCTTATTATAAATTACATAAACTTATAAAATTTACTAAGTTTAATATTCCGTTAAAGTACCATTCGTATAGCATAATCTCAGCAAATGTTGGTTGAAAATAAATACACAAATACTGTTATGTGGTTATTATTCCAGCACACGAGCCCTCTGCCCTCAAATATTCCCACAACCGTGTGCACATCTTAAAACACGAACGAAAACGAACAAATAAAATGCCGAAAATCTCATAAAAAATAGAACCTTATTCATCCCCGCAGTGCACGATATATGTAAAGGGAGATTTGCACAAAATATAATTCAAAAAAGTATTTGTACTTTTACATCTGCTACCTTAAGCACCCTAAAATAATTTAGTAAAAAAAGTCCCGAAGCACAAGGAAAGCCGTGGCTTGAAAATGACAAAATATTTCAGGAAACAGTATTTTTCGCCAGTCAGCGTTTATACTGCTAGAATTTAGCTAAAATTCGTGAGGACGCGTTATTGATTATTATTTTTGCACGAATATCTCCTGTTTTGTGTGGCAAAGGAAGCCCTATACATGTTTCTAACCTTTGTTGCTCAAATTCTACCACTAAATTTAGCGAAAGCTATGGAGTTGGAGCATTTTTGTCAATAGTACGAGAAGATACAATAGGTTTGTTCCAGCAGGCGATTTTGGACTAATTTATGAACTGATACATTAACTACTTTATATACATGCTTCAACTATGTACTAATAAATGTATTGGCTGCTGCTAAAACTTCTTAACGACATGCCTAACTGTAAATTACAATGTACATGCTTCAACTATGTACTAATAAATGTATTGGCTGCTGCTAAAACTTCTTAACGACATGCCTAACTGTAAATTACAATATTGTCTACTGTGTTTATAGATATTTACGCATCTTAAAAAACCAGTACTAACATGAGATTGAGAGAGCGATACATAGCTATCAGAGGCTACGTTAGTTGTCAAAAGCGCGCCGTGTAAAAATCCCATAGCTAGTTCTTGTCTTTGTTCATGTACTGTTATTACCGTTCACAAACTGATTCATGAATCGATACGATAACAGCTGAAACAGCCGACTAACTGTCCGATGAACTATCAGAGATTGCTGGAATCAGAGAGTCGAACCAAAATGTATTTCGTTCCGGTTCCGGTTTGGCTGAAAATTTCGGTTCGGTTACGGTTCGGTTCTGGTTTGGTTTGGTTCCAGTTCAGTTTCGGTTCGGTTCCGGTTTAGTTTCGGTTAGGTTCTGGTTCAGTTTCGGTTAGGTTCCGGCTCGAATAACAAATTAAAATAAGTCTGAATATTAATTCTATTTCTTTTTATACTTCGTTTTCAATTTAAGAATTGGAAAAATATCAGAACTCAATAAGATTAAATAAGTTTTTTGACAAAAACGGAAAAAAATGTAAAACAAATTATTTAAACATATTTTATTTACATGAGTACTTTAAGTACGCAATTGTTAATTAAACTTTATAATGAAAAATGGGAAAATCTTTTAAAAAATAAGAATAATAAAAATTCACCCAATTTGTATAAAAAACATCCCCTTCGTTTTTCGATTCTCCACTCAAATGCAACGTCGGAAAGAATGTTAAGCTTGATGACAACTGCTTAGCGAAAAGAACGAAATAAATTGTTGCTAAAATACTTAGAGGCTGGGTTAATGGCAAAGAAAATTATTAAATGTTTGAAGGACATTTAATAATTTAATAATAAAACATTTTAAAAACAAAAAATGTTCACGCAAAAAAATATAAAAGAGATGATTAAATTACCAAAAAAATCTGCAGTTTTTTAGAGCAAACCCAGAGCAGTGTTCAAAAATATTGTTTCATTTCCGGTTTTAAAGTTATTGGCGAAAAACTGTTTTTGTTATATTTATAAAGTGTTATATTTTCGTTATTTCTGTAAATATCGAAAAAATTTATGGACATTATTTTTAGACATGTTTATGTAGAATTTAATGGTACAGAGAACAATTCAGGCAGTGTCGCATGGTCGAGGTTACAAAATTACATATCTCAAATACGTACAACTTTGTTTAGTTTTTAAAACTGATATTTTCGTGTAGAATGGTGAAGCGTAAAAAATGTACCTTTCTGTAACCGAAAATAACCGTTATTATGTTTATTCGTTCTAACCGAAATTAACCGTTAAAAAAATTACGTTCGGTTTTTAAATTCTGCAGTTTTTCGTTCCGGCAACGGTTTCGGTTCTGTTGAAAATACGGGTTAATTTCGGTTTTCGGTTCGGCTCCGGTTCGACTCTCTGGCTGGAATGTTATATCGATACTGCGTATTACTGGTCGTTCATCGGATCATACATAGCCTTGCTGGAATAAACCTAATATTCATGTACCTATTTTAATACAGTATTTTCCTTGGGTGTACTTGCATCATAATACAATCAGAACGCTCTTAATTTAATATTTATTGAAATGGTAGATTAAGACCTGAATTCGCAATTATTTGATGTATTATAACGAAATGCATCAAATATTTAACAAGATTAAGAGAAATCCGGTGACAAATATTTGTATTACTATGCAATCAATAACCTTAAGCTTATTTCGAATAAATGTTATTTCATTTTGTTCGTTGCCTGCGCCCAAATGTTCTTCTTTGTCTGTATTCAAACAATGGACTTATTTAAGGATATTTAATCAGATGAATCCCAACAGCTATGAAATTATTGAAGCCAAAAATGCTTACTTCAACCAATTTCCTCTATTGTGAAAAGCTTAGGTAGTTCAAGTATCTTTGTTCGTCGTAAAATACTTCAGTTATTTAATTTTCTCCAAGTAGACTGGTATAAACCGACAAAGGTTTCGCTTTAATTTTTAAATTTATCACTGATCATTCCTTATTACAAAGACGAAGAGAATATTTTAAATCGTCGTTCATTAGCGCTCATCGTGACGTTAAGGTGAATCTTGGAACAATATCTCCAAGTCAGGATAACATTATGCTTTATCGCTGTATCAAAACACCTTAGCCTTTAGAAACAGCTTTCAGTTTCGGGATGCGGATTTAAAACAAAGTTCCAGCTGGAATTTCGCCTGATATGGACCGCGAGTTCAAACAGATTTAGATGCATACAAACCACATTCAAGCAGATCAAAAGAAGATGAGATACTAAAGTAAAACCAAAAACACAAAAACGTCGTAACGAAAAATATATTCATTTAATCAAAAGGTTTCCTGTATATGCGAATCTAAAAATCAATATAACGTATTTTAAAAGTTAAATTAGAATAATATAAATAAATGTTTTATATAGGTCGTCAAAAAAAATCACGAGATATGTACTTAAAAATCGAGTGTGTATTATTGGTTTGTTAGCAGGACCGGCTCAAGACAGTACCTTCGCATACTCTGGACCCAATAAGGCATGAGGTATTGTAAAAATTTGGGCCTTTTCTTTTAGCGTATGAATCAGAATTGTTATTGCTTGCTAGATTTCATGAAAAGCCGTAATTAAATCGAGGTTTGGGGGACGCAAATGAACTTATGGTGCTAATATGTACGCACTATAAGCGCTGTGACGCTGTATCTACTGAGCAGTTACAGTAGGTACTGTAGCGTATTTGCGACTCCGTATTACAGTAACTGTAAATCTACTTACATTTTCTACAAATTTTACAACGGAAAACACCTGGCAGTAACACGTAAATAGGCCCGATTGCACGAAGTAGAACTGGTGTTAAAATATAAGTTAATCCTTAAAACTAGGTAACATCAGCGCCAACTATACTGCGATGTTGTCTACTTTTAGGGTTAACGTGGTTTAAACCTGGGGTTAATCCCAGATTTAACTTATATGCAATCGAGCTATGTATTTTAAGGGCCAGTTTACATGTATTGCAACAATGAACATATTGATTGTCAAAAAAAAAAAGATTGCCATTTATTGCAATGCAATAAAATAATACTGGTTGAAGAGCTATTTACTTAAAAACCGTTCGGTTAAAAGTAAATAACAGATTTGATTAATATAAATAAATTTGTTATGGTTAACCTGTTACCGACCATGATTAATTTATAATCTTTTTATGCTTTTCTAACAACATCCATTTAATTTAAACAATTATTTATTTGCAAAATAGCAACATCAACAACCTATAACATTTAAACAAATAGTGGACGTTTTAAACAAATCTTATTACCGTAATAAAAATGGAAAAACTAAAAGTCTTTCCTTGTCAAATACAAACTAAGTAAATGTATACATACATACGCTTGATAAAAAATAAAGGAAATTAATTACACCACAGTTAAGTAAAGATTTTGTGTGGGTGAATTTTCTGTTAACAATTATTGTATTTTTAATGTATGTACTTGACAGATATTTTTAAATTATTGATATAGTCCTGTAAAACACCTACAGCATTGTATTCGACAAAGTAAAAATAATATCAATTACATAAAAAAAATAGAAATAGCATCTATTCTTCGCCATATTTAATTTTTATACGATTTTTAAATGCTGTTTCAATTATTTTTTATTATTATTAGCAGGATGTTTGAGTAAATAGTTCAATTCATTGATTATAGAGACGTTGCGTATTAAATTAAACGCTGTCTAGTCTATAACACCAATGAGGATGAAGGCGCCAAATGTTAAAGTTTTCTATGCGATATCAAAGACTTTAAAAACTGAAGAAAAACTACTATAGTTGATTTATTTACATAAGTTTAATAAAATAAATGCTTGGTATATTTTATTAATTCGTGTATTAATATAAATAAGTGTTTTTAAACATATTTTTGCAAAAGTTCTCTTGTCAATATGTTAGGCCACTTTCAAGACTCTCGTCTCTTCATTAGTAGTAGTGTTATTGTAAGTGATAAATAAATAAAACTACTCATGAACAGACAAGTGCGTTTAAAATTTTGATAAGAGCTTCTTTACAAAAAAGATAAGTGTTTTTATTTAAACTTATATCTTTTAATAAACGAAGCACTTAAATATGTCAAATATTTATAACTAAGCGTTTTATGTACTATTGTTAAAACGTTATGTAAAAAAAATGAACACGTTATTAGAATATTTAGACCATGAATAGTTTGATAGGACCGAATGTCCAAAGTGTCAGATGCCAACAGGGAATTTCGAAGATTTGTAAGAATATCAAAAAAATCATAAGGTAAGCTGACCTAACTCACCGATTGTTTACTCGTCGGTCTAAATTTTCCAGAGTCTAACACGATTTAAACAAAGCAAGGAAAGGGTCCAGAGCTGTTATACATGAGGGTGGAAAGCGCAAACAATACCTTTTAAAGCAATTTGCCAGTATAACAATACAGACACCACAGTCAGGAAATGTTGGAATATTTCTTTCAGCGCTGCATTTCACAGTGGTTTATCAACATCTGCTATCTATTAATGTCCCAGACATTAGTACAGAAACGTATTAAAAGTTTAACAAAAAACTTTTTTTTACGTACAATCACTGTATAAATTCGGGTCTTTTCTCGTCTTCATAAGTTAACTATAATCAATTTTATATTCGTTGTAGCGGATATTATAAGGAGTGCATGATTGATAATGAAAAACAGGAGCATCTAGATATATATATACACCAAGAGCATGGTCAAACTAGTCAAATAGTAGTAGAAAAATCCAGAAAGGGCGGTTTACAAAAAGCAGACTGCGCCAACATTAACGAAGTTTAGACTTTTTCCATGATTATGAATGCCTAATTACAAATTTCTAACAATAATAAAAAAGTTGGAAATAAAATATTAGGTTTCAAAAATATCTTAAGTTGTTTAACTCCATTGACCAATGAAATAACGCGATCTGGTCATTTTCGATCAATTACAATCTGATTATAGTGAAAATACATGATGCAGCTGGGTTTCAGTTCGTTGCTATGGTGAATTTTCTTACGTTAGCAACTGTTCAACCACAAGTAATTCGTATTACAATGCTTTAGTGTAATGAGTATCAAATTTTTTTTCCAGAGAAAAATATCGCATTTTGGCTAGAAAATTGGCTCGAAAATTGATAATAATATAAAAAAAATTACGGGGAATAAACACTGTTCGCTCACAAGCTAACGTCTGGAGGCAGCTAAATGACTTTTTTCCCAGAAAAATAATACAATCTCGACCAATTTTTAGACATAAATACATCCAAAAAACTATTATTTGCTGATACAATATGAAGAATTTTGATGGTGCAGATTAAAGAAAAGAAATAGTTTAATAAAGTAAAATAAGTTTTAGTAATTCCATTTTCCACTTTTTATTAAATATGTACCTACATCATAAAATGGTCTTTCAAAATAGCACTCGAGAGGGAATTTTTTGGTAATTTGCTTGTCTTTTCCATTGAAACATAGGACAGTTGCACTCCACAAAACGTCTTCGTCTTGTGGAATTGTCACCATGACTTTGTAAGTTGTAAAAGTTTCCATGGAAACGAAAAACAATTCTCTTGTTGTATTCCCCTTGTAAATTTCAGGAATCAAGTGCAATATATAATCTTGCTATTACATCATCCATCTATCTCTAAAACTTTCAAAGATCCCCATTGCGTCATAACAAATCATACAAGCGCGTGAGTTAAACTTCAAATGGAATAAGCTGTAGGGTATTTTGTTAAAGTTGCTCGCATTTTTTACTCCTTTTTTTGCGTTTTCAAATGTTTATACAAACATAATTGTTCCGCTTCGTCGTTCATTGCATCAGTCAACGCATCCAATACCGAACAAATTCTGAACGTACCCAGTCGACCATTCAAAGCGAATTCTGATAGGTGTCCAGCTCACTGACTTTCAAAACGTACACACAACTAACGTACAACGTAAAAAAACACAATTGTTGAAAAAATGTTCGTAGTATGTCAGTAAAATATTTATAGAATGTCGAACAAAATTAATTTAAAGTGCGATGAACTCTGCTGAACAATTTGTATTGCTCTCTACTGTTTAAAAAAAAATCGCTCATAAAAAATCGAATATTACCATAAATAAAATCGACAAGTAGTGTTTACCTTACATACGTAACACTCCAATCGTAATTCGTTATTTTAGTAGTAAAACCTTTACTTTAATATTTTTAAAAACAAAGAGCTAAACTAAAAGTTTTAATTAAAGTCATATTTGGTGTAAAAATATGTTTAACAAAAATTCTGCGGGTATTTTCTAATTTCAAAATAAAGCTTCAAGCATAACACCAAGCAATTTGCTGGAGATCCAAATGACAACCAAACATTTAACCTTTAAATAACGTTTTTGTGCGATCGTCCTAGAAACAGCTGTTTGACAGACGCGTTAGGAACCATGAAGTACTGCATTACCGGCCCTATGCTTGGCAACGGCCGTAAAAGTTACTTTTCAGGCCGTTACCCTTAGCAACGGCCTGAAAAGTAACTTTTACGGCCGTTGCTAAGGAGAGGTCCGGTAATGCAGTACATACGCCGTCATCTGTCAGTGACAGAATGTCACGTAGTTTTTAACCTATAATTTTGAAAATTACTAAAAATTTAAATTGTTTTTAATTCGATCGCACAAAAAATGTAATATGCACCTCGGCCAAAACGTATTTTTTCGGCCTTGTCTGTTTGCTGGCCTCGACTACGTCTCGGCCAGCAAACCAGACGCGGCCGAAAAAGTTACACGTTTTGGCCTTGATACATAAATAACTATTTTTACTTGACAACCTGCGTACGCAGTAAGGACACGTGTTTAAAAATCGACACAATTATCGCAGCAACCAAACTAATTGTCGAGCAACCTGGTCACAGCTGTATTCAAAAACAATTTCAATAAACCATTAAAACTTCCATAATTTCCTCGCAATTAAGATTAAATTACATAATATTTAATAAAATAAACTCGTTCACATGTATAAAGTGTGTGTTTTAACATAAAGGACATGGGGATCTCAATAACCGTGAGAGATAAAAGCATGGTTAAATTAGCCAAGGAATATGTTCGCAGTATCGCAGTGTTTAGTGGGAATAAAGACCAATATTTGTGTCTTAATTTTGGGTCATTCAATTTTAAATTTAAACTAAAACCTTTTTGTTATCAACATTAGAAATTGGAAATATAATATTCGTAGGTTAAGCACGGTGTTGCTAAAATTGTCTAATTAGTTTTTGATATGCGATAGTCAACTTAATTACTTTTTATAGGCGCCATAATGGATTTTTATAGTACGGGTAGGTACCATTTACTCGTATTGTGAAGTTTAGAAAAATGTAAAAATATAAAGAATTTTAGCAATATATCCGGTTATCAAGGACGTTACAATCAAAATATAGTTGATTCGAATTTATAAAGAGCACCTTAAATAAAAAGCTAAATTAAACATCTAAAGCCATTCTCGAGATATAGCTCATAGATCTAACATGTTTAGCAACATCTTGGCTTTGTCTATTTTATTATTAATAAGCAAACATTACCTTATCAACTCGAAGTTTTTAGTTTTTTCAGGACTTCAGAAAATGGACACAATTTTAAAATTTCCAATTTTTATTCTTACTATGCACATAACACTAATCTGCCAATTTAACCATCTTTTTATCTTTAATGGTTTTCGAAATTACCATGTATAGCTTAAAAAAGATGGATCAGTTTTTGATAATAAGAAAGTAAACTTTTTCAATATGCAGCTTTTTTAATAATATCGTTATTGCAAATTTTACACATATATATCATATTATAGAAGACGAAAAGTTGTCACATTTTTGTGAGCATTTTACTAACTTATTACCGTTCTGCTGCAAAGTAGATTAAAGTTAAAATAACACCCAATTGTTGCTATTTACATCTGGTAATTTATTTTTAAAAAAAGGGACCCTCCATAGTTATTAATAATTAATTTTAAATTTTATGATATTGCCATGCAAATACGCCCGCGAAAATTAAAGAGTCTAGGCACCTCAAAACTTGTGAATTTGTTGATATAAGATAACATACAGGGTGGTCCACAAAGTAGGGCCACTATTGGGATTTCGTAAAGCGTAAACGGTAAAAACTACAAAGAAGTTTAAATTAGACAAATTGTTTCTTTTTCGGAGATCTATTCAGTGATGCTTTAATGTTTTAAAAAAGTCCCAAAAAAGGCGCCATAAAGCTATCGAGTAATGTTTTAATTTTACTGTGCGTAAGAAAATCTATAACTTTATCTCCAAATATATTTTTGCACCATCAAAGATAACCGAACTATAAACGACTTTTAAAAATTATTGCCAATTTTGATTTTTGTTTATTATCTAGCGTGCTATGGGACTTTTTTAAAACATTAAAGCATCACTGAATAGTTCTCAGAAAGGGGAACAATTTGTCTAATTTAAACTTCTCTTAGCTCTTACAGTTTACGAGATCCCAATGGTGGCCTTTCTATGTGAACCACCCTGTATAGTTCAATTTAAGGGATATTAAAAGTAAAAATTATCAGCGCATATTGTTACTAATATTCCCAAGCTTAAAAATCGAAAGATGAGGTTGTTTAAAAATTTATCAACAAAATAAAATTCATGTGCAATTGAAAATTAACCTATAAAGTTATAATAAAATGATGTGATCAGTTTGTAATACTGTTCGTTAAAAAAGTAAAAAATGCAATATTGTATATCCATCACTTATTTCAGGTGATTTGTAATTTTGAAAAATGTTTTTCTTTTACAATTTATATAATTCGAAATTGCCTTTAAAAATATTGTTGAAGAGATATGAGCATCCGATAACGTCATAGTTTTGCTACGAAAACAATTACTGACAATCATCATTCTTCGTTTTCAAGACAAACTGTTATATTCTAGATTTTGCTATTTCGTTAAAAACAAAAACAGTTAAAGAACGTCGACACCATAATGTACTTTACTTGTAACAGCATAAACTGGCAAACGCGTACAGTACTTGTTCCTTTTATAAAATTTAAAATATCAATATTGTTTTTCACGGGCTACGTAATCCGCGCAGGTGACGTATTTCTTTTTAGAAGTCAAATCTTTGATGAAAAGAATGTATAGAGGGCCAAAATGTGAAACTTACATAGAAATTTCATTACAATTTGTCAGTATTACGTTCTTATACTTAAAGCTGACGATATATCTTACTTGAGCTGTCAGCCAACACAAAAACTTAAAATTTCCGGTTTGTAATTTGTATCTCGAAATTAATTTCGCCAAATAACAGCTATCTGATGTCAAAGTTAAAAACTTGTTATTCCCAATTTTCACCAGGTTTCGTGTAACAATATACAGTGTGCCCCAATCTGGGTAGGGGATTTCATGACTATATTAATTTTTTGTTATTAATGCTACGAAGTTGGTTCAATAGGAAAAGTTGTGCAGCTCTAAGAACTTAGTATTTTAATGCTTTTGTTTTTTAATTTCAAGTTTAAAAAAAAAAACAGAAGAAGGCACTTTGTTTAAACGATTAATAATTCATTCATTGGGGTACCTACGTAATTAAGACTTGCAACTTATACAGGGTGCCCATTTTTCTAACCTGTTGTATTGGTAACTCCCTTAATATTAGAGATACAATAACGTTTAAATTAGCAAATTTGTGCAGAATTTAAAAGGAAATCTGATGCCATTTTTAAATTTGACCTACGTCATCAACTTTTTGAAATATTTTGAAAAAACTGAAAAAGGTCTATTTTTTTAAACTTGAATAATTCCGTAACCCAGTGGTTTCCAACCTTTTTGTACCTACGCCCCCCTTTTTCATAAAAAACTTTTTGCGCCCCCCTTATTCTCGGTACAATCTAATTTCATAACTATTGTCCAGATATAATAATTATTTAATGGGCTACAAAACAATATACCATATTTTGTGTAAATAAAGTTCTTTTTATTTGTTTATATTCATAAATGATATTTCGGTAACAGCTGTGCGCTCTCCTTGCAACAGTCTCGCGCCCCCCTAGGGGGGCGCGCCCCACAGGTTGGAAACCACTGCGTAACCATATGAGCTAGAATAAAAATAAAAATTGGCTTTTATAGATATTTATACATAGATTTTAAGTATGTAAGCAAAATTTTCATAGCACTCTCGATTTCCGAGTTATAGAACAAACTTGCATTTTTTTAAATGGAAGTCATAGTTGGCTGTGGCCTTATTAAAAAGGTTATTTTTTTCTCGTTTCAATGATATAAGGTTTGTTATGCTTTACTCTTGTAGTTTCTCTATAAATAAGCAAAAATCATTTTACATGTTCACTGCCTACTAATAAATGGGAGTTATCCCGTGTTGATGGTCTTTTTTTTTTCGATGTGACATTTAAGAGTAGTCTCTTATCGTTAGTGTAGCAGTTATTAGCCAGTAACAAATTTTAAAAACAAAACCTCAGAGTTTGTCAAATAAAATTTATTGTTTGTTATACGTATAAATCTCTCCCTCGTGTTGTTCAAATTTTTTTATTTAGTTTATTGTAAATTTCAAAAACAATGTTTTGTAATGAAGAAAAAAACGACATGTTTTTCTATTACTACGCTTGTAATGGAAATAGTAGAAATTCAAGTGAAATGTATTTGCAAAGATTTATGGAAAGGAGGCAACCAAGAAAGAAATTATTTTCGTTATAAGAAACCAATTTAAAAAAATACGGGTCATTTACCAAATCCAAAGGTTTGAAAATTAAATTTAAGCAAGAAGATGAAGAGAGAGTCCTGGCATACGTAAATTATAAACCAACATCATCTACCCGGGAGTTGTCCCTTGAATGTGGTGTGAACTGAAAAGGCTCGACTGATTTTAAAACAATTAATTTAAGCCATATAATACCCATAATAGCCATATAATATTGACAATACTTTGTATCCTAATGATTTACAAAGAAGATTAAATTACGCTCGATAGTTTTTAGAAGAAACAAATACTAACCCAAATTTTACTGACACAATTTTATTAGGTAGGTACCTGATGAAGCCAAATTCACAAATAATGGGATATTCAACAGACACAAAATAATCGTCTCAAAATAATCCTCACCCTACTATTGAAAGACGAGATTAGAATATATTTTCGATAAATGTTTGATGTGGTATACTTATTACAAAAATAATTGGTCCATACTTTTACAATGAAAATTTTAATGGTGATCGGTATTTGTCATTTTTGCAAAATGAACTGAACATCATATTAGATGAAGTTCCGTTGCATTTAGTGCAAAATTTTAATTATTTTTAACATGACGGTGCTCCTGCGCACAATTCAAGAACTGTGTCTGATTATCTGTCTAATCGTTTTCCTAGATGTATTGGCAATAATGACCCTGTGAGATGGCCGGCAAGATCACCGGATTTAACACCACTTGATTTTTTTTTGTGGGGAATGCTTAAAGATAAGGTGTATACCAAAAAACCTGATATTTCTTTATCAGAAAACATTGTTTTTGAAATTTAGAATAAACTCAAACAAAAATTTTGATCAAAACGAGAGAGAGATTTATACGTATAACAAACAACAAATTTTATTTGACAAACTCTGAGGTTTTATTTTTAAAATTTGTAACTGGCTAATAACTGCTACACTAACAATAATAAACAACTCTTAAATGTCACGTCGAGAAAAAAAAAGACCATCAACACGGGATAACTCCCATCTATTACATGTGAACATGTAAAATGATTTTTGCTTATTTAAAGAAAAACTACAAGAGTAAAGCATAACAAACCTTATATCATTGAAACGAGAAAAAAATAACCTTTTTAATGAGGCCACAGCCAACTATGACTTCCATTTAAAAAAATGCAAGTTTGTGTTATAAGGTTATAACTCGGAAATCGAGAGTGCTATGAAAATTTTGTC
Organism: Elmis aenea; assembly: GCA_947652605.1. Lineage (NCBI taxonomy): Eukaryota > Metazoa > Arthropoda > Insecta > Coleoptera > Elmidae > Elmis > Elmis aenea. The sequence goes on along the minus strand of OX393577.1, from coordinate 51,795,707 downwards.
AACATATTTAAAATCTACGTATAAATATCTATAAAAGCCAATTTTTATTTTTATTCTAGCTCATATGGTTACGGAATTATTCAAGTTTAAAAAAATAGACCTTTTTCAGTTTTTTCAAACTATTTCAAAAAGTTGATGACGTAGGTCAAATTTGAAAATGGCATCAGATTTCCTTTTAAGTTCTGCACAAATTTGCTAATTTAAACGTTACTGTATCTCTAATATTAACGGAGTTACCCATACAACAGGTTAGAAAAATGGGCATCCTGTATACAAACTTTTTTTGACCACTTGGATGGTAAAGAGTTTCAATTTAAAAAAAAATATCATAAATAATAATTAAACAATAATTAAATACTATCTATAATAAAGTTTAATCAAAAAACCAAGTACCTCTCTTTTTTAAAGAGTTTACGTCAACGTGCTAGACCATTTTAAAGACTGTCGTCTCTTTGCTAGCGATCTTATCTTATTACATTTTTGATTATCGATACTTAACTAGCAAGACAAAATTGCAAGCAAATTGAACACCCTGTATTTTCCCCGGTTTATTAAAAGATCAACGTCGATAGACGCCACTAATACATGTCATTAAAATTCTTTCTGAACCAATACGGTACGGATAATATAACGGTTTTAAGCGATTTACGTCGGGATGTTTGAAAATTACCGAATGTTTCTGTTTTAAGTGCTACTAAAACCTTTATCAATAAGTCGTAAAAAGTAAATAGCGGGATGATATACAAAATGGAAATCGATTTAAGTTTTAAGACGGGCGAGCTCTTACATGACATTATGCTCAGGTAGACCCGATCATTTCGTAAAACTGCGTTATTTAAAAACTACTTACCACACAAAAGCTCGGAGGAATTTTAATATCAGGAAAATGTGTCGCTCACCTAAAACAAAAAACGAAAAATAAATACAGAATACTCAATATTAAACCTCAAAAAGAGCGTATATACTCTTCAACACTTTAGCATATTACAAATTAATTGCTAGGAACTTAACTGTAAATCTAATGCAACATAGAAAAGTTCCTACAAATTTTGCTTCATACAAAAAGGTATATTTTTATAATCTAGAGAAACTATCGGCGTGGCTGAAAATATATTCGATATCAGTTCATCGGTTTCGATATTTAATATCCGGTTTAATCAAACTGAACACTGTTCTGTTAATATTCAATATTATTATTAAAAGTAGACATCGCCCGTTCACAAGCTTAAGGCCAATATTGTATGAAGTTTATGTTCTAAACATTGTGAAAAACAACAGAATGAAAATGTTTCATATTATTCTGTTTTCTCAAGTGATTGGTATGTACATTATCGATTTTTTAGCATTAATGATTGCACAATAATTTTAATACACTATTAAATAAAACAAAAATTGTAAGGATTGCAAAGTTTAAATTATTTAAGTTATTCCTATTGAACACAAGATTAAATATACAGGGTGTACCAAGAGCTTCCTACCCTAGTCTTGTAACGTTTTTATTTTAAGAAATAAAGCTTTTGTGCTTTTTACAAAATAGTTTTAAAAGTGTCGGAAGATTTTTTAAAAACTGTTACTTGATTTTCATTTCTTTGTTTATGACATACCCGAGTGTAAAATTTTATTTTTAAACTTATTTTTATTTGAAATACGCCACTTAAAAGCTCTCATAATTGTCTATTACATAATATACACGCTGTCACACAAAAAAACACCGCAAGCTGCAACTCCGTTGTTTGTGGTACGATTTTGATGACCATAAAAGTAAATGAAATGGCTCCTCAAATACTATAAACTAAATTGGATTTCAATTTTTTTTTCAAGTTCAACTTAAATGTCAAACGATAGTCAACTTTTTTTTTCAAATGGCACCATCTATATTTTTTTACTAATTCTGGTACACATTTTTTTTCTGAATTCAATGATAATAAGTTGATTTTAGTGCAAAACTAATAAGAAATAAAAATAAAAGTTTAACAGAAGAAATAAGTTAGGTTTCATAAAATTTTCAAGCGTCCCGTGGAAAACAAAACAATCTTAATCAACAAATGTTATTTAAACGTCAGTGTGGTATTTTTGTTGGTGTAATTTTCTATATAACACAAAATTATGGATAAAAATCTACTCACCGATATGTTACAAGTGTATTTCCAATGCAATAAAAATAGTTCCGAAGCCGTGCGTATTTACGGTAATCGCTTTCCAGACAGAGAAGTTCCAGAATTTCGTAAATTTAAAAGGCTTGAGGAGAATTTGAGAAACTATGGAGCTTTCAAGAAACCCAAACAAAAATATTATTTCTGTTAAACTTTAATTTTATTTCTTATTAGTTTTGCACTAAAATCAACTTATTATCATTGAATTCAGAAAAAAAATGTGTAACCCTCGAAGAAAAAAAATTGACTATCGTTTGACATTTAAGTTGAACTTGAAAAAACTCGAAATCCAATTCGGTCCATAGTATTTGAGGAGCCATTTAATTTACTTTTTTGTTCATCAAAATCGGACCACAAACAACAGAGTTACAGCTTGCGGCGTTTTTTTTTGTGTGACACCCTGTATAATTTAACTACATGTTGCCGAAAACTGTTTAATAAAAAAATCAGCCACTAGATTAGTAAAAGTGGTCTAAATAAAATAAGCGAATATTGTAGAAAAATGTTTTTAGAATTCATCGATATAGGTACTGTTATTTATATCCTTTAAGAGGATTCTTCTCATAAAACTAATAAATCAGTAATTTACTACTTAACTTTCATGTATTTATAGGACGAATGTGCTATAACACTTGGATCAACATTTTCAAAATAATAGTAATGAATTAAAACATTAAATATTTCGATATCAAAAAAGTTTAAATTGGCCACTTAAACGTAAAATACCTTTGTGATAATGTTCCAACACACTATGGTCATTTACAACTATAAGATTATACAAACACACAATTCCAAAAATTTTATGCTTGGATTTATTGAATACGAATTTTTTTATGTAACCGAGGCGTCATTTTCAAGAAATACCTTTTCGTTTCGTGCAACAAATGTTTGTGGCCTCAATACAATTCATTCAAGATCGGCAGTTCTCGGTTTTCATCGTGTATTAGAGACGTGAAAGGGGAATCCCCTAGTTCTTTTTAGATCTGTACACCATGTTACAATTTCGGTTCGGGGAATTCCCCATTTCGATCTTTTATGAGAAAAGCATTCCTCATTTAAGTAAATCCAAATTTGCGTAATTAACTGTTTGTTATTTTTTTTTTCAGTTAATACAAATGGTTTAAAAGATATACAGTGTTCGAGATAACATTTCCAGCATGGGTTTCACACTTATTATAAGAGATGCAGTACAGGTTTGCTTACATCGGATAAATTATTGTTAAAAACTTACGAGAAAATGTTGAATTACTATTTTCTCTAAAATGAAAAGTGATTTTAAAAAATCCAAAATTATAGTTTCATTCTTCATAAAAAATAGTACCTACCTGATATCTTCAGGTAGGTACTTTTTTTACAAATAAAATTAATCTAATGTTTAAGCTTTAAGACAAAAAAGATATGAGAGTAAAAAAATTAACATTTACAACTTCCTAAGAACGAGGAATTTTGCACTTTAAAAAATAGATTATACCTCCTCTCATCTTCAAGAATAATTCATCTAATATTTATAAGCGAGATACCCATCCTGAAAATGTTATCTGGGACACTCTGTATATGCACCACAGCCTTCCTTCGCCAAATGTCAATTTCTAAAAACCGCAACGTGAACGGAAAAAACGGTACGTGTTTGAAAAAACAGTACTTTGTTACATTTTTTTGCTAGTAAACAATTTTTTTAAAAATTTAATAAGAGTAAATTTACATATTTTGAAAACGTATTAGTCGTTTGATATTGTTTAAACAGTTCCATTTACCCGAACTTCGTTTACATCGTATTGACGCGGAACCAAGTAATTACGTAAATTGAATGATAACTGTATTTATTGCACAGTGTAGGTACAAAAGTATATATTTTTATACGTTTATTACATCAGTATCGTATGATGTTTAAACGAATTATCATTTTGCGTAAGTAATACGCTGAGACGTACACATAAATCTTAAATAATTACTTGGTTAACCTGTATTCGATTATAAATTATAACGCTCCACGTCCGATGCAGCAAAAAGTTGTTAATAATGGGTCAGTATAAAATATATATTTTTTACAACGATTTCCTTCATCGTTTCTTGCAGCTTTCGAGTCTGCTGGGTTCGATAAACGTCAAAGGGGTGTTCCTGGGGCGCGATCAACACCCCGGTCTATTGCATTGACCCCACATCAATCATACACTATTCAGATGAACTGTCACCAGCAGGAGGCCGCATGTTTGCAGAGGAATGAAAGCTAAAGGTGTTCAATGTTGGCTTGGGCTCTATTATCGGTTTTCGATTCGAGATTATCTTTCAAACATACAAGATTTTGGTCAGCGATAACTCCATTATTTGAAATTTACAAAGCTTGGGCCTTTACAACGGAAAATGGAATAGATCTGTTCGGTTTTTAGATTAAAACTATAAATTTCCTAGATCGAATCATAAATTTTGTGCTGTATGTAAAATTATTTCAAACGTCAATAGAATGTGACACAGTGAAGTCGCTCTGTTAAATATGAATTTTGTAATTATTATTGTGAAATATTAAACAACAAATACTTTTTTAATATTAGGCGAATACAAACGAGTACAAAATGCTTAATGATGAGAACTTTTCAACGTTCCTTAGTATTGTTTTGTGAGTTTTCCTAAAATTCATAAAATAATGTAGATTGTCCTACTTTCACACAAATTAAGCCGAACGTCTAAAAAATTGTTGGGAATTTAAATTTGTTACAACAAAAATAATTTGCTGGTGTAGATATGCATATCCTTTAAAATGCTTGGCGGTATACGATGAGACAGTCGTACGTACAGGTTGTTACAGTTTTGATGGGGCACTGTTACTATTTCCGTAAATAATAAAAATACAAGGTTGGTTAATTAAGACAAAATTTTGCTACTTGGGAGTATATTTTTTAAAAAGATATTGTTTAGTTTTAAATTCTATGGCTTGTGTCATACAAGAATAAACCGAAATTGACCAACATTTTTAAACTCAAACTTCTCGTCTATCGTTGCTAATACACAAACTTAAAAAAAAAAGTTTAATAGATTTTTGCCATAAAATTGTGATAGCTAAATTTTAATTTATACAGGGTGTTTCTTAAGTATTGTAAAAAGGAGGTGATTCCTTATCGAAAATTATGAGGGGTCTTTCATATGAAATGTTTTCCTTAGACGTCTCCTTTCGGAGTTACGCCCCCCTAAAGGGGAGCGATAAAATTGGGTTTTTATTTTATATCTCAAATTTGGATAAATGTAAGAGGAGAATGATATTTGGTAGATGTTTTATACTTATTTAAAGGTTTCGTTTCCCATAGTAATATCATCATCTCTAACCTTCACAGGGGGCTGAAAAGTAATAGGTACCCATGTTGGTTCTTTTATCAGAACTTTTTAATAGGTTAAAATTTTGCAATTACATTTTTGTTTAAGATTGATTTATTTAAAAACTTTTTTATTCTTTAGTTTATCTCGTAGAACCTACCGGTTTTGAGTAAATAATAAAGTAATTCATTTTGACGTTTACGCGGTGACAACGCTAAAACGCCCGTCAATTCTACCCAATATGAACATAAACAAACCATGGCAACCACCAAAATGAATCGTTTTATATTGGAATATTTGATGGTTCATGTATATTTACTTAATTTTTTACTCAAAAACGGTAGGTTTACGAGAAAAACTAAACAATAAAAAAAGTTTCTAAATTAATCATGCTTTCAAAAACAAATTTTTTATTCGCAAAATTTTAACCCACCAAAAAGTTCCGATAAAAATACCAACAGAGGTCGCACTTTTCAGCCGCCTGTGAAGGTGGGAGATGATTAAAAATATTACTATGGGAAACCTTTTAATAAGTATAAAACATCTACCAAATATCATTCTCATGCATATATCCAAATTTGAGGAATAAAATTAAAACCTAATTTTACCGCTCCCCTTAAGGGGGGTGTAACTCCGTCTAAGACAAAAATGTTACATGAAAGACCACCCTTAATTTTCGATAAGGAATTGCCTTCTAAGTTCTTTTGCAATACTTAAGAAGCACCCTCAATGAAATTACTTTTTTAATGGCATTTTTACAAAAATAAGCGAAATAATTAAAAAATTGCTATATGTACGAAAAAATCAACGTTGCCATGAAAAAGACAATAATTAACTTCCATGGTTTTACTTGTTAATCTATCACAACCGGTGAAATTTAAACGAATGTAACGGAAAATTTTATTTTTATAATTTACGGGGATAGCAATACTGCCCAATAGAAAAGCGAAAAAAGTATATTCAAATGAATAGTTTTAAAATACAACTACTGTTCATTTTGAAAATAAACTATATATAAAACAATGATTATTCAATAATCATTACTATTGAACATTAAAAAAAACTGTCAGTAATTTCTGCACATTCTTTTTTATATTAAGTCTGATGCGGTATCACAATATCGCCCTTCTAATGGATTCATAATTTGTATCAAACTTTTTTAAACAAAAAAAAAACAGGAAGCTAAGATTAAAAACAAGTGTGATATTTTGAACATTTTAAAGTGATTTACCTATTTCAAGTGCCTATTATAAGTTTTTACCATTATACTGTACTTATTTGTAGGTTTTTCTTGGAGACACAAATTAAGTTTAAAAAAATGATTTAGGAAAAACTAAACCTAAACAGCTGTCGATGCAATAGGATATTTAAATGGTTGTAGCATTTCACGTTACAAATTTTGGATAATAATATTTTAATCGCTCGCAATATTCAAGTATCAATCTCCAAAAAATTTGTTACACATATTTTTTTATGAAAACATTCGATAAAATTATAGTGGCTGTTACTTAAGTGCTTAAAACTATTAAGATTCAAATATCAGAAGATCCAGTTAAAATGTAAGCTTTTTGTATGACATATAAATGATAACGAATTGTGACTGCTTGCTTCTAACAAATGTAGGTTAACGATTCTCTCTAGAATAACTTTCGTAAGCTTGACAAAAAAATCGTTTCGTTAACAACAAATCTAGACGTATCTAAAAGATTGATAAATATACAAGTCTAATATTATTTTATAGTCTTTATCTATACAATTCGTGAACGATTTTTATCTCCAGTGGACAATTACAGTGTGGGCGAAATTGCAAAAGCCATTTTTGAGTTAAACGAAAACATTTCAATTTCAAAACCAAAACGTCACGAATGTTTATTAAAAAAGATATACGTCTCTGTGAGCGCACGTGTGTAAATAATCGTCTCATGCTTCAGAACAGAGCTTAAAAAAAGCGGTTATATAGAACGGCTTACGAAAAGATAATATACAATCATAAATGCTTCTATGCTTGCGTTTTCCGCTTAATAAAAATACAAAAACATGCATAAAATTCTATAAGTAAATGGCAAAAAAACACGCTATTGCCTCAAAATTAGGTAAGAAAAATGTTTATAACCCAAATTCTTGACGCATTCAAAACATTAACCCATATCTCCAACCATAACTTCTTACTATAACAGAACATCAAAGAGGAGAGTGTAATTTGGGTTACGCTTCGTAATATTTCATCCTGCATCTGCTATATCAACTGGTCGATGCGACATTAGCTCGACCTCCATATACATACAAAATTAGTTGTGGTTAAACACAATTACAGACTTTAAACGCGTTTTGGATGGCCGTTACACAACAAAAAAATCTCCCGATAATAGCTCTCACGTAAAGATTAAATCCCATTTCGTTATAGATTTAGTTTTGAACACTAAATACGTTTCTTTTGTGCATGGTTGAATGAAATCTTTAGGTTTTATCCGGAAAATTGGGTTCGCTCTTAACAAAAAAAAAAGTTCGATCGATTTAAAGCGGCAACACGTACCTATTTGAAGGATAACAGATGGGTAAATAACCACTCAGCAATGTCCGTCCCGCAAACAATATATCGTACTGGAAGGCGTTTCGCAAATTAATTCCTGTTATCTCAGGAGAAATTTATCCCAAACTAAAGCCACACACAAAGCCTTCACTAACTAAACTAAAGCGTCGTTCAGGAACACGCATCCCCATTTACCCATTGTTATCTCCTACAATGCCTATAGCGAGAATGCAGCACCAACATCGTCAGTTGTTAAAACTGCTGCAGTGACTTTTACTTCGTAGTAAAAACTAAAAAGAAACAACAAGTAAGACTTATGACCCGTGATTTTTTTCCGAAAAGTTTTGGAATAAAAATGGCTTTTAAATAGAGAACTGTATTAAATTTAATTTCAAGATATCAAACAAAACAAAATCGAATTTGTTGAAGTTTTTATGTTTTGTAAAATAGTTCTTGCAGCTAATCGAACATACCTACTAAAATAAAATCAAAAAAAATATTTCCAAGATTAAAATAGGAGTGCGATTCTGAGTATCCCGCAATGACAAAAAAGACTAAAAATCTTTTACTGCCACTTTCAAAAAATTATTCTAAAACGCAAAAACAAATGTTTTTTAACGAAATTTCAAAGAATTGCTAGGTGTTGCAATCAATATCTTGATAGCAATTGAGCTAAAGTAAATTTGGTTATTTAATTAAGAAGCATATAGGATTTGTTACTATTTTTTGTTGTTTTCCATTTTAAACTATTCGAGCTAATCTATATACTCGTATATAAAGAAAACATAAGTTTTGAACACAGGCCTGTACAAATTTCTTTTATAGCACAGGTGCAACACCGATTTTCCGAAAACTGATAGTTCGGTACCTCCTTTAGTTCGGAACAAACTACGAGGAAGTCTTTGCGGTTATACTGCCGAAAGAGTTCCCTGTCCTATGATGATAAAAATGACATATACATATTGCAGAACTTAAAGAGAGGATTCATATGGTGGTAGTCTTATTTTTTGCGGAACTCCACCGTTAAGAAAATATTCAATGCCAAATCTTTCTCAAGTGTACTTCGGCTATTTTCGCGTAATAAATACGTTCAAAAATATCAAATATAACTGTTTAGATCAGTAAATAGATGGTCAGGTTAAAAGGTTTGCCAAAGTTTTTTTTTTTTAAATAAGTAATGGAAAGAAAGCTATTAATACAAAGAGCATTAACAACAGTTTTTTTTGTAGATTATAATCCAAATAAATGGCTAAAGGGGACCCTTTTAGAAATGACCTCTTTACATTATTTACACCGCACTTACTGGTGGTGACACCGAAATTTTGTGAGATTCTCAACTTATTTTGCTTAAATTTAACTATAGCTATGATTTCACATTAGTCCAGCAAATCCGGTAAGGCTTTGAAACTAAGAGTTCCGGAAAATCGGAGCTGTACCTGTACATTATAGTTACTAGGTTTTAATAACTCTTACGTTTGTATATATTTATTTTAAAACGAAAACCATTTTCAATACGTTTAGTTTTTATGAGGTAAGTACAATATTAATTGTCGCAATGTCATTTAGTACTTTTTTTGTGGTAAGCTATAAACCGAATCTTCGATTCGCAAGAAAGACAAAATAATTAAGAAAACTAATTTGCCATAAAATCTAAAATTAAGATTGTTTCTGTACAAAACAAAAAATACATGATTTCTTGCATTGCCTTGGACCATCTCTTCTACAACAAAATTATACGTAAAAGGGATACACATTCATATATTTCCCATTTGTTTGTTTCGCAATGTCTACACTCAATTTTGACCATAAGTGTGTTGAATTTGTTAATCATTATTGATAAATAATCATTGATTCACTAAAAATTTAAAGCAATCAGTTTGTTTTCATACAGTTTGAACAGTATTTTTAGCCTTCAGTCAGCAAACAACTTTAATACAGTGTTGTATATATCCCATCTTTTTGGGCAATAAATTTCATCGCATAAAAATTTCCACAAATACATTATTTATACGTTTCTTTTGTGATGCGTTGGCAGAATATTATCGATCAATACAGACACAGCAAATTGGACATACCAAGTAGACTCGACTTATTAAAAGAAAGGTACAAAAGTTTTAATAGATGTTCCTGCATCCGTTCTCGTACAATTCACTAAAGAAAATGACAAATTAGGATGTCACTCTTACATCAATCAGTTTGTTGTACCAGGAAAGAACGAGATTAAAAACTAGAGGTATTATCTCCAAGATTATCGTTGGACTTAATGCCAATCAATACATCAACGTTAGATTCTACAGCTTCTTTCAGAGAATATTAAATTGTCTTTGTTGTACAAAGTAAAATATTGGCTGCGTTATATATGTGGAAAATTATCAGTAGTAATATAACAAGTGCATTAAAAATTATCGATAATTTTTGGTAAACATGCCCGAATGCAAGTTGAGCTGAAAAAATCACGAGTGTACGAAGTGCACTCGTGATTTTTTCTTCTTTAACTTGCATGAGTGAAGATTTGCCAAAAATTATAGATTATTTGCAATGCACGAGTTATATTTTGTCAGAAAATTTCCTTCACCTAACCTATCTGTCAAATTAAAATGTTGTTTAATTTAGATAAATTAAAGTATACCTACTACTTACTGCGATTGTTATTATTAATAGATCATTTATAACTAATTTTTAATTCAAGAATTATATTTTAATAAAAATTAATGAACCAAATAGTATTTAGGTACATACATAATCTGTTATGTCAAATTTTACAAGTACTGTCAGAGTGGTGTGTCAGGGGTGTGGTTTAATCTATATTAAAGTAACGTTATTGGTCGCCGACATCTGTCAAAAAATTATCAAGACCAAAATACCTTATTTCCTCTCCAAATTTATATTTTCCACCAATCAAAAACTCAGATTTCTTAGAAACGACCAATAAACGCATGAAAATCTGTTAATTGCGAAAAGTAAATTATCAGTGTATGATTATGTTTATTGGCCGTTTAAAGGAAATCTGAGTTTGTTATTGGTCGAAAACGCAAATTTTACAGGAGGATCAACTCCTGGCAGAGGAATGTAAAATTATTACCGTGTAATATTGCTCCTATTGGTAGTCTCTAAAAGATTTAAGATTAGTGATTGGTTGAAAACGCAAATTTGACAGGTGAAGGGAATTTTCATATAAGTAAACAAACAGCTTAATTATAACTTGTTTTTCCGTTCACAGACATAAATTCTCAAATTTTAACAAGTTACTACAAGAGAAGTTAGTTGGCCATTCATTTCTGTATCAATATTTTTAAATAATACCAAGGATGATTACCGCAAAATCGCTAATTTGCTCTTTCTGTATTGTTCCATAATATTCTGCCAGCGCATAACAAAAGAAACGTTTAAATAATGTATTTATAGAAGTTTTTTTTTTTATAATATAGGTTTGTTAGCAATCAGAATTCTATAAGCTAATTTGGTAGTCTAGCACTAATCACAGCACCACTATGACATGATCAGAACATTCCATCGACGTGTCCTCTGTAAAGCTAAAGCCGCACTGCGGGAGGGTTGGCTGGAGGGTAGATGGTAGATACACGCCGTCGCCTGGCGAAAATTTGTTGTGAAACAATGCGCCTGGATTGTCGCCAGGCGACGGCGTGTATCTACCATCTACCCTCCAGCCAAAAATCCCGCAGTGCGGCCTTAGCTTAAGGCCTCTACTCACCTTCCAACTTATCGGTAAAACCGGCCTACCATTTCGACAAATTGTATAGTGTGTAGCACCGTCGGCCCACCAAACGATTGGACGTTGGAAAGTTTGGGTGGCCAGACCATCCGACAAGCCAACCAACCCACTACAATTCGCTATAGATAAGACAGTGCGCACCGTTGGACGACCGAACTCAAAAACGAACGCGTTTTGTAAGTTTGATGACGCATTATGCAGTTTTGGTTAAATTGGTCGGAAGTGAGTAGACACTCTTCAATATGGTTGTCCTGACGATCGGAAAGTAAGTAGAGGCCTTTAGCCGTCCATCAGGTTAGATGGCCAGTGTCTTTTAAGCCTACTGTCATCACACCCCTTCAGCAGTGAATGTAAGAGGATGCTGCTACGGCCCCCGAACCTCTCATGGTGTTTAGCACTCCGCTCCCCAATAATATCTCTAACAAATGGCACATCAAGGTCATTATGCAGAAAAATTTCTGCTCCATAAGTCCACATGGGTTTGATAACAGTTATGTACAACAATAATTTGTTCTATAGAGCTGAATACTTCATTACAAAAGTACAATTTCTTTTTACATTTGTAATTAAATTTTATACACCTTTAATTCTGTTTTATGCATTATGTATCGTATTCAAAACAATGTGTAAAAATCGAGTTTTAGAAACATGTTTTTGGCTTTCAGATCTTGAGTTCGATCTATACACGCGTAACACTTTTATGAGTTCCTGTTTATCTTGTGCACTGCAGAAGGAACTAATCAACAATTGCTCCAGGAATGCATATTAACTAGAGGTCAAACATCAACAAATGTATTTAGTATACATCAGTGGCGTGCGGTGACTTTTCAACCAGGGAAGGCTGTCCAAAAAAAAACGACCAATTTATTTTTTAAAATTCAATTTTATTCTACAAAATTGTATGTAGCGAAACAGTGCACTAAAAATTGAGTAAAGCTGATTTAAACAGAAGAAGCTTGAATCAAAGAGAGTACAAAAAATCAACTTACAACGGAAATGATTATTTTTGTAGCGTGCGGAAACATTAATCGAGTGCGAGCTGCCCATGGAAGCAAACGGAGATACCGCATCCACCGTAGATGTTAAGTAAGCAACGATTCGGCCATAGACTATAGACTTCATCGCAGTGCGCATACGCCAAGGAAGCAAATTCCGAATCCGCATCCCATAGTCATGCTCACAAGTGCTAGCTAGCGCTACGCATCGCACACATTTCGTCCGTAGTCGGCCGCTCGCTGGATATAGATGGGTTAATGCAAATTTTTCGAGCAGGCAAAACATCGCATATAATAAATATCATAATCACGTTACCAAAAATAAATCAAAGCAATATAAAGCTACACGAAATTCAAATATGATACGGTATAAAAATATTCTTGACGTGAATTTTGAGGGATGCGCCGCATCCACCGCATCCATGGACCGCACGCCGCTGGTATACATATATTACCAAAACCATTTTAATTTATCATTATTGAATAATTGATACAAAAGATAAACAATGCCACATATTAGGTTGTATACGCCCCTATAAATAAGGGTCGACTTTTATATTTATTAAAAAAAAAAAAAAAACAGATTGTCATTGAAAATTTAAAAGTCTATCTATACACGAGGTAAAATTATATACTGTAGTATAAGCTAAGGTACTTAAGACTAAATTAGACTTTAACATATGGTACCATGCGACAAACTCAGAGATGCATGATAATTTAAATAAACCTTCAAAGGAACTTAATTTTCATTTCATAAAGCACGTTATCTTAAATGTTCCTGGTTTTGTGATATTTAATGAGACAAATAAGAGCAGATATAGGATATATGTATAAGCGTGGATGAGTAAACGCTAACAATATAAACAACAAAAACAAACTTGGGCAGTGCAAGCCCGTCAAACTTCGACTTAACTGAAGCTAACAATAGCAGATAGAGCAAATAAGCTGAAGGTAATAGAACTTTGCTTCGGTCTTTATAGTTCCGAATAGACTTAGCGTATTCACAATGCAACAAAAACTAGCATAATTAGCAGAACAACACGAAATAGGTGGAGTAATTATTTAATTATAACATTAAGAGAAGCGACTGCCAGAGAAAATTGTCTTTGAATACGTTCTAATTGTAAAGGAGCATTGAATTTTAGATTCGCCTTTTGTTAGTAGCTCCCAAAAGGTATGTTTTACTGGGACGAGCTTATTGCAAGTCAAAATACCTCTTTGACGATTCTCCGATCTGGAGATTGAGATTTCACTATCCGGGTGCTTTCGTTGATGAAAAACCTCAAGCGCTTTTTATGGCTTTCCGAATAAAGAAAAACAGAATTACAAGTGGATGTCTTACCTATTTATATACTTCCAACTAACCCTAGGTAATTCGAATAACGAAATACACCGTCAACACCCCTAAATTCACTGTAACAAACAGTTCCTCATCGACATTTCAATGCCTATATAACAGGTATAACAATTGTAAAATATTTATGCATCGTTTATATGTATAATAAACTAGCCGATTTACCCGGCGTTGCACGGGTGATTACAATTATTCTCCTTTATCAATCACTGACTACTCGCGCTCCGCGCTCGCTCCCGGCGGACGTTCTCAGACGTTCAATTACAGACTACTCGCGCTCCGCGCTCGCGTTTGGCGGACGTTTCCGGCCGTTCCCGGGCATTTCCGGCCGTTCTTTATACGACGTTTGATCCGTTAGGTCCAAAATAGTAACTGTGCAAAATTTGTTCCCGATCAGCCAACGGACCTAGGATTCTATAGCGAACAAACAAACACACAAACAAACAAACACACAAACAAACAAACAAACACACAAACAAACAAACACACAAACAAACAAACAAGCTCTTTTATATATATATAGATTTAATCAAAACTTCATCCTTGGTCTTTCATAACTGTTAGCAATATTCCAGCTATAATCGCTAAAATATAATTTGTTAAAAAAACTAAAGATTTGCCGCCGAGTTTTTAAACAATTTAAAATTACAATTTAAACATTTTTTTTCCCAAATTAAGTTTGATTGCTTACGATAATTTTTACCTCTTAAATAATTTATTGTGAACGCGGTTTACTTTTTTCGCATCTTAATAATGATTCAACAAAACATATTTTAAGTTAGGGTACGTCCATTTTCAAGTAAAAACACTTTTTAAATCTGTTTATCAAAAATAAAAACTTTTAAGTAGCATTAAAACTTCTACGTAACATTTGCAACTTTTAACAACGTTTTCATTAAGTCAACCAGTCTAACAAAGAACTTTATGTACCTACCTACTCTTAAAAATGTACCGTATGGAAAAAAGTTGTTGAATTATACCAAAATAGTATCAAACGTCTTTAAAAATGCAGTATTTTTAATAATTTTAATTGTAAATGAAATGCACAGTTTTGATACAGAGAAATCATGTAACAGAAGTCCTAACTGAATAGAATCAAATGTGTTTAACATAGGTACCTTTTATTAAACGTTTATTACGAATTTGAAATATTAACTATAATAAATTAGGTTTTTTTATTTAGCAACCAGAATTCCAATCGTTTCCCCAGCTAGAGTCTCCTGAAAATGTGAATTATCTGCTGCCCTGAAAAAGCCACCGGAAAGCTGAAAATAGCCAGTATTTTTCGTGTCCATTTGGCATTTTTATTCGCTGCTGATTGCGGTCATTTTGCTTTTATAATATCACTAAAATTGTTATAGTGCTGGAGCTTTTACACAAACATTTCGTCGCTTATGCTTTTTGCTTAATCTGCTTTCAAATAGATAAACATGTTCGTCGATTTATAAAAAACTAAATGGAGCAAAATTTTCAACAACTAGTGAAATATTCATATTTTTAACACGAATTTTTTCATTCTTTGTTCGCGGATAAAACCACCAAAGTAAATGAAAATTGGCAAATGCTCAATCCAATAAGCCGCAGGATTTTGAGAGGCTGCGTAAACTCGTGTAAGAGACTTGAAGATGGTATTTTTCATTCTCCAATACATGAAGTAATAGAGACGTTAAAGCAATCACGCAAAAAAAAACCTTAGACTCTACCAAGACCGTGAGTTATTTAACTATCGTTATCAAATTTTATTAAGCTTTAAAGAACGATGGTCATGTGAAAGGTTGCTAATCCTTTCGTAGACTTTGTTATGTAAAAACATGTATAAAACTTTGTAAAACAGGTATTACATTTTAGACAATTAATTAATCATCGTACAAGTCGTCAAAATAACAGCTACCGTATTTCTACAAAACTTGACAAGAAAAGCAGGGTGTGTGCAAGAGAAGATCCAACATTCCGACATAGGGTCCAGTAAAACAATAAAATAACATCAGATGTCGCTTCGGAGTGATTAATCTGTTTTATCGACGACAAAGCGTCGACACATTGCGTGACACTTATAGAGCTTTTGCTGCTTTTGGGGTTAAATGTTGAGAAAACAAAGGCTTTAATTCATATCCGGACAAAAGCGCAGAACTGTTGTTTCACAAAAGACGACGATCTTGAAACGGAAATAGCTCCGCATTAGTACCGGTTCCGTTCACCGGTAAACCAACTATTTGAAAGATAACGTTTAGTTGCAGCAAGCTAACTTCCAAAGTTGGTGTTAAAAACACAGCCACCTTCCTTTCAATAGCGATAACAATTGAACGTGAAGAATTTGCGGTTGTCTTTCGATGCCATTTTGTTTTACGTCTGAAGTGACTGCGATTTAAACGAAAACGAAAAGAACTAAAAAGCCTTTGAGACAAACAACATATTTTTTTTTGGTATTAAACTTTATACTAACTATCATTGGTTTTACAGTCAAATTTAGTAATTTCATTTAAAGCCGGCGAAAGGGGCATATACCTAGAGCGCCTCTCCGTGATGGGCGATAAAACATGCGCCCATAAACCCGGTGTAATTGAATTCAGGTACACACTCTTTTTTTTCTTTAGTTTTGATTTTAGATAGATGAAATTTTTGACTTGACATGTGCCTACCTACAAGCGGTTTATTTAAACAGATGTACACTATTGTTTCACTTCCGGTCTCTCCGGAAATAAAACTAACTTTGTATATTTCAAATAAAACACCCTGTATATTTTTCCAGTTTTGAAAAAAAAAACAATTCTGGATACAACTGCATTATTTTGGTTAATTTTATAACCTCAAATAATTTTTTGAATTAAATTAAGTTAGCCTTTTAAACTAAGTGTGCAGGGCCTACATAAAGAATTTTAATATGTCACCAAGTTTACTTCGGTATCTTTTCGCTGCTATAACTAATCGCCGAAGTGGAGGGGGAGGGAACAAGGATGAGGTGGGTAAGGATAGAGGGTAGGTGGAAGTACTGTCACAGCATTCGCCTATAGTAGGTAGAGGAAACCACCTGAAACAATGGCAGGCCGCCTCGGGATTCGAACCCAAGATCTCCCGATTGCCCGCTAGGTTGCTTACCAACAAGCCACCTAGCTCGGTAATTAAAGAGTTCAGAAATTAAGAATCGGAAAGTGTAAAAAAAGCGATTACGTCGGCATACATTTATTAATATATGATTATTTTCGACCCAAAAGACCTCAAAAAATTATAAAAAATTAATAAAATTTGTATTATTTGATAATACAAAATTTCGAATTAAAATATTAGTTTGATAATCCATAACTGTTCCTCTAAATTTAAGATTTTAATGTGTGAGAACGAAATAATGATACAAAATAATAAACCTCTCTTAAAAAGTTTATCTACCCATTAAGAAAATTAAATGTCAAAAATTATTAGTCAGTAAAATCAAATGTTTTAAAGTTCCTGTTTTGGAATGTTTACCAACATTGGAAATTGCATCTATAATAAACTAGACATTTTAAATACTATTCACAAATGCAATATGAACATTTTGTACCCCAATATAGAACTTTGCTATAAAATCTTCCAAATCATGCCCGTGTCAATTGCTACTGGAGAACGATTACCTACTGAAGAAAATTATTTACGGTCATTTATGGACTAAAAGCTACTATTAAGTCTCGATATTTTATCCTAAAAAAATATTCTTATGTTGACATTATTAATAATTTTAAAACGGAAAAAGCAAAAACAATATTTTTTTGTATAAATTTTACATTTTAGGTAACACAATAATAAAGCAAATTCCTGATGATATTGAGTTCGGAATGCGAAAAAAAATCACTTACAAGTGATAATAATCACTATAAGCCAGACAAGCTTTAGCTTCGTGCCTTTCATTTGAATGAAAGGATCTCACAAATATAGTTAATATTAAATTATGCTATCAAATTTTTCTTTAAAAAATCATAAAAGGATTTATGTAAGTCTCCAATGTACTAACATGCGTATATTTTAATTAATTGCTTTATTTGATTCCATGGAAGCTATTAATTCAAAAAGCGCTTTACTACAAAAGCAGCCTTTAAAAAAGATTAGCTTAGGGTTCCTAACTTGTCTTAAAATGAGAACTGATAGCAACTTAGATTTATAAACCAAATTTATATCATTTAGCATTAAAGTAACGATCATTGTGTGTACAGTGCCAGTGGCGTAGACAGGATGCCTCCGGGGGGATTAAATCGCAAAAAGATCCGGGGAATTTTTTTTAGGTCACAAGTCCCTTTTTGTTACACAAGTTTTACAGTTCTCCGGCCCTATATCGATTTATTGCAACCCTATACAGAAGTTCTGGCTCTTCCTAATCCCCCTGCCTACGTCACTGGTGACTGTTAGCCAAAAACAATCTCGAAATAGGCGCTGCTATAGTTATTATACAACTCTTAAAAAGGGGCGTTTTTTCCTAATCTTACCCCCGGCGCCAAAAAACACTAGCGCCTGCTCTTGTTTCATTACTTAGTTCTGACTTGAAATACTATTTTGTTTGTATACAATTATGTTTATAGCACAATGAAAACTGTGTATAGCGTAACCAATCCGAGAGCATCGGTTTTAAAAAAGTTATTTACAGAACTCCGAGAGTTAAGCGGTACATTCTCCGATGCTTGTACACACACGTTCACTTCCACATTCACACAAATTTCCATAACATCTGTACCGTTTTTACTACTTAATCATCATTAACAGGGACGTTAAACAGTTTTAGTTTATTTAGTCAGACTACATACACCGACAAACTTTCACAAGCTGCTGCATTATGCGACCGACTTCATTACTTTTCCACTTTTTCATTTTAGCAAACGTACCCGCAATATTTTTGATGCTACCCGTGAGATGAAAATGATATTATCCCCACAGGTGTTGCGGAAATAGTCCAATTTTTTGTGATGTTGTCCCTCCTGTCAAGCCCTGGAAGTTTTCCAAGGTTCGCTGAACCATCTCTTATATTAAGGATCTCGCAATATCATTGTCTAAAAAGTTTGCAAACTCAGATTTGTAAGACATTCTTTATCGGAATACTTAGACAAACTCAAATGCAGCGAGAGATTTGCGTCGCCAAGAAGTGAGAGATAATATCTTTATCTAGTTATACAAAGGGCGGTTGGCTAGCGATATTTGGCTAGAAAGAATGCTCCGCTGGGAATGATTGAAGCTTGCGGCTACTTTGATGTGCATTTGTTTTTAAATTGAAAGCGAATCCCACAAAGACGTCCAACTAATAATGAAAAAATTCCCTTCTGTTGTAGCCCGCTCCATTTTTGTTTGTACGCGCCCTTTGTAATTAACAATCAAACTTTTAAATCGAATAATTTTCGTTCGGTTTTCACGTGTCTTTTCAAAGTTTAACCAATTAAGCTTGAAACGTTTTTGTTATTCATGCGATTACGCGCGCAATAAGCAGTTATTATTTGCTTCCGGATCACCCCTGGTGTTCTAATTTTCAAACCTTTTTTCTTTAAGTGGCGCCCCTAAGACGTACGTACCCTAGTAAGCTAACACAGTAAGCTGTTTATAAATTGAAATGTTGCTGGTGATGTTTTATTTATACACTACTACAGCAGAAGAAACCTCGCTGAGAAATCTATTGAAAAACTGCAGGGAGGATTTAATTTTAGACTCATTTCTTTTACTTTTTTAATGGTCGTTTTAGCAGGACGCTGGTTTGCTAATAAAGTTACAGGCGTCTTTTGTATTTCGATGAACAGCAAGGAAAAAGATTAACCTTAACTACTACAAATTTTTATTAAGCGTGCTTTTTCTCTCAACTCTCCAAAGTAAACTAAACTACTATTGATGTGGCACAAGAGTTTTTAAATGAGAAAGAATATGATAGTTATAAAAAACAAGATTTTTTATGGTTACTGTGGCGGTGAATTATATAAAACCTACAAGTATTCGATTCTCCAAAAATAAACGTCGATTTTGCCCAAAATGCACGTACAACGTGTCAATGTTAACACTTTATTAAATTCTTTTTTGTAGAACAACGAAGCAGCTCGATATAAAAGAGATGGTGCTACTGCCAATCACTCAACAAGAAGGTTGTAACTCGCTTGAAACCGATACTAATATCGAGAATTGACGTAACAATGTGATTGGCACCTTTTTACTTTTAACCCTAACTCCAAAGGGCCAAGCTTTATGTGTGTTTTATGAGCTGACTACAGTAAAACGTCTTTAAAACTCATGTTCGGAATGTATAATCCAAAACATAAGTGACACGCGTAAAATACATGAAATGCCGTAAAGCTTTAGACAAATGACACAAGCTACTACAACATTCTTCACGTAAAACTCATGTGTTGGACAGATATTTTAGGCACGTGATTATTGCGTAAAATTTTTGATAGTAATATTGTAAATTTGATGTTAAAAATGTGTCTCTACAAATTAAAAATTAAATTTTGTACTCTTACAAATAGTACGGAAGCAACAATAAAAATTTTTATTTGAAAGGATTATTTATTGCAATAACTCCGCCTATTTTCAGCTGTTTTTAAACATGAAGACACTAGGTTTTTCCAGCAAGGCTACGTAGTATAATCAAAAGATACGGTGAATGTTTCGATAAACAAAAATTTATTATAGTAACAGATACATTACCATCAGTCCCCTCAAAGTACTCCCCCTTGCTTCGAACACACTCATCCCATCGTTCTTGTCACTTTCTGAAATCGATCTGGAAGTCGTCCTTAGTGAGTGTCTTTAGTTGCGCTGTCGTGGCTGCCTTGATGTCCACAACAGATTCAAAACGTTTACCTTTTGGGGCCATTGTGACTTAAGGGAGAAGCCAGAAGTCACACGGTGCCAGATGCGGCGAATAAGGTGGATGACACACCGTAATGTTTTTATTTGACAGAAATTGCTGTGCCAGAAGCGATGTGTGACACGGAGCGTTGTCATGATGGAGGATGAAACCGTTTGCCCATTTCTCGGGTCATTTTCTACGTATATCGTTTCTTAAACGCTGTAGTAAGCCTTTATAATATTCTGCGTTCACAGTTGTATTTATTCCTGGGCAAAAATTCAGCTCGCATAATTCCATGAGGGTCGAAAAACACAATCAACATCACCTTGATCTTGGATCTTGATCGGCGCGCTTTCTTTGGACGGCGAGGAAACTATATGACATGTTCGGATCCTCAGAAATTTCGCTAATTGTCAATCGCCTATTTGATCGAATTTCTCTCACTCGTTTAACATTCTTCTCAGTTTATGATATTGAAGGGCGGTCCGTATCACTCCTCGTCTTCTTCAACCAATTCACAACCATTACGAAATTGTTTGAACGACTTGTAAACAGTCTTCAGTGTCACTGCACCATCACCATACACTAATTGTAACATATCATGTGTTTCTTTGGCACTTTTTTGCAGTTTGCAACAAAACTTTACGTTAATGCGTTGTTCGCGATCCATTATTTAGGACACATTTGAAAAAAACCTGATCGTAACAGAAGCTCACAACCGCCTTAATGGACCGATCAAGTTGAATTTTGTCACACACTTATACTAAGCCTGTACGGATCTAACTCCGCATTAAAATCACTGCTCCGTCACTGTGTGGCGCTCGGCTGCAACATTCACCGTACTGTTTGATCAAACCTCGTAAATACGATCCGATGGATAATCAGATTCTGCGCAGTACTGAGTACTCATATTGCGTCCCATCACCGTCTCTGATAGTTTATCTGTAGGTTAGTCTGCTGTTCCAGCAGTTTACGGATCAATTCATAAACTAGTTTATGGACGGTAAAAGCAGTACATGAACGAAGGCAAGAACTAACGCTACGACTTAAAAACGCATGCGCTGTTCACAACTAACGTGGCCTTTGGTATGCATCGCCCTCCCAGTCCCATTTAATATTATATATAATTTAGCTCTGCGAGCCAAGTTGGCCCATGGCTTGTTTGATAACTTTCTTCCATCCTTCTCTATCTCTGGCCTTCCTTCTCCATCCAGTAATTTTTAACGTTTCTAAATCTCTCTCCACTTCCGTCCTCCATCTTGCTTTGGGTCGTCCCCTTCTCTTCCTTCCCCCTATCGTGTTTATCATTACCATTTTCGGCATTCTTGTACTCCCCATTCTTTCTGTATGTCCCAGCCACCTTAGCCTTTGTGCTTTTATAACCCCAATGATACTTGTTTCTTTGTATAGTTCTTTTAATTCATCGTTTGTTCTTCTTACCCACCCATCTCCAATTCTCTTTCCGCCAAATATTTTCCTTAGCACCTTCCTTTCCCACACTTCTAGTCTTGTTTGTTCTGTTTTGTTTAGCGTCCATGTTTCGCACGCGTACGTCACTATTGGTCTTATAGTAGTGTGGTATATTTTGATCTTTGCTTTTCTAGAAATATTTTTATTTCTCAGAACTCTGTTTAGTGCTCCCAAACATCGGTTTCCAGCCATTATTCTTGCCTGTATCTCATTGCCTATATTTGGGTTTCTTGAGAATACAGCCCCTAGGTACGTGAACTTTTCCACCTCTTCAAACTTGTATTCTTTTCCACTTTCTGTTGTTACATTCAAGTAGTTTCCTCCTTTAAATTCACTGTCCTTCCATTCCATATACTTTGTCTTCTCCTCGTTTATATATAATCCCACCTTTCCCGCCTTTTCCTCCAGTATTTTCGTTATAGTTCTCAACTCCTCTTTACTTCTAGTAATTAGCACAAGATCATCCGCAAATGCTAAACATTGGTGCCTTCTTCTATATACCAGCCCACTTCTGTTGATCTTCGCTTCCCTTATTGCTTTTTCCAGCACAATGCTGAACAGATTCGCCGACATTGGGTCCCCTTGTCTAACCCCCTCCTTACTCTCGAAAACTTCTGATGTTTTGCTGCCTACTCTAACCAGATTTTCTGTTCCTCTTAACGTTACTTTTATCATTCTTGTAAGTTTACCACTTACTCCCATTTCTTCTACTGCTTTGTACAATGCTTCTCTTTGAACGTTATCGTATGCTTGTCTGAAGTCGACAAACAAAACAAATGTCTGTTTCTCGTGTTGATAGCTTTCTGCTTGAATCTCTCTTAGGGTGAAAATGTGATCCGTGGTGCTTCTTCCCTTCCTAAAGCCGCATTGGTACTCCCCTATTTCGTTTTCTGTTTCTTCTACTAATTTATTTTTTATATAAGTTGCTATAATTTTATATGCGACGTTTAACAGGGAAATACCTCTGTAGTTGTGGCAAACACTTGCATCCCCTTTTTTATACACTGGGCATATTATTGCTTGTCCCCATTCTTTTGGCATTTCTTCTTTCCTCCAGATTTCCTCCATCAGTTTTTGTAATTGTTCGATCAAGTCCTTGCTACCATACTTAAACAATTCTACAGTTATTCTATCTGTTCCTGGGCTCTTATTATTTTTTATCCGTTCCACTATTTCTTCGATTTGTTTTTTAGTTGGGGCTGGCACTTCTCTAGGACTCTCATTCATATTTCTATTAATCTGCTCATTTTCCCTCGCCTTCCTGCTGTTATCATTTAGTAGTTGGTCAAAATGTTCCTTCCATTTTTTTAGTATTTCTTCCTCTCCTGCAATAATATCTCCGTTTTCGTCCTTAAGGAATACCGTTTTTGTTTGGAATCCTCTCCTTTCTTTTTTAATTCCTTGGTACAAATTTCTAACCTGGTTATTCCTGAAATTGGTTTCTATTTCTTGTATCACTTTTTCATTATATTTCCTTTTTTTATCTCTTAGCAGTGTTTTCGTTTTCCTCCTTTGCTCCTCATATTTATTTTTCTCCTCCTCCGTTTTTCCCGTTAACATTTTTAATCTCAGTTTTTTCCTTTCCTCTAGTTCTTTCTTACAGTCCTCATCAAACCAATTTTTTCTTTCCTGTTTCGCTTTACTATTACAATTTTTGGCAGCCCGATTAATCCTCGTTTTCAGTTCATTCCATTGTTCCTCAATTTCCTCCTTATCCGCCATTTTCTCCAATTCTTTTTTAATGCTTTTCTCGTATTTTAATTGATCGTCTTTACTCCTTAGTCTGATTACTTCTCTCTCTCTTCCTCCTGTCCTCGTTTGATTTCTCACTACAGGCAATATTTGCGTCACTCTGGCTCCCACTATAAAGTGGTCAGTATCCGCGTCCGGGCCCCTATACGTTCTTACATTGCTGATTGCTTTTATCTCTGGTTTTTCGATTAAGATATGATCGATCTGATTTATAGTTTTTCCATCTGGTGACCGCCACGTACCCTTATATATGTCTTTTCTTTGGAAGTACGTACTTACTATGACCAAATTCTTTTCCTTTGCGAAATCTATTAGAAATATCCCATTTTCATTTGTCGTTTCATGTTTGCTGTACTGCCCTATTGTTGGGCTATATATATTCTCTCTTCCTATTTTTGCATTTGCATCGCCAATCATTATTTTCATATCGTACCTAGGAATTTCTTCGTATATTTTATCTAGTTCATTATAGAATTCTTCCTTGACTTCGACGTCTTTTTCTTCTGTAGGTGCGTGAAAGTTTAGCAGTGTAATGTTTTGATATTTTCCTCTTAGCCTCAGCAAGCATATTCTTTCTGATACTGTTTTGACATTTATTATACCTGCCTTTAACTTTTTGTTGATTATAAAGCCCGTACCCAGCATTCTGTTATTTCCTCCACTGTTAATAAATACATATCCTTCTATTTCAATTGTACTTTGTCCCATTTGCTTTGTCTCTTGTAGTGCTACTATATTAAATTCGAATTTTCTA
Organism: Elmis aenea; assembly: GCA_947652605.1. Lineage (NCBI taxonomy): Eukaryota > Metazoa > Arthropoda > Insecta > Coleoptera > Elmidae > Elmis > Elmis aenea. The sequence goes on along the minus strand of OX393577.1, from coordinate 51,770,870 downwards.
ATTTCATTTATTATATGCTTTAATTTTCCCTCCTCAAATGTTCCTCTTACATTCCAAGTTCCCAGTTTTATATTCCCGTTGTTTTCCTTTATTTCAATTCCGTTTTCCTTATTCTTAGCCTTTTCCTTTGCCAATTTCGTCATCCCACTTTTTTCCCATTTGTTTTTTAGTTTTTTGGACCTCCTTTTATTCCATCTGGTGCCTCCTCCGTGTTATTTAGCAATTTTTGTTCCTTGTGACACCATTTCAGGGTTTTATTATTTATTTGCAATTTTTGGAATCCAACTTTTACCCTGGCACCCTTACTTTTCTCAACTTTAGCATAGTCTCTTATAGCCTTCTGTATTTTTCTTTCCTTTATTGTCATCTCCGCATCAATATATATCTCCGTTCCTTGCAGCTTGTTTTTATTTTTCAGCACCTCCATTTTGTCTTCCCAGTCCGCTAGCTCAACTATGCATTTGTTTTGGTTTATTCTACTTGTTTTCCTTATCTGTACTTTGATCTTTAGGTCTCGTTTTATTATATTTTCTATAGTTTCCTTAGTTGTTTCCTTGCTTCCCGTGTCCAGTTTCACTCCTGTTATTATCACATTGTTTCTGATTTTGTCTTTTTCCAGTCTTTCTATTTTCTTTTCGGCTTCTTCCAGTCGTTCGTTCATTTCCTTCTTTTCTTTTTTCCATTCCTCCTTTATTTTACCTAACTCCCCCCTTAGTTGCTTTACTTCCTTTTCTAGACTTTTCAGTGTACCCTCCATACTTTCCTGTTCCTGTTGGAACGTTTTCTGATCTTCTTTTATTGCTTTTGTGTCTTTCATTTAATATTAGTTTCTTAAAATGTTTACACTTACGATGCGTATATATATTTCTATGAACCCAAAAACACAAATGTTATTTACGGTTAGGCATGTCGTTAAAGCGTTCCGGCAGCGACTAATACATTTATTAGTTCATAGTTGACGCATTGTTGACCAGTTCATTAATTAATACAAGATCGTCTGCTAAAATAAACGTAGGTAATATCTGACAGCAGACTTAAACATGCCGTATGCCATTATGTAGTGATGGGTCGAGTGGGAGTGAATACACTTACTTGGAAAGAGGCGCGTGGTGCAAAAATAATCGAAACCGGATATATCTCAACTAAAACGTCTTTGTTTATTGGTTCTAATAACAGAATGGGTTTCATAATATTGCCAGCAAAAAATGTTTTTCGAAAATGTTTCCAGCAAATCGTCCAGAACTTACCAAAGAAAGAAGTATGGTTTCAATAATACATAAACGATCACATAAGGTTATAATATAATATACCGGGTGATTCAGTTTGACTGTCGCACCCCTATAACTTTTTAATTATTAAAAATAACCCTAACGAACCTTATATTTTTGGAAACGACGACAAATTTTCAATTAAATGATGTGCATTTGTTATCTCTACGATGACGTATGTCAAATCCGCGATAGGCAACTGTTTTTTTTTTTAACTACATAATATACATCTTTTTGTTGATTCCGATAGAGAATTTAATTCTGAATCCGACCATGTATTAAAAAAGTATGCATACATAAGAAAATTTTCGAGAAAAATCAGTTCAAAGTTTATTCAAATTATAGCAAACAGACTATTTAACATAACAAAAAACGATCAAATCTTAAAAATTATACTATAACTATCAATGGAAATTAAAATGTATTAAAAATTAATTTTTGTGCTTAAAATTACATTTATCTGAACAGACGATAGTATTATAATAATTATAAAATTAATAAATAGCATAGCCATCTTCTAATCTACATCTAAAACTTTAGGTAAGAATGGATTTTAATATTTTTACTATTATATAACCCAAAACAGCTGCACGATTTAATAAAAGTAAATATACTTCTAATGTTGATATTGAATGAAACAAAGTTATAGCTGCATTTCCAACAAGTATTCGCTATTAAAGATTTTTACAGAATGTTCATTTTACAGTTTAAAGAAAACGTTCGGCGAAAAACTTTTAAGTTCAAACATAATGTCTTGCTCTATTACTGACGATACTTAATAAGCTAATATGTATGCCAAGTTACATCTCAGGTATATGTAACTACTAGTACATTAAAGTACAGCATTTTATGAATGCATCAAAAGCTATAAATTTACTGTAAAGCCGACGGTGAAAGCTATATTTTAGAAATTGTCATTTTTAATATGCACTTTACATTCTATTAATAAAATTTTATGGCATAAATATGGTCGAAAAGCTGCTATCTATCCCAAAGATTAATTTACACGTTTGACGCGCAGGCCTCAAGTTTATTTCTGCTTTATGAGATTTAATTATTACAGTTATATTACATGAAATATCACCGCATCGTACTATATTACCCACGTGACAGTATAAAGGCGCAGATTGTTCGATTCCGCTTTATTTCGTCGTTCGATGTGCATAATTTAAAAGCTGCAAGCGCATTGGCGTACTTTGTCGACGTGTATCTGCTAAAACAATATTAGCGAACAAATGAGACAAAGTTGCAAGAGTCCTTAATATGGTAACAGCAATCAACCTGCTAAATATTCATACTTCATTTATCACATTCATATCACGCTACCGCAACTAATATAGCAAACGTCACACGATACGAAACAACTGATCCAAACTTGGATATAAATCAAAAGAAGCTTTAAGTATGTAAATTAAGTAATGAAACAGTTGATCTACTAAATACTCAAATGCACACAGCAGTAAAACAAACAATGGTCCCTAATAAACGTAACTGGCTATGAAACAATTGGCCTGCTAGATACTCATATAATCTTAAGCCATTAAACAAATGAAGCCTTCTAATAAACGTCACAAACTAACGATGATGCTTCTGGTGATATTACGAGCAATCTTATGTTGACGTATATCATATACGCGAAAGGGTGAGACGAAATGGGAAATAGGAAAATTGAAATAACAAATAACAAATTACCCTAAACTTCAATAAATATGACAAAATATATGTATAAGCCTGCAGCTTAGTATCGGAAGACTAAAAAGTCTCCTCAAAATAACATTTAAATGAGGCTAAATGATATGAATTATTTAGATAACAGTTTCGTGTGCAAGAACATCGAAGTGAAATACGATAAGTTAACTGAAAACTCACCATTAGTCTTCATTTTTGTCACACACAAAAACCAACACCGACGCACAAATTTTTAAGAACCTTTTCCAAAAGGAAGAAAAAGACCTATCGTTCTGTCAATTTATATAACCAAAATATATTTCGTTAGCCTAATGCAATATTTTAAAACCTTTGAACGTTTTTAAAATCGCTTATGTTGACACAAATTTCTAGTAACTAGCTTGGTATGGCTTTAGAAGTAAAAGCTACATCGTACATCAAACAAATTTTGATTGAAAGCAAACACGCATTCACTTTTCTCATAAAAACATCCCCAACCCCCTCGGAAAATCAATACAAAGATGATTCATGAACATTATACGGTATTGCATATGTTGATAAGATCCCCGCACAGACAGAATATATTATAGCCGCATTCCGCTATAATGGTATCGAAAGTGGAAACAAGGACGAGCTCCCTAGGGAATAAATTGCTCAGAAATCCTCCCTCGGGTTCTTCGAATACAGGGGAAGTGAGTCCAATCATGTATCCACGCGAAACACCGTCCCATGTACTGTGCACTGGATATACATCACTATTTGCTGCGTCGGCGTGTTAAATGTTTCAACATTTGTCATGTCAAGGATCATCAGATTTGAATACCAACTTTCATATACACGAACTAACCGCTTTATTTTTGACCATTATTTTATGAACAACACAACCGGCACGAATGAGTTAAATGAAATACAACATTTTACAACTTAAAGCATGATTTAAGTTAATAAAATAACAAAGAAAATGCTTTGAGTTGCTTTAATAATAACAATTAAATAATTAAACAAAATAACATACTTCACAATCACAAAATAAGTATGAAAACTCACGTAGATATACAGAGGTGGCTCTGGGCATAACAAGGCGTTAGGCAGGAGACCTCTTTCTGTGAATAATCTAATGAACGAGAAATTAACGACAAAGAAACGAGAGATTCTAGTAAAAATATGCTTTAAGAAAAGAGATCATACAAATAACTGGATTGATTAGAAAAAATATAAATCAACTTATACTTATTGTTAGTACATTTTTTGCGAGGTACTATAACAAACCGATCGGTGCGTTGTCTAGGATTATTAGAAGAAGTGTTTTGTTTTACTGAATACGATCATCACGAAAAAGAAGTGGTTTGTTTATGAGTTTGCTGACAATTTTTCCAACCTATAAATTTTTGTTGCAACGGATGGATTTCTTTTAATAGTGTCCTAAGCAGGGGTTTGGAGCAGTCCAATTTTTGAATTGCTCCGCTCCAGCTCCGCTCCGGTATCCAAATGCCTGCTCCTGCTCCGCTTCATACTCCAAATATTGTTAACGTTTTTAAAACAAGTTTTTTAATTAAATGCTTTGTTTTTAAAAACAAGTCAAAAAGTACCATATTTGACCTCATTAAACAAGCGAAGTTAAATAAATGTTCATAAGAACTAATTATTGACCTTCAAAGACTGGAAAAAAGGAAAAAAAAAGTAGTTATTTTTTAAATTTTACATAGCAAACTGGAGCAGTGAAACAATCAAAATAATTTGCTCCGGGCAAAAACCCATTGCTCCTCTGCTCCGTGCTCCAGCTTCTTGCTCCGCTCCAAACCCCGTTGCGATAATTCGTTTTTTAACCTGCATAATGTTAAAACAAATTTATTAGATTTGTTAATGTCGACTAATAGAGTAAGAAATTCATATCGTGACCGGCTCTGTGACGCTAGTGCTGACCATATTACCTAAATGTTTATTGCTTAAAAAAATAAGCTTTAACTGACCTCTAACTTGACCCTCTGTTACTGATAAAATGAATGACGGTCAGGTTAAAGTTTGATTTTGAAGAAAACAAACGGTATTTGTGATTCTAGCACTGAAGCACAACGGAAGCGAAAGATGTGCCACCTACCGGACTGTATTGCATCAGCACAGCGTTTTGCCGCCACTTCGCGAATTAGCCGGCCAAAGTAGCATAAATTAATTTCAAGTAATCGAACCTGGGCCACACCTCTCAGGCAAAGTGCGAAAGGGCCGGCTAAATCGGAAACTGGCCGCACTTCGAGTTTGGCCGCAACATATACATTTTGAAAAATTATAAATTATACATTTTCTAAAAAAACTCGTTTAAATCTTATTTAAAAATGTTGTCTCGTTAACCATATTATTAAGTATCTACATAAAACTTTTAATGTAAACTCGAAACGGTTGTCACTAGCTTTAACAGTTTTTGGATCAACTGCTGTGTTTAAGCAACACCAACATTAAAAGTCTTGATGAAAAAAACTGTGGTGAAGTCACAAAGACAGTCAAATCAAAAGGTAATTAAGAATAAACGTTATTTTAATTGGGTACGATCTCAAACGTCGCGGTTTTCTTTGCGTAATTACTTTCGTTTGCTATAAAGATTCTTCCTTAAAAAAACTGTATTATCTGGCAGAATTTACATTTCGAATGTTCCCGACTAACTAACAAGGATAACTAGCAACGAATGAATTTCCAAATTAATTGTGAGTAGACATAACTTAGTGCCGATAAAATTTGAAAGTTAATAAAATTAAATTGTCATCAAAAATAAGGTCAAATATATCATAGCTGATCCCGTGTCAGTTAAAAAATAAATGAAGTTTGGGGGACTCGCGCTGGTGGAATAGAGATTAAGTGCAGGAACATATTTTGTACTCTCAAAATCCTTGTTAATCTCCGGATTAAAGGTTCGGGAAAAACACGTTGCCGGTTAAGCATTCTCGGAAAATAAATCTTGTTGGGAAATATTTTGTTTGACATATCACTTTGTGAAATGAAAATATAGAAAAGCCCTTCGTTTAGCTGGAAATTTCTCGAACAGAAATTTGAATTTATTGCCGTGTTTTGATGCAAATAGTCTTTGTATTACTACCTCTGAATATTTACACACAATGCGGTGAAATTTGATTTACAGTGGGCGAAATAGATCTTGCAATTTCTCCAGTCGACAACATTGTAGCATTTTTGTGATTTATAGATATTTGCAGGAACATTTTATTTCCCTTATTAACGAAGACGGTTTAGTATAAATTATAACAAAGTTCGAAAGAATAAAGTTTGCTTATGTACTACAAGCTTATCAATTTCAATGAGAGCTAACTCAGGTTTTTAATCTTGTATTTGCTTGATTATGGTATAAGTTAAGTATACTTGCGTGATACATCTGAGGCCTTGTCAGTTTTTTGCGATACTTGTTAGGAGTTTTAAAAATTATGTAGTAATAGAATTAAGGCAAAATAACTACTACAAAGTAAAAACTTGAGATCGTAAATATAATTTTGTATCATGATAGACAAAGGATAAACGCTTTTACGCTAAAATTAAATTAATATTTCAAACAACAACAACCAAAGAATGTACAGTATTTTTCACTCAGTTGAGCTAAAATATCATATGAGTGATAAGTACATAATACTATTATAAACACAGTAAAAAATTGTAAACATAACATGTAAATTAGCCAAAGATAATGCAGAATTTACATTGGTATAGTTATAGTAACTAATGCAAGTTACTAAATCAAGTACCTAGCTAAAGCAAGTCACTAATCAAGTAGCAAACCTTGTCAAAACTTTGGTTTAGTGAGTGTTTACACAATACCTAGGTATACAGGGTGCCCATTTTTCTAACCTGTTGTATAGGTATAGGTAACTCCGTTAATATTAGAGATACAGAAACGTTCAAATTAGCAAATTTGTGCAGAATTTAAAGAAAAATCTGATGCCATTTTCAAATTTGACCTACGTCATCAACTTTTTAAAATATTTTGAAAAAACTGAAAAAGGTCGATTTTTTCAAACTTGAATAATTCCGTAACCATATGAATTAGAACCAAAATAAAAATTTGCTTTTGTAGATGTTTTTACGTAGATTTCAAATATGTTAACGAAATTTCCATAGCACTCTCGGTTTCCGAGTTATAGCACAAACTTGCATTTTTTTAAATGGAAGTCATAGTTGGCTATGGTCTTATTAAAAAGGTTATTTTTTTTTTCTCGTTTCAATGATATAAGGGTTGTTTTTAACATCGACAACCAAATGTAAATAATTAAATTTAGGAACTTGTATATTGCTTAACAATCCCTTCTAATTTCACTCCATAACAGTTTCACAGTTTCGCTCTGCTTCGTTAACGAGTACAGAAATTAAAACGAAAACATTTATTACTGCAAAAAAAACCTTTAACTCGCATAGCTCTTTAACAAAGGAAGAATAAACTAAAAGATAGTGACATATACGTTATTTTTCATTAAATGTAATTGAATAAGTTAACTTTGAGGCATGGCAGCAGTATAAATAAGAACTACGAAAAGAATTAAATTCGTTTAAGAAACTGCCAAAACTTTAGTGCGGGGGTGGCTACCAGATGACACGCGAGTACTTACCTATAGGTTTTTGTTTCATAAATTACAGTTGATATGTTACACGACAAATGCCAAAGCTGCATCTTATTAATCATGTCAGTCGCGCAAACTTCAAAGTTGAAATTATCGCATTTCTTAGTTTTATAAGTTTATTTCAACTCCTTGAGTTGTTTTCCTTGTGTTTTCGTCTGTGATAATCTAATTTCAAGGCAGTTCGCTTGCTTATATGCAGGCACCTCGATCATGTTACTGCAAAATAGTTAAATTTCATTTAGACAATGTTAGAGACTCAGTGTTTCAAACACATACAAACTAATGTTACAGAACAACTATAAATACTCTACTTTCTGCACTACATTACCCACATGTAATGATATAAACTGCGTTGCAGTTCATGTTCTCATGAAATTCCTGGCTAAGGTACGAGGTTATATAGAATTTAATTTTACCCGTACGCGAAGGAAATGAAAATAATACGCAGACATGAACAAGGTATAAATAGTGATGTGTTTTGTTTCAAAATTGTTTAAATTTTAGTTGTAAATAATTAAATTCCTAACGCGCAATGTTTCATATCATAATACAGCTTAAACGTATGTTAATCTAGCGAATTCTTAAACATTTATATGTAGCTGAAACAATAATACTAGAAAAAATTGCGCGTTATTGTTTTCAGGGTTAGTTATTACTTCCGGACGTTCTAGTTTAAGCGTGGTAAAATATGAAATTGTGATACATTGTTGCTTTAATAAGATATGGAATCGGTACATTCATCATTTTATAATTTGAAACCTTGAAAATATCTTCGTATTTGTTGAACGTGTACTTCCAGTCGGATCGATGCCTCTTTTATCTAATATTTTCATGCGTTTTTTTTGTAAACGCGATTTCAAATAATGACAAAGAAAAGGAATAAAATCCAGATCGTTTCTACTTTCCTCTCGCCCGAAGCGAAAATGCATGGCTGAGTGTCGTTGACAGTTTTACTAAAATATCCAAATAGACATTGTCGAATGCAATGGCAGCTGCAGTCATGCATTTCGTCTTAGCTATAACCCTTCTGAAACGGTTAGGTTTTCCACGCAAATACAACATTTGAGATTAAACTGTCAATAGAAAATTTTGCGAGGCGTGTTATGTTAGCTTTTAATAATTTTGAGTAACGACAACCGTTCCTGCTTTCGCCGTCAAAAGCAATTCATTACAGTCATAGAAAAAAAGTCATTGTGAGAGAAAATTCATCGTAGTTAAATTCCTTTCCTTGGTTTTCTGGTTCGATTTTTACTGGTTCCGTTAATACTAATTGATGCAATCTTGTACAATGACGTTTGGAAATTAGATGGCGTTACTTTTGAAACGACCTTAAAATGTCATTTGTCCAATTTCTACAAATGCAAGAAGAATTAAGCTTCTGCGAGTGATAAATGTGAGAAATTCAAAACAGACAGAAGCAATGGGAAACTTGCGAAAGTTTCACTTGATCGTACTGTTTAAACTACTTATAAACTATGTACATTTCAAAGACATCGATGCAGTTCAAGAGGTAAATTGAGCGTAGTTAAATGTATGTTACGTTTTGCATATTATTAAAAACTTTTACGGTAACCCAGGTGTTTCATTTAATTTACTTTAAATCGGTCGATTGATAGGGGGAAGCTCTCACTCGTAAACCAATTTAACAAGTCCTGATTTTGATTTCATCGGGAAAGGGTTCTTTAACACAGTGACATTACACACCATATGAGACCCCAAATTTATGTCCCCTCTGAAAAATGGAAGGAATTTATCTTATCCGCAAACAAAATCGTCGGATTCAAACCCTTGTGCAGATATGCCAAAACAGTGATTACTTGGGAATGGTGGATACCTCAGATGTTTTGTGGCTATTGCTTTCAAGGCGTATCTAATAGCACTAAGTTATTAAAAACGATGTAAAATGTAGGCTCTCTGACGTGGATTCTGCATATAAAACATACTGCATATTTAACTGCTTATGAAATAAAGTACGACATACCCCTTCTTCCGAAATTTTGTACTGATTTTTTTTTTGTGACGCTGTTACTGGAGCCATATGTAAATAAGTTATGGCGTTGTGAAGGCTGATGCTTAAGCTACATTCCGTAAAAGTTTCATTGCTGTACAAAATTCCTATTATTAGCTGTAATGCCAAGAATAACAGTATATGCTGATTAGCGTTGAAAAAACGTAATGGAGCAAACTGCCATTAACAAGCTGTAAATTCAGCAAAACAGCTTTCGTAACGTAAAAAATGATTACAATGGTTTATGAAAGTGGAGCTTATAGACGTGCTATGGTGGTCACCTAAATTACGCGAAGGAAGAGAAGACTTGGAAAACGACCAACACCAGTGCAAAATACCGAAAGAGTGCGCGCAAAGTTATGATATCCGACTGGTGTGTCTGCAAGACTCGTCGAGGAGCTTACAGGTATCCCAAAAACCATTGCCCATAATATTATGACGGAGAAATTGGGTACACGAAAGCTGTGTCCAGTTCGTTCGGCACACTTTTTCGATGGCCAAAAGCAGGCCAGAGTGAAAAAGAGCAAGGACATGGATCAGAGCGACCGTCAATGTTGATAACTTCTTGAAATTAAGCTTGACTGGTAATGAGACATGCTGCTACCCAGTATCGGCCATTAACCAAACGCCAGAGCTCTGAATGGAGAAGCCCAGCGCGCCTCCAACGAAGACGTGACACTATGTTTTTTGCTTTTTTTGATTCCAATGGGTTAATACACAAGCTATTCGTTCCAGAGGGCCAGAGGGTGAACGGAGATTATTATTTGAGTGTTCTGCAGCGCTTGGTGGCAAGGATTCATCGGGTTAGTCCCCAAGTACCACGGGCAAGGAAGCTGGTCGCTACGACACGATAACGCACCGTCAAACAAGTTCAAACTCATTCACGATTTTTTGGCCAAAAAAGGTATTGTAGTTTTCAATCACCTGTCGTATTCGCCTGGTTTATCTTTCTGCGACTTCTGGCTATTCCCGAAATTAAAGTTGAAAAAAAAAACGATTTGATACAATTGTGGGCATAAAAAAGTTGTCGACTGAGATTTTGTAAGCAACTTCAAAAGAGGGATACCGAAAATGTTTCAAAAAACTTTATGACCGAGTTTATCGTTGTATCGAAGCAGAAGGAATTTATTTTAAATAAAAATATTTGTTTTCTATTTGTTTATTTTTTGTATTTTTCTCGGCACCAGTCAACAAAATTTCGGGACGGAAGGTGTATTGCTTAAATATAATTTATGAGCACGTTGACTTAATATTTCTTAGTATTCTAAATTAGTTTTTTATAAACCGAAGACGGTTATACATAAAGTGTGCGCTATATAACAAATAGAACGAGAATTAGACGCTTTTGTTTGAATAATGAATAAATAGGTTGCGCCATATGAACACATACGTCTTTACTTGCTTCGCACTACTTAATTTAACCTTATGACTAAGTTTTGCCCTTACAAAATAACAAATATTGGTTTTGTTTTTCGGTGGTCAGTGTGGACATAAAATCATTTGATTCTGCATTTTGACAATTTAAGTTACACTTTCATTTTTTTAAAGAGGGAAGCAACATACTATATTTAGCAATTTTCTACCTATTAGTCCATCAGATACTGATTTTAATTAATTCAATAATATACACCACACAAAGTCTTAATTTGCGCAAAGTGTGTTGAACAACCTATAGGTACAGTCATTCTTTTCAAAGCAATGGGAACCTTTCATACTGTAAAAACATATAAAAACGTTAATTAAATTTACAGTAATTAAATACATAAATAACTATAATTTAAATTTAATTTAACTTTAAAACTGCAAAAATTTCAGTGATCGCTTTAACATCATGAAGTTTATGTTAAACATTTGCATTATTCAATATATGGCTCTAGCTGCAGGGGGTTTCTGGTATCACCAAAACAGTCTCGCTTTGAATCGTCCCCTAACTTTGCGCATAATATGTGACTTTTAAAAGAGGGTTGTTTATAAACGGTAAACTCCTACTGTTCCATTTGTCATTATTAAGGAAAAGATAAAAAAATCATGGTAATATTACTCAAAACGCTCATCTTTTATTCGCTACATATTTTTTGTACATTTTTGTTTCTTTGCTGTTCTTCTATAACTTTACATCTATTGCTGTAGTAATTTACTTTTCTTTAGCTCAAGTTAAACTTTGAACTTTTTTAAAGGAGAAATAAATTAACGTTCGTTTGAAGTGAAAAAACTTTTACAAACGAAGTTTAAATACTTTGTTAATTTCAAATTCTCTGGATATTGAGGCGGCAACAAGCAGAAATTTATATGTACGCAATTTAATTTATAAAATTAAAATCGACGACTACGAAGAATACAAATAAGTTCGCAAAAACAAAGCTTGATAAGTACCTGTTTTATTACAGAAGTTAAAAAGAAATTAAACGAAAATTCTTTTTTAGCTCTTAATACAAAAGAGAAGATAAATGAAAAATCTAACACAATTTTTTTCGCGTTCTTTTCTCCTTCACGATCTTTTCATAAAAGTTTCAGTACACCGAAGTTAAAAATATTTGGGTCATAAAAATGTTATTGAATTTTATATTATTTATGTAGCCTCTTGTTTTAGAGATACAAAGGAGAGAACCTTTTATTTTTAAAGCGTAACAGCTGTAGCCAAAGCAATCTTTCTTAGTTATATAACTTATAAATTGATAAATTCTGCTGGCGCGGAAGCCTATAGTCCTTTACTAAAAATTTATATCCCCACATTCGGACTGCCCCACTAAAGCAACCAAAAAACAATCACAATATAAACTATTATTTACGTTAACACCACGACGTGATAGTGATAAAATTTCCTGAACAAGCTTGAACAAGCTATATGTCGCGCAATTTAAAAACGTTAAAGAAAACAAAAGTAAAAACGAATCCAAACGTACATCTGTTTTCTTGCACATAAATTAAAAATTAAACAAAAGAAAAACGAATCGAAACAATAGAACAACGATTATTCACATCCATGAAGTTAAATCGACTTAGACCAGAAACTTTTTCAATGTAGACAAATTATTACTTCATGGAATGTAATATAACATTTTTATTGATACAAAAGCACTAAAATCCATGACGATCAGACAGTTTGCTTTACCCAAAAGCTTTGCCAAATTTAGCATTAAAATCAGAATTACTTCTTTTCGGGTAAACATTGCGGTTATATATTTCACAAATATATTTCATGTGGTTCGTGGGACAGTTTATCTAGCAGACGTCATAATTTAACTTGTTTATGTTCACTATAATGACAATTTCGATTACCAGATATGTAGAGATCTATAACTTACCGCAACATACAGATTGTTTCCAATTTTTATGACAGGCTCTAGTTCAGCGGTTCCCAACCTTTTCTCAATATGATAATTGTTATCGCGAACCCCCCTTTCTGAAATCATACAGGGTGTAATAAAATTATAGTGAAAGCTCTAAGGGAATAAAGTTGACATCAAATAAGTTTAAGTATGGGGATCTCGCTTTTTATAATATCTAGAGCAGCGTTTCTCAACCTTTTTACCTTCACGGAACCCTTGAAATGGTATTCCTTGCTCAGGGAACCCCTTTATAAAAATTATTATTTGTCGGCGCCACGATGATTTTTACTGTGTCCTTACAAGACAAGGTTTTTTTTGCTCGTCACCAAAAAAGAATTAGGTACTTATTTTTAAGCATATCGATTATACAAATAAAATTGGAATTAAACAGGCGATTCAAGATACTTCATACAGAGATTTTCATTCACACAAAAAATTAACCCTATTTCTGTAAAAATATTTAGATTATAAAATTTACTTTTCTAATGTGAAACTTGCTTTTCTTACACAAATGATGAATTCTGGGTCGAATTTTAGATAAACAAACACGGATTTCATCTTCAATTGAAACAAGACGATTTCTGTCCTTGCTCTTGATACTTGTTAAATAAGAAAAAGCTTGCTGACGCATGTAAGAGGTTGAGAACTGCAACAATATATTTATTGCTTTCCTATGAATGCCAGGATACTCTTGTTTCAAGAAATCCAGAACTTGTCGAGGGATAGATCAGTAAATCTCATCTTGAGTGTACGATCAGATTGCAGCCCACACAGCTCTTCTTCTTCTCCCAAAGTTAATTTCTCAGGATGAGCAGAATATTCAGAGTACGGATCTCTAACCCAATCATACACTTGTGTTGAAAGGGAAGGAAAATAATGTTCGATTCTAATTAACAGTTCTTCCAAGTGGGTTTCAATAAGACACTTGAAATTTGCTTATATACTACTTTACTTTTGAGCCCCACCAGTAATTGAAACATTTCAAGATTTCCTTTTGTAACATGATTTTTCCATAGATTCAGTTTTTTTTTAATCCAAGAAATTTATCACTTGAAGTAAATATATTTTCTCCAGGGCCTTGCGATGACTTGTGTATCTGATTTATGCGTTGAAAAATGTCTGCTAAGTAGGCTAGTTTCTGGAACCATTTTTTATCTTCAATACACTTGGCAAAATCCTCTTTTATTATTTTTTTAAAAGTATTCTTGTAATTCATCTTTTAGCTCAAACACCTTATTCAGAACTTTTCCTCTTCTCGGCCATCGGATTCCTGTATGTAGCAAGAGATTTATGTGCTCTTTGTCCAGATTTTCACCCAGCTTTTTAAACATTCTCCAGTGAATTGACCTTTGTTTAATAAAATTAACCATTTTTATGGCATCATCAAAAACTATATAGTAAAACTGCGAATGTAAAACGAAACAAAAGAAAAGAAAAAAATTACATATGATTAGTTTATTCATCAATATTTCTCGCGGCACCCCTAGCGCCTTCTCGCGGCACCCCAGGGTTCCTCGGCACCCCGGTTGAGAAACGCTGATCTAGAGAGTAGGTTTAAATTTGAAAAAGTTGCTAAATTCGGTGCTCATTAATAATCCGAAGAGAAATTGGAAATATCTCCAACGGAAACAGAAAAAATTAGGAAATACCGGGAAATACTAATTTTAAAAATTGTCTATAAGTCCTTTGGGTTGCATAATATTTAAAATGTGTAAAAACCAGAGCTGTGGAGTCGGAATCGTAGCCGGAGTTTAGGAGGAATTTCTGGTCAGCGGAGTCGGAGTCGGAAAAAATGTACCGACTCCGACTCCGAGGTCAACATAAAATTGCGAGGTCCTTTGTCGCAAAATTTATACTCAAACTTTTAAACAATTTCTTTATATTTCTTTTTCATATTACACACCATAAAATTCTTAGTATTTAATTTTGTCAGAGTCGAACTATTAAAATTATCAGGAGTCGAAATCGAATTTTTTTACCGACTCCGAAGCCCTGGTAAAAACAATGCCTAAGCAACTTCTTAAGCCAAATCGGATGATAATCACCAACTGCTTCTAGATCGATTAGTTTTTGTTTTATGACAACCAACTTTATTTTTCTTATGGTCGAAATTTATGCCATTTACATAATCAAATAGAATATTTTTCTAATTTCATGGACGTATCAAACAGTACTTTACTTCTAAATTCATCGTCAAATTTGTAAAATTGAGTTTTGAGTTACATCCACTGTCAATCAGACCCGGTCGTTGTGGTTTATGTCGTTTCCATGACAACCAATCCATACACTAAAAATGTATGTTTTGGAGATATTTGACAGTAAAGATAAACAATTTTATTAAATATCTTTGTTATCAGTGTGTTTGAACTTTGTACACGAAGTTTTCATGTCCATTGGTATAATTCTGCATAAAGTTTGCATTAATTTGTATGTCGAGAAAACGTCTCACATATAGGTCGTTGGAAAATAATCAGGATTAATTTTATGACTTTTTTGCTAAATGATAAATACTGTTGTTAATAAAACTCAAAAATCTACAATATTTTCAGTTTTGTACAAGCTTTGAAGTTCAAATACAGTTAATAATAATCTCCTAAATTAATCTGTTGGAATTTGAGATGCTCTTTAATATTTTGTTTAACAATTTGGTTCAAAGTCAGATCACTTTTGGATAAATTAGATTTTAAAGTGTTAAAATACTATGTGATGTTATGTACCTACACGTCCCAAAATAATACTTTCCACTCGATCTCAAACAGTGAAAATCGTTGTATTTGCACCGTGCAATGATGAATTGAGTTTGTTTATGCTTGAAAAAGAAATATCTGACAAGTGAGCTAAACATCAAAGCCATGTTTGGTGTATTATACATGAACCGAGATAAAAATCCTGATCTTCTAAGGCTAAGGAAACGATCAATTCGTTTCTTAATTCCAAAAAACATTTGACTACTATGTCACGTGAGATCTATCTAATATCAGTGTGTCTTATAAGGGTTATATGCTTACTTATGCACAAAGAAGCATATAGCTGGATTTTGTGGGTCTTTTTATAAAGTTAATTATTTTAACAGCAACATCAAGTACACTTTCAAGACGCCATTATAAAATTATTAGTGCAAACCCCCTAGAACATCTGAGAACCGCTTCTCTAATTTAACAAACCTTAGGTTTAAAAAAAAAAACTTAATTTGAAAAATTTTATTACACTATTTTGTAAATTATTCTGTTATATTAACTTGATACATGCGTCACAGACTTTATTAAGTATCAAAATAAAAAGTATGTATTAATCCTTAATTCTATGGATCAAAGAGAGTATCAGATGTCCTGAAGTTTTATTTTTTAAATTTTAATTTCAACTTTAATCACTGTGTGCTCTAAATGTGGATCAAAAATTAATTTTCCGGTATTATTCCTTCCTTTTTGTTTAATTTTTGCGTTGGATGACTGTGAATTTTAAAGCAAATTTACAATATATAAAGATTACATGTGACAAGTGTTGAAAAATGTTTTAATATGTGGCTGTTAATAACGTATTGTGTAGGAAGGCTTAATAAATATTCTCTTGTGCTATCAGCATGCTGCAGGCCTTTGTAGTGGTTTTCGTTTTTGTGTACATATTTTTCCTTTGCAACTTTTCATTCGCGTTATATTTCGTATGAAAATTCACATATATCAATGACAATATCAGGAAGAAGAATCGCATTTCCTGCTTTTACGAAATTGATTTTAAAGTACCTATGCTATTCTTTTATAAAATATATCAGTGTTCGATTTGATGGGATGATACTCAAAACTTTTGATTTTATATAGGCTAGACATCTCGAAAATCACTTAAACTTTTGTTTTACTGAACTTTCGGTGTACAAGAAAACCAATACCCATCTTTGTAACTTTCGATGTTGTATAAGAGCACCGACATGTTGGCATTAACATGAGTGTGCTAGGAAGATAAATTTTAATAAACGTGCAGTCTAGACAGAAATCTGCATATTGTGGAAACCACTTCACCCTATATTTAGTTGTTCAAATAAATGAGGAATATGTTCCCTTAAAGTCACATATTTCAGTATGATACACTCCATATTATTAAACTAACATTGTTGCTATCTAAATATTAAAGTACAGGGCTTGTTTGTGCCGACGTTATTAACTCAAGTTGTTTGTATTTTGCTATAGCTTATAAAACAAAACTTCTATATACACTACAGCTGCTGTATAAACAAGACGAAGCCCCGCTCCCACATTTAATTACATCTTCGAAACTAAAATACTTACGATATAATTTAAATACTTCACGTGCGTCGTGAAATTTTACTCCTACTTCATCATATTCGTTAAACAAACTGTAACAAAACGTTTTCCACACTGAACAACGCCACTAAGTTTCTACGCAACCAGCCACATCCACTACAAAACACTTTGTATAGAGTTGTCACCGAAGGTGAGAGTGTACATACATAATTAACAGCCGTTGGTAAAGATGTTGGCGACTTCATGTGAAGAAAGAGTGTCGGTACGAGTAGTGGACGACCATACCGACAGATAAACTGTATTAGAATGACCGGCTAAATTAACAAAAAGGCAACAGGCTAAGTAAATAATGCGAATTCATACTTACACTCAAAATATTAGTTTCCAGTTAATAAGATACAAATAATACTTTGGAAAATAATGGGCTATTTTACAAAACATGACTGAAATTTAAGATTTACTGTGGTGGAATCCTATTTCGTAAGATAGTTGGTTCAACAGCACAAAAATACTTCAATTTGAAACGGCTTAAGGATTTTTTATTCGATATTTAATACAAGACCTGTAACATGTATCATAATTTTTTATGTATGTCAAAAAGAAAACAAAATTTAAACAACTGATAGACGCCATTTTATGGTTACTTGTCATAGTTAATTTTACAATAAACCTACATCAAAAGAAATAAATATATACGCATAAAATATGACCATCTGGTTTTAATATAATATGAAATATAACGTAATAGTATATTATTCAACATATTACGCACGCGTATTTGCTTTATAACTCGTGTTATGTAGCTTACTTTTTCTACGATCACATAATACCTACAATTTTAACGGCTTTTTGTCTAATATACACATGTAATTATATTGTCCTGTCAATTTTGACGTAAGCCTACTTTGACATTTCTAGACAAGTGTGCGTTTTGCTTACCGTGCGTTATAACTCACTTACTATGCGTGCAGGCAGTGTTTGACGTAAGGCTACTTCGATCTTTCTAGACAAGTGTGTGTTTTGGATACCGTGCGATAGGACTTACTATGCATGCAGGCTCTACGGTAAGAGTCATTTACATTAGTGGTTGTAGAAAAAACAGATTTTAAAAAACAAATTCATCCCCAAGGTGCTTTACAAAAAAATATATATATTTGTTGTATTTAAGAGAGATAGTACGGTATAAGCGAATATGTTTACTGTTAGGTTGGTAACTGTTGTGGTGACAATAGCAATGGGCAAAGAAGTCCCGAGTGCAAATAAGTTATGAATTCTTTAAATTTGAAATATGCTCTACGTAAACTTCTGTTCCAGTATGCTCAATTGTTTTTATAACTATCATCTTTTTTGTTCCACATCAATATTGTTTTCAATTAAAGAAAAATACATGCAATTTAAAATACAGTTTTTCAATTGTTGTCATAACTGATTGCCCAGTGATTTGTTTACAATTTTCTTTGTGATCACTGACAATAAAACTGTGGTGCAAACTTTAAAGGATTTCAACAATAAAATTCGTTACAAATGTTCTCGCTCTCTTAATGTATCTACAACCGCTTAGAAATCATCCATGGTATCAAATTCCTTTCACTACGTACAAAATAGACTAAAACGTGCATTCAACAAACATTTCAAGCTGTAATTTTCAGTACCTAACTGTTGTTATCTTTTTCTAAAATTTTGGACTTCTGTTTTTTTTTCATACAACATCAAAAGTTTTTGTTAAATATGCCATATATTTTTTAAAATTATCATAACCCTCTTATTCCTAACCTTGAGCAACCTCAAAGCTCTATGCATGTTAATTCATTACCAATGCAGAATCGTTGTTTTAATAAAAGGAAGTTTTAATTCAAAATAATACGCGGTTTTAAAGGCAGCATTTGCCACAATTCTGTATCATTATCACTAAGTCCATTAGCAAGCCTTTTTAACGGTTGGTCGCGTATTTTGAATAATGCTGCTGCTTCTATAATCAACCCGATAAGATTCTCAATTTCCCCAGATAATTGCAAACCGTATTATGGCTTGTGCTGATAGCATTAGCCTTGGGATTGGTATTGAGTTATATCGTTATAGATTCTAGCTAGGAATTGTCCTATTGCGGGTCAGGATAACTAAATAATAAGATATCGCCTGTAAACTGAGCCCTTAGTTTTGAAATTATAGCTTCCTCTAACTTAAGATAACGTTAACTTTGGCAAAGGTAGCCAGCCCCATTGAAAAAGTAAAGTTCAACTTGCCATAAAAAGTATTCCATTTGAGATTGGTTAAAAACAAATTATTGCTTTTCATTGTTTAACAGATAAATTGTACAATAAACTCCTCATTTAGCCTAGTTTTCATCAAATCCAGTTTTACTCCAAAAGAAATTACCACGAATATGAAAGACATCAGTGAATTCAAGTCAATGGTACTAAGGTGCATATTAAAATCAAGTTACCTAGGTGCATGACCCACTGAGCTCTATGTTGCGTGTTTATAATTACTACCCACTTGGTCAAAAAGATTTATTTTATTTTCTAGATATAATAACAAATAACTTTAGGTAGATTAAAGACGTTGGCTTGTGTTTTAAAACATTTCATATTTAAAATTTTAAAAAGTTGTAATTATGAAAATGTACACAGTATACAAAGTGAAATGTTCTAAAGGCCGTCTCTTTTAAAACAGTTGGTGTAGATATACAGTGCGTCCAAAAGGTATGGAATATGCTATATGTCTCAGTAAATATCCACTTTAGGAAAAAATATTTTGAATAAAAGTTGTTGGGTACCTAGTTTTCCACTATAAGACAAAATTTTAATTAGATTTTTTCGAATAACAGAAGCGCAATAAAAAACAATTGAATTTTTTTAAATGACAAGATACCCCTACTAATTTAATAAGTAATTGTAAATTTTGTGTTATGGTAGAAAACTAAGTACCAAACAACTTTTATTCAAAACATTGTTCCCTAAAGTGGATATTTACTAAGATATACAGCACATTCCATACGTTTTGGACACACTGTATAGTTTCTAAGGTAATTGTTGTTTAAAACACGCTGCATCTAAGTAGAATGAAAAACAAAACAAGCATTTGAAGGTACGCTTAATAAATAACTGTGTAAAAATAAGCTACATCGATTTTAAACAAACTAAAAATATACGGTGTAAATTACAAGTTATGTACGAAGTTAATAAAAGACTACAAACAAGCTACTAAATACGTCTGACAATTAACTATAATCAAAAGTAGTTCAAGCAGAAAAAGAAATTATGTACAGAATTATGTGCAAAATATGCATCGTCTCATACATATTTTAATTAAATGCGTGTGTACATTTTACTGAACCAGTTTTAAAAGGAATTTTCAACATCGTTTTAACGACTTACAACTTATATCCACATTTCTGAACATAAAAGTAATTTTCTTAAATCGAGACGTCTTAAAACTTATAAAATTAGTGACAATACTCCTATTAATTGGCTAATTGCTCAATCGAAGAGTTAGTTAACTGCACCTTGCAGGAAGAAATGTAGGAACGAAAACTTGCAGCATTTAAAAGAAACGCTTGTTCTATTCGCATGCTTTTGTTATTGGCATTCCATTTCCGCTTCAGTGGCGTACAATTTATAGTTGTTACACACATATTTGTGTGCAAAACACTTCCGCGTTATTGACCAGTGTACAATTTTATTTATGTTTTAAGTGAATGCAAAGCGCCTAAACAGTTCGTTTCTCAAAGATTGAAAGTAAGAGCATGACGAAATTTAACAATCATGCAATGAAAACAAAACAGAAGCGCCCAAACCACTGAGAGCTAAAAAATTCGAGATCACTTTTCCACATTTAGGGTCTTCTTAAAATCGTCAAAGTAATTGTAGCAAAGCGCTATTAAATAGTTTTTTAGTACTTTATCATCTCCATGTCATAATTAACATAAACATTTCGCTGTATAATATTGCGAAAACTTCTACAGTAGTCTCTCAACAGTCAGTACATCTCATTTAGAAAAAGAGCATGATGTTATCCCTAAAAAGAATTCTTGGTGCGATATTGAGATATAAGAGCATATAATCTATAATTTCCGCACAAGTTGGCAGTGAATTCATCTGTCTAAAGAGGAAATTGCAAAAATAAAGTACCCCTAAGGGACGTTCCGCGTAATCAGTGAAAGAAAGTCGAAATTGGCCCTAAGTATTGTTAGGGGAGGTCTTGACTGATATATATTCGTTAAACAATATTTGGTGGTGCTTCTACAACCTTTTCTACCACCGTATCTTTACTACAAATATAACTGTCTTTAAATGGTCGTCTAGGAGAAATTTCAATTGATTAGGTTTGTTCCAGCAAAGCTTTATACGATCCGATGAACGATCAGTTTCGGCGCAGTATCGGTATCGCATTCGAGCACAGTCTATGATAGTCGGCTGTTCCAGCAGCGCAGCAGCTAACGTATCAATTCACGAATAAGACGGTAAAAACAGTACATGAACGAATACAAAAACTAGCGTTGTGATTTTTACACGCATGTGTTGTTTTAAACTAACGTGGTTTGTGGTATCTAATAATCGCTCACTCAATCCTACGCATTGTTGTGTTAGCATTGCTCTGTCATGATATTTATACTTGCAATGCTTAAATTTCTTTGAACCAATAGACACAAATGCCATGCATTTACAGTTAAGCATGTCGTTGAAGCGTTCCGGCAGCGGCTACTACATTAGTCCCTAGTTGATGCATGTGCATAAACCAGTTTATGTATTAGTACGTGAATTATTACAAAATGCACTGCTGGAATCAAACTATTATTTTCGCATTTTTAGGGTATTTTATTATTGGACGACGCCGCCTATGACCTAACAGCTATCGTTTCAGGTCTAAATGCAGACTTCAGTAGGTAAAGATTGGTCTTCAGAGAACGGGCAAGTAATTCAATTAACTGGAGATCGGGGCACGTAGTCTTTTACCCGCTACCGCTGAATTTTGCTTATAAACATCTCTCAAATTTTCAATGCTTATAGGGAATTAACATTGAAGAAATGGTGGGATATAAATGGTTCTGCGTTTGATTCGCGCTGCGTTCACACCAGACAGTTTAATTAAAGCCATGCTGTTGTTTTATGGCTCGATCTGGAAGCAAAATTGCCAAATGGTCGAAAAAGACAATTGACGACTTAAATTTTAGATCCATTTAGACGCTATTAAGACTGAATTATTTCATTCGGAATGTTTTTATTGCATTTGTTGAAAATTAATTACATATAAAAGCGCTTTTGGTGTTTTCATGTACTTTTGCACGTCAAAAATTCAATTTCCATGCATAATTTATTATATTCGAGAAGTTTTTATTTAGCATACAAACAAAAAATTAGCAAAACAGAAAGGAGTAACATTTTTTGTAATTCATAATTAAGGTATACAAAATTTTGTATAACATAATTAATTACCAAAACGCACAATAATAAGAAACGAATAGTTAAAAAATAAAACATATTATCAAACAATATTATTTAGTGGCCAGTAATAAAGTAAAATGATGTTTACAAATAAAGTTTTTATAGCCTCCTTTTCTAAACAATAGATATTTTTTTTGTCCCCTACACCTAAAAATACACAAAAACAACAACGATATAAGTAATTCACTGAATTCGGTTTTTTTTTGTACTTTTTATTACTCTGCAGTTACATTTCAGTGTACATTTTGGCCCGGTTGCAAGAAGCTCCGTTAAAATTTAAGGAATGATCAACTCTCGGTAACTAATCATTATCATTGTTGTTACTACGGAAACGATGTTTTTAATAAGTTGATTGTCAACGGAGCTTAGTGCAACCGGACTTTTAAATAATAAATATTCGTTTACCAATGGAACTAAGGTTAATTTATCGACTAGCAGTTTGCAACAGTTATTCAATTAAGTCAATTTCGTGATTATTAATTAAGCGGTTTAGTACAGTGCTATTAATAATTAACAAGGGACGGGTCGCGGTCGATGTGTATAAAGTAAATTTGTCCGTTTATATTTGCTGTATATTTTGTTTGGGTGCATATTCAAATAGTTCTGCAGTCGAATGTATGTCGTCTAAATTTACCATAACATGGAATTAAAATTATATTGTTTCATTTAGGGTTACTTAGGTGTATTTATATAAATAATACTGTTTCTAGATTTTAACTTTATTTAAACAATAATTTTTTACATGAAACTTCATTCATTCATTGAGCCGTATAATCCTAGGGATTATGGCTAACGCCGAGGCGTTGTTGTAGATCCATTTAATGAGGTGGATCAGTCCTCTCCTCTAATTTTCAAGCTCATTAGTTCTGGCTGCCTCCGTTATTTTCTTCCATTCTTTCCTGTCTTTGCATTTAAATTTCCATTTCCTTATTACCAGTGCCTTTGCATCTTCCTCCAGGGCGTCTCTCCATCTTTTCCTTGGTCTACCCTTGTTTCTGGGCCAAATAGGAATCCATTCTGTTACCCTCCTGAGCATTGCGGTTGGTTTCCTTCGCATGATGTGTCCTGCCCATCGTAGTCGCTGTACTTTGATGTGTCGAGTGATGTTTTCTCCTCCGAGTTCCTCCTCTATTTCTTTGTTCCTTCTCAGTCTTACTTCTCCATCTCTTGTTACGTTAGGACCTAGTATTGCTCTCATTATTTTCCTCTCCACTATTTTTAATTCTTCCTCCTCTTTCTTATTTATTGCTACTGTTTCCATGGCATATGATGTTATGACGGGTCTTACCAGGGTTTTGTAAATTTTTATTTTTGTTGTTTTGCTTATTGTTTTGCTCTTTAGTAGGGTTTTGTTTCTGCCGTATGCTTGATTTCCCTTCAGAATTCTCTCCTTCGCTCTGTTCTTTCCAGCTTGTCCCACTGTCACGCCTAAGTAGTTGAAAGGATTAACTTCTTCGAAGGTGTATTCTTTTGTTTGTAGATCGTTCTGTAAGTGCATATTTTCTTTTCCTATCTTCATATATTTTGTTTTTTCTTCATTTATTTCCAGACCCAGTTTTTTTGCTTCTTTGTCTAGTTGATCTATCGCTCTTATTAGGTCTTCTCTTCTATTCCCTATAATTGCTATATCGTCAGCATACGCTATTATTTGTATTTGGTTGATCATGATGTTTTTTTTATCTAGTTTCGCTTTTCGTTGTGCACCTTCTAGTATTAAATTAAATATGTTGGAGGATAGTGAGTCCCCTTGTTTTACGCCTTTGTTTACTTTGAAGGGTTCTGTTGTTATTCCTTGGAATCTCACTTTTGCTGTTGTGTTGTTGAGGGTCATTTCTAGCAGTGTTATTAGTTTTCCCGGTATTCCCAATAGTTCCAATTCTCTTAGCGATTCTATTCTTTTAACTGAGTATACATGAAACTTACGGTTTTTAATTTTTTCAAGCAAAAATGTTTTAGTGAAAAGGTCTGTTAAGTAAAGCTCTATATCGGGTTGTGATTTTTCATCATTCAATACTAATGTATATTACATAACAAGAGTAAGAAGCACATTACACACGAGTCCGTTGTTTTAAAACTCTAGTTTTGTACTAGATATACTTTTTCTACGACCACATTACAATACGTTTTATCGGCTTTTTGACTTATAGTAAACGTGCTTGTATGTACACTGTCATTTGTCAATTTTGAGTCAGCCTATTGTACTTTGACAATTTCTAGAAAACGGTATGCTTACCGTGCGTAAAGACTCTATTACTATACGTGCAGGTTGTACAGTAATAGTCATTCAACGTAGTGGACGTAGAAAAAAATAATAGAACCTTATGGTTAAACGTTTTAATAATTGTGTTTTTAAAAGTTTGACAAAAAAAGTGAAATTTTAAAGTATTTAACGTACTTTAATTTAATCGTACATCTATCTGAACAAATAAACACACTTGAAACTTACTCCTTGACATTAGCAATTTATTTTATCACAAAAACTTCCACTTTTAATGTTTATAGAAGTTTAAAGTTGTAATTGAATCAAATTTGCTACTAGTGCGTTCCATTCAAGTCATATTAAACACATCCATGCTCTACTATTCACATAGCTTCTAATATTTGTCTTATTGAACCACTTAGTAGCATCAAAATATATCTTTTGTAAAAAGTTTTCATTTTATAGATAACGCGATAAACGCCAATTGGTTGCAGCGCCAGTGGCGTCGTACGAGACTCATTTAGTCTATGGTTTTAATTCCAGAGATTTCCAAACTATGGTACATGTGGCACTGGTGGTACAATACGTTACTCTTGGTGGCATACAAAACATTTAAAATAATAGTTTATTATAATTATTTTATTATTATAAGTACATATTCGTTTTTATTATTACCTAAGATGTACTACATTTTATTATTATGTTTTTCATTTACACTTACGAATATAATTAAAAATATATACTAAAAATATTTTATTCCTTGAATATAATAACACTATTTTGGATCTACCGACTTTAAATCACAAAATGCATTCATGGTAGTTCATTCATCTATTCTTTGATTCTTATTTATGTGGTACAAAACATTAAAAGTTTGGGAGCCCCTGATTTACTTGATAAAACTTTACGAGTGCGATAATTGGTAAAAAAAATCGTTAACTTACTCACTTAGTCCTAAGTGTCTTTACCGTTAGATGCAGAATTAAAAAAAAAATTAACACTGGTAGAAAATGTAAGTACACAACTTTACAAATACAAAAACAAGCAACTACAGGACGTTACTCGTTCCGTTAAGCGCCAATGGTATAAAACTGTCAATTGAAGCTTGCAAATACTACCAACATTAGAACAAAAAATAACTGGTCACAGTGTTTGGAAATTTTTAGCACACAAAGTAAAAATACGAGACGTCAGTTATAATAACTTTTTTGGTGTACATTACTAAATCAGTACGTATCAGGCTAAAGTAAGCTTTTTAACGACAACTTATTTTCCAATAACAATTTTTTTCAGGTAAAGCAACGTTACCCTCTACAAATCAATAAAAGTTTACAGTTTTATATTAAAAATATGTATGTTACGCTAAATTGGGATACCAAAAAGTTATCAATTTTTCTATAGCAGATTTATTACATTAAAGAAATTGTTTGCAGACAACTAAAGCATGAAAAACCTAAGGGTCCTCGAGTTGAAAGCAGTTTGTGTATACAATTCAGGTAAATATGATCTTAAATCTACTTCGATAACTCGGACACTCGAGTTTAAGAATGAAAGCTCAAACAACCTCACTTATTCACAATTTAGCTAACAAGCACTCAAGCCAACAGCTTTATTATCGAAACTTCACATCGGATTAGTCGTAAAACTTTTGATTTGCTGCTTTTATGTTGGCTATGCAGAATTCATGGCTAATGTTGTTGCAGTAGCGGTCATGCAGTACGACTCTGGTACATTACGGGTGTCTGGTACAATGTGGGAAATAACGCCAGACGTTAAGTGCTTTCAATGTCGACTTTAAATCTAGAGTGCCTAGCGTAATACAATAACTTACCGTGTGTTACAAGTGTTCGATTTTAAACGTTAAGCTGATTAATGCATGTGAACATGTCTACATATGGATGGATTGCTAGGTTCGGTGCACTTTGATACAAGCACTCGCTTTGACGGTGCAAACGAACTAAGTAGTTATAATTGTGCAATTAACGAAATTATGGGAAAATTAAACGCGCTGTCTAGATTATTATTTATTGTATTACAACACTACCAACTATCATATAAGAGATTTTAGAACCGCTGCGAAACTTTTGCTTGAATAAACGGGCTTTTCACAATTGCAGCAGTCATTGGGCAATCATGAAATTGACTGGAATTAATGTACAATCTTAAATCATGAACGCGACATAGTTCCGGAGAGATATGTTAGGATGCGCAATCGGCTGCTTCACTGACAACCAATAGATTTGAGGATAAGTTAAGAGTGTAAAACAATGTATGTACCAGTGGCGTGCGGTGACTTTTCAACCAGGGGATGCTGTCCAAAAAAACGAACATTTTTTTTTTTTTTAATTAATTTTATTCTACGATCTTTTTTACAAAATTCGTCTATAGCAACATCATACAATCTTTTTTCATTTTTCATATTTAGCAACAATTTTTTTTCAATTGATATTAAAGCGAGAGTAGACAGTCTATCGTCATTTTGGCTGCTTCTGGTGAATGTTTTTATTCTTTTCATTGTCGTAAACGATCGTTCAGCCGATGCGCTCGTGGAAGGTATAGTGCAAATTAATTATATTAATTTAAATACTTCTGTCAAAACATCTTTTAGCTCATCTTTCACAATTAATTCTTTTATGCAATTTATAGATTTTAAATGAAAGTCGGGAGTCGAGTACAAGTAAACTAATTGACTTTTTAACTTCATAAAATCAAAGTATTTTCTATAAGTTGGCTGAAGTGATTGTAATAGAAAATCCGGAATTTTTTTTTCATGTTCTTTAAATTTTCAATCAAAAATTGCAATTATTATTAACCACAGTTTCATCCATATTATGGGTCGTATTAAATAATAATCAAAATTCTAAGTAGCGAAACAGTGCACTAAAAATAGAGTTAAGCTTATTTAAATAGAAGAAGCTTGATTTAAAGAAAGTAAACAAAAATCAATTTACAACGGAAATGATAATTTTGTAGCGTGCGGTAATATCAATCGAGTGCGGCTGCCCTACCATATAACAGTTGCCCCACACAGATGAACCATGAGAGTAATCGCTTCCCGTAGCTGTTAAGTAAAGCAACGATGCGGGCAATAGACTAGGGACTGCATCGCAGTGCGCATGCGCCAAGAACGCAAATTTCGAATCTACAATCAGAAACGCATCCCTCGGTCGGGCTCACAATCGCTAGCGTTCTGCATCGCACACATTTAGTCAGCCGCTCGCTGGATGTAGATTATATAAAGCAAATTTTCGAGCAGGCAAAACATCGTATATAATAAATAAAATCACGTAACAAAAAATAAAATCAAAGCGAAATAAAGCTACACGAAATTCAAATATGATACGGAAAAAAAATATTCTTGACGTGAATTTTAGGGGATGCGCCGCATCCAACGCATCCATGGACCGCACGCCGCTGGTATGTACACTAAGTCAAATTATTTGTGAGATTTATTTTATACAACAAAAAACGAATTACAATTCACACGAATCAAAAAACGAAAATACCGTTACTACGTTGTAGAATTCCATTAGTGCTGAACAATAGTCAGTGTAAATACAAATTTTTATTTTAAATAGCAGCGCGACCTGCAGGATAATTAACTTTTGTTTCAATGCTCATCTAGATTTTCTTTTTGTTATTTTGACGAATATACCAAACAGATTAAGTATTAAATATACAGGGTGTCCTAGAAATCCTTAAGACTTTCATTAATTAATTTATTTTTAAAAAAATTATTAAGCTGTAAAAGTGTAATTCCACTTTTGAATTTGTAATAAAAAAATACGGTAATGGTTATTTTCTGTAAAACCATAAAGGCTTTCATTAACCTTTCACCTTATTCACATTGGGTGTTTTGTGAATATTGCACTCGTAATCGTACACTTGACCTAACAGGACGTTATGACGGTGTCCAACATTACCAAAAAATAGTGTTTTCAGCAGGGATGGAATAACGTTTTAAATCGTTACGTTATTGTATAACGTTATTTATTATTTGTTTTCGTTACATAACGTTATAAATAACGTTAAAAAAATTAATTGTTATGTTATATAACGTTACATAAATTATGATATACAGGGTGTTTCTTAAATAATGCGAAAAAAATCGGGAGATGAGTTCTTATCGAAAATAAAGTGGGGTCTTTTATATAACAATTTTTTCTTAGACGTCTCCTTTCGGAGTTACACCCCCCAAAGGGGATCGGTAAAATTGGGTTTTTATTTTATTTCTCAAATTTAGATAAATGTAGGAGAATGATATTTGGTAGATGTTTTATACTTATTAAAAGGTTTCCCATAGTAATATTTTCAATCATCTTCCACCTTCATAGGAGGCTGATAAGTGCGACCCCTGTTGGTTTTTTAATCAGAACTTTTTGGTGAGTTGAAATTTTGCAATTTAAATTGTCTTTTGAAAACTTGATTTATTTAGAAGTTTTTTTTATTCTTTAACTGTTCTCGTTAAACCCCACCAAAAAGTCCTGATAAAAAAGCAACAGGGGTCGCTTTTTTCAGCCTCCTGTGAAGATGGGAGATTATTAAAAATATTACTATGGGAAACCTTTTAATAAGTATAAAACATCTACCGAATATCATTCTCCTACATTTATCTAAATTTGAGAAATAAAATAAAAACCTAATTTTACCGATCCCCTCTAGGGGGGTGTAACTCCGAAAGGAGACCCTAAAGTAAAATATATATATATATAAAAGACCCCCTTAAATTTCGATAAGAAATCACCACCCGAATTTTTTCGCATTATTTAAGAAACATGCTGTATAAAAATAATTTGTAACTCTGAAATTATTTTTGGGATCTGTAAATGCAAATTTAAAAAATAGTACAAAATTACGTTGAGATATTTTATTTTCATTTTAATTTCTAAAATACAAACAAAATATTTTATTTTCTGAAAATAAAAAGATCGCCATATAAAAATTTAATTTATAGAGAATAGAGATACAAAATAACTTTTAACGAAACGTTATCGGTTATTATAACGTTATATAACATTATAAAAATATCGTTACGTTATTGTATACAAAATTATAGTTGAATCGTTATTATAACGTTATCGGGTATCGTTACGTTACGTTTTCCATCCCTGGTTTTCAGGCGCATTTTTATTTTAAATACAACTAGATTTTGAACATATACATTTTTTAGGTCACTGTACTCAGGTATTTTTCTCGTTTAGTGGTACACATTTATTGTTGTTATTTCTAAAACCAAAACATCATAGAAATGGTAATGATATTTGGAACACCCTGTTAATTTATTTATACAAATATGAGTTAGGGCTTAGGGTATAATTCTATTAAAATCTCTACGTTGTTTAAAAGCTATCTGAATTAGGAATAAAACAGTGGAAAATAATATTTTTTAAAAACACGACTACCAATTTGCATTCATTAATTCATTTCCTCGAATACTTGTGTGCAATTTTTCATTTTCAACTTCCGATAATAAAAAACGCAGTAATAAAATTACCGGTATTTCGGCAACGAGAAAACTAAAATTAAACTGCGGCATTCAAACGCAAAAACTAAAGTTTCATCGAAAACATAATAAAAGGGAGGATTTTATTTCGAGCTGATAACTTTTTAACAACTTCCAAGTTTTTGCTGTAATAATTATAATCAGGAAAACAATCGGGCGAGTTTTCTCGCTGGAAAGTTTTGAAGAATGGGCGTACAATTCCAGAATTTAATTTCTTGCCAGAAAATTAAAATTGCTCTTACAGATTTCAAACTAGACACCAGGATCCATTTCACCGCCAAGTTTGGACTTTAGTTTTATTAGTAAACGTTAAATAAATTCTCGTTGGTAAATGTACTTTGGACAATGTTCCGCGTCTCTTAAAAAAACGTACAAAATGAAATGTGATAAAGCACGTATTTTTAAAAGTTTAACTTTACAATTGAATAATAAACAAGGAAGTATTGTTGGCAACCAATATCCCATCTGTAAAATTTGTACAATAACTAACAATTTTTTTTTGTTGAATTTATCCAGTGGATAAACATGACCGAAATTTTCAATATGGGTGAAGTCTGAACATTCACATTACTAGTTAAAATGAAGGCAATATTTATTTTTAAAAAAATAAATTAGGTATTACATTTTTATATTTAAGTATGCTAAAATTTTATTTTTTGCTCTTTCTCTTAACAAATTTATTAATCTTAATTTTTTAAAGCCGACTATTAACCCTTATCTCAATAACCTGGTACCCGAGTACCCACTTTTAGTGAGATTTTTTAATGTTTTTGTGATTTTTTTAAAACCCTCAGGTCATCGCGTTTTTAACTTTTTCAAGCATGCTATGCAAGATTTTTTAGTTTTTCTGCGCTTTTTTATTGCTGCTCTATAGCATAGTGACATGAACCAGTAATAATTATAACTGTATAAATCTGAAAGTTATTTTATGAAGGTTATACAGGGTGTTTCTGAACGATGTAGCATAATTTCTACTGGTGAATCTACATTGAAAAATAGGACGATTTAGCCCATCATGCCTCATAGAAAGTTGCATCGTTGCTAAGTTACAGCCCCATGAAAAGGGGATGAAAAATTGTTGTTTTATTGATAAATCAAGAACGCTTTGACCTACATAATTTATATTTGGCACGTATTTTACAATAGGCAAGAGTGTTCTTATGCATAAGTTTGAGCGAAATCCCACCATAGGGGGCGCTACAATCAATAATAGCAGAGAAAAAACCTGCTGTATTTCATAGATTTTGTGACTTATTTATAAAAATAAATGTAGCAAGTAATATCTCATTGTAAAGAGAAAAAAAAAGCACATTTAACTATTCCATAGCCAACTTCGCGGGCCATAAGAAAAAATGAAGTTAGGGGTAATATCTCGAAAATGGTAGGTGTTAAAAATAATCTAAAATAACAGTTACATTCTCCATTAAAAAATGCCTCAAGAAAGTACAAATAAAATTGTTCTAATGATTACGACAAAAAAGTTATGAGAGAAAAAAGAAATTGGACATTTTCATATTTTTTGCTATAACATCTGAAGCACGAGAAATTTTGTACTTTTAAAAATTGTTTGTAGCTCCTCTAATACTAAGGAATAATTCATCTAATTTAAACAAACCTGTATCTCTTATAATAAGCGAGATCCCCATGCTGGAAATGTAATCTGGGACACCCTGTATATCAAAGATTGCACGTTTACCTAAAAATTACCATTAAATGTATAACTCAAGAAATATTACCTTTGAAAAGAAAACATCTTTGATGTTTTTAACAACAATTACATAAATCATTTACAATAAAAAATTACAATCGTGTTTAGAATTTAGGTAAATACAGACCAAAATAAACACGCTGCGCATTATTTTAAACCTTTACTATGGTAGTATTGTTAAGTTTTTTGATATTTTACACTGGCATTGTAACATCGCTACATATTTTGTTAAAGATCTGTATACTTGATATTGTCGGGCGAAAAAACGATAATAACTCAAAAACCATTGATTTTATGTAGCGAACGTCCAATAAATTCTTGAAAGAAAATTAATTTGGATTGAAAAAAGGAAAAATATGCAGTGTTGTGTTTAAAGTAAAAAAGGTACATACCGGTGCGCGAAAACAAAACACTCGGTATAACTGTAAATAATTTTAGAGTAGGTATGTAACTCGTGATCTCCAACAAATTTTGTTGTCAATTTATTTATTTTCTTAAAATAATAATCCAGATATGAAGGAAAGCTTGTAAAATTTAAGCGAAAAATATTGGGTATTAGGTTAGGTGTAATAGAGTACTAATTCAAACTATTCCATATATTTCGGACTTTAATTAAAAACTTTTTTGACTTTGTTCCTGTTGTTTGTTCAATTAAGTTTTGTTTTATACATACATCTTTTGATGCTTTTAATCTGTTTATAAATTGTGAATCTTAATGTAATATTGTTTTGTGACTTGTTTTACTCCACCATCTATGAATGGCTTATATATTGCTATGGTACAATCAACATTTTTTTCCACCTCATGGTATAACCTATATAAACTGTAAGTTTTCACTTGCCTTCAGCTATTAGTTTTTTATAACACATTTTTATGTATTGTAGTATCCACTGAAGAAGGACTTAATTAAAGTCCGAAATATATGGAATAGTTTGAATTAGTACTCTATTACACCTAACCTAATACCCAATATTTTTCGCTTAAATTTCAACAAGTAAGGTTGTTACTTCCCATCAAACACGAAAGCTTGTAAGCTCTTAGCCGTTAGCTTGGGCTGCAATGATTGCACGCATCACTCCCACTCCATATCTATTTGCTGTTTCGTATACGTTACGATGGCGGTCTTGGGCTGCAGGAAATGCAGGCTGCGCATTAATTTTATAAAACAGCTATTATTACAAATGTAAACTTTTTTTTTGTTTTGAGTGAAAATTAAAACAAGTTCAAAGAACATGCATAACTTCATTTAAATCTCGAGGGAATGCAGCCTTGCACCCCCCGAATTGATACCCGATAACGGTAACAATAACGCTGCGCTAAGCTGCTACATCCTCGTATGCAGAAATTCAAAGAAAAACTATTCCTCAACCGAAATTTACTGCTGCAAACATTAGCGTACAATAAGAAGTTACCTCTGCACAGTTTGCATGAATACGACCCCTAAATAACGTTCTTAGTAATGCTCAAATGCACGTAAAAGAACAACACAACTATGTTTGATTACATACGTAAGTTTGCAGCTTCATCCTATTAGTTACAGTCGAATGCATAAGGTGGCTATAATTAACGCCCGATGCCAAACAAAACACAACTTAAAATTACGAAAACGCACTATCCTTTGATACGCTGCTCTAAATAAAGAGCAGAGCGATCAAGTAGGCTAAATAACGTTGTCGAAAACAAATAAATAAAATCCAGCGCTTTAACTGAGAAAACAAACCATCCTAGCAAACGGCTTTGGTCAAGTGACGTTAAAACAAATGAACATCAATGCATTACCTAAATAAAATATACAGGAAAGTCCAAAAAAATTGGAAATTTATGTTCTGGCATAGATTTTAGTCACAACTTCGGTATTTAAAGTCAAAGGTACAAAGACAATGTTTGTTTTGGTAAAAAGTGGAAAAAATATGAAATTTATAAATTGCTTCTTAAATTAAATATAAACATTTACTTACACAGGTATAGGGTGGCCTATTTCCGATGCCCATACAGTCTTGATTTTTTCTCGAGAGGAATTCATTGCCGTAAACAGATTTTTGATACCTTTTTTAATTTTTGAAATATAGCCGAAAACCGATTTTTGGCAATTTTCAAAAATGTTAAATATCTCGCTTAAACTAAGAGATGCAGTAAAACTTTAAAGACATTTTTTGCATGGTGTTTTGTCCTTAATAAGATAGCGATATAAATTTTTTTTTTACTCATACGAATGTTGATATATTACACCTAACTTTCTTATTTTAAATGGCAACCATGGTTGGCTTTGACATAAATCGAAAGCTTGCTTTTTGCGCTTTTCAGAAATATATAATTTGCTAATGGTTGCTATTTAAAATAAGAAAGTTAGGTGTAATATATCAATATTCATGAGTAAAAATAATTGAACACCGCTATCTTACTAAGTACAAAATACCATGCAAAAAAATGTCCTTAAAATTTTTCTTTAACCTTTCGTTTATGAGAGATATTTAACATTTTTGAAAATTGCCAAAAATCGGTTTTCGGCTATATTTCGAAAATTAAAAAAGGTATCAAAAATTTGTTTGCGGTAACGAATTCCTCTCGAAAAAAGAAATCAAGGCTAAGTAATTAGTTTTTTTTTATCTCTGATAATAACCGAGATGCCCTCCATGTACTATGTACCACAAGGTAGTATACTAGGGCCCCTTTTGTTTATTATATATGTCAATGACTTAGCTAGCTTACCACATTTAGAAAACTGTCTTATTGACACATATGCAGATGACACAAACTTTTTAATCAAGGGAAAATCAATGGATGGTATTGTTGTACAATTACTTGATGTTTTTAATAGTATGTTGTGATGGTTTACAACTAATAAACTAGTTCTAAACAAAGAAAAAACTCAATGTGTGGCCTTTAGATCAGATAGAAGCAAGATTACGGTACCTGTAAATGTCAATTTAAATAATTGTATTATTTCCTTGGTTAAGCAAACAAAATTTCTAGGAGTTCATGTCGATGAACATATGAAGTGGTCGCGACATGTAACTGAACTATGCAACAAATTAGGCACAGTGTGTTTTGCCATGAGAAGGCTGAGTCGCGTTGTTAATAAAAGTACTATGTTGACTATGTACCATGGGAATTTTAATAGCATTATAATATATGGTATAATCTTCTGGGGCGCTTCGCGTTGCCACAATGTTTTTTTATTGCAAAAACGTGTCGTCAGAACAATGCAAAATCTGAGGAGTTCGGAGACATGTCACGGTCATTTTGTCAACTTGGGAATTATGACAGTTCCATCTGTATACATCTATAAGTGCCTTATTTTCTTTAGAAAAAATATTAATTATTTTGTAAACAAATCAACAGCAACTTACCACAAATATTCATTAAGATCGAATGATTTGCGGGTACCTGTACATTGTACCTCTTTGTATGAGAAGGGTTGTTTTTATAATTGCATTAAATTTTATAATAAACTAAACCTTGATATTAAAGCAATTGAAAATTTAACATTGTTTAAGAAAAAATTTAAAAGGTATCTAATACTGCGTGAGTTTTACTCAATTGAAGAGTTCATTTCAGAAAACTAAGGCTTTGCTGTAGTTATCTAAATGTATCATCTGTTTGTATTTTTTTTATTTGTATTTATGTATACTGCATTGTGCATTCTGAATTTTTGTATTTTGTATTTTACTTAGGACTTTTCACAAACTATTGTCAACTATGTAGTCAATTGTGAAAAAACTATTACTATTATTATAATTATATTTACAAAATCTTGTTATTATGAAGAGCTTATTTATTTATTTATTTATTGCTCAAATTTTATATTTATAATTGACGATTGCATTGCTTTCGACAAGTTTAAAAATGAATGATAAAGTAGTTCGTTTAAATGCCAATTTAAAATTGTTTAATAATAAATTGAAAATTTATCTAATACAGCGTGAGTTTCACTTGATTGAAGAGTTTTTCTTTTTTCTAGAAAACTAGGATTTTGTTGTATCTAAATGTATTATCTAATTGTATTTGTATTTGTATATTGCATTTGCATTGGTATTCTGTATTTTTTGTATTTATGACTTTTCATAAACTATTTGTACAAATTTATGTACCTAGTCAATGTATCATAAATAAATTATTATTATTATGGGCATCGAAAATAAACCACTCTGTACAGCTGATATTCTGCAAGTTTAGTACGATTGAAGAATAAATAGTTCGCAAGATTTACAACAAAATATAAATGGAACAAAATAAGTCCTAAAAATTACAAAAATTCACAAATTGCATCATTGTGTAAGTCTTCAGCACTGTTTTTCCTACAATCAAAACAAAATTGAAACACATCAACCCTGCAGTTACCTATTTAGGCTAATGTAATTGCGATTTTTATAAATATTAAGTAAGTGAACGTTCCATAATAAACACAAAGTACTGACGTTTAAAATATGAATAAAATTATACAGTGTCATACAAAAATTCTGTTGCTGGCATTTACAACAGATAAACATCACAGTAATGTAATACATTTTACACTGAATATTGTTTGTCTGAAGGTAAATTTTGTCGGCCTATATTTTATTGGCTATAAGCTGGTACGTATTTTTTGACACACATGTTAGTTTATATATCTTGATGTCACATACTGTCAGTCTCTTTTTAAAAATCGCGGTTTTTAAAACGTTGGGCATCAAACGACTAAGAAGCATTAGTGTAAAAAAGGCAGGCATTGTGGTTGAACGTAGTAGGGAAAAGTACCCATGAATGGGACAGTCCTTGGATGGGACATTCTTAATAAACTATAGTTAAACACAAATCTTTATGTACGTGCATAGATGGTAAATCGCGTACCTAATGTATGTAATACAATCGTGTTGTATACAACATGAGAACTTCGGAATGTGGTTGTACATTAGGTACGCGATTTACCATCTATGCACGTACATAAAGATTTGTGTTTAACTATAGTTCATTAAGAATGTCCCATCCAAGGACTGTCCCATTCATGGGTACTTTCCCCTACATACAAACGAGCAGTTTCATTTAGTTTTATACATATTTTTAAGTTTCATAATTATACAATGTAACATATGCGATGCTAAAACATTGAAAATTGCCACACAAATAATAGCCCAAGGTAGGTAACATATACCTAAGCCTAAAAATCGTAAGAAAAAATTTTATAATTTTTTTTTAACTCGCTTCGTTTAAATATTTGTTATGTTACAGTTAAATGTTAAATTCAACGGTCTTAAAGTACTAAACAATTCCAGAAATGTGATTTTAGTCAAAATATTTCCTGACGAAGGGCAGAATTTCACTCAAATGTATAATATATGATTGCGGTGTTTGAAGATTAATCTACTCCCAGATCCCAAGTGTCGGAATCGTATAAATATTTGAGAAAGGAAGGTGGACCCTATGTAGCCAGCTATCGTTCTTGCAAATATTTTATAAACTAACTGCATTAACCGAGTATATATTTGAATACATTTAAAAATGCTACAATATTACAAGATCAGCATTTCTCAAAATAGCTGACGCTTTAAAATACAACTGAAATCTGCCCTTCAAAAAATGCTTAAACCGAGTTTATGAACTTAAGAACTACACGACAGTATTTACTAAATCATTTTATTTATTCTCCCCCGTGTTAAACACCCTAAAAATTTTAAAATTCATAACTTGATAGCCACACATTTCAGAGCAGGAGTTTCAAGCGGTAAATGGCGGCAGTTTCTTTCCTCCGACATTCAAGACGAAAGAAAGTAAATTTTTTAATCCTGACAATGTAGGTAATTAAATAAAAATAGGTTAACTAAAGAAAATTAAAGATTAAACTTAATACTTTTAGTCTACGTAAAAAGCTTAAATTGATATTATAATTTTTTTTTAGCTACAATAAGTTTTTTTTTTAAATTTATAATTTTTATAGGCCACCTCCTAGTTTTGTTATATGCACTAACATAACCACACACTAAAAATAAAAGGTTCTTTGAGCACGTTTCAAACAATAAACAATAAATAAAAAATAAACAATAATAATAAAAATGTCAAATTAATTAGCTTATACAGCTAAAGTTCTTTTTAGAAAAAAAAAGTTGAAAGTCAAATTGCACAACGCCTGATGCAACTTAACGCATTTCCATAGCAAAAACAATAAGATCACAATGAAGAATGACTGCTCCGTTTACTTTGATTGGGCTTTGTGCAACAAAAACTTGATCCTGGTGTAAGCATTAGTAAAGGCACCAAAATTCCAAAATTAAAAACACCTTATTTTGAGCTAAGAGTTCTTAGAATATTAAACAAATGCATTATAGGTGTCTGTTAACAACAAAAACTAGTTAAATAAACAATTGAGAAAGTCATTTAAATTCAATTCATGTATAAAATCTCAATAAATCACTAAAACTTTACAAGAAATATTCTTTAGAAATTCAATCGAAACGCTACAAAGTTTGCAGATATCTTTCACAGTTTCTACAAATAAAATAATTTACTAGTTTTAACGGCTTCTACAATGTTTTTTTTTTTAATTTAGAAGGATCTAAACTTCTAATTCGTTTTAATCCAAGTTGTTATTACTTTAAGACAAAATGAGAAAACATTTTAAGAAACAGATGATAACACAAACTGCAACTGTCGTTTGTCAATGTAATTCTACCTACATGGATCAACGCTCCAAGCAATTCCCGAAGTTAGGTTTCAAATCGATGTTAGAAAACTTAACCGGTGTAGATAAATACACACAACAGAGTTAAACAAACTAATGAAGTCATTCCATTAGTGAATTCTACGAGTTTTTACTTTACCTTTGGTGCAATTTGCTTACTAACGACGGAACTGGGAACAGACTCGCTCACCTGGAACAAGAAGCAATGTTTGTAACGCAAAAACATAACATTATTTTTGACACTAGAAATGTGATTAGAAAAAGTTAGAAACAATTTCTACTTGTTGCTAATTTAACTAGAATGCAAAAAAAATGTAAATATACGGTATTTATCCCGAAATGCAACATAAAAGCTTGGCAGTTAATTTAAATTTACAGCTCAAAGAACTCGTTTAATCAGATTACTATTAGATTAGATTACTAGTTATTCGAGAAAATATCTGCTGCCTTAATTAATTCTAACTGTAATGGATCTCCTCAAAAAATTAGACCGTTTTAGTTGAATTAAAAACATCTGAATAACTTAATTGATTTTCGGGCAACAATACACAAGGAAATTTCAAACAAAGTGTTACATAATGTTAAAAATCCAATCAATATTCATTAGTATCGTATTAATTACTCATTAACATCAAATTAATTGGCGTTTTATAGAAAACCAACCGAATGCCTCGTTGTCGCTCGACAAAATTTAATATTATTAAATTTCTGCACATTCATCGAACGCATATTAATGATACAGAGTATTTCCAAACTCATCAAAGAGCTTTATCTCAAGAGTTTGAAAATTAATTAAAATCATAATATTACCTAAATTATAATTATTAGTCGTTCATCTCACGAGCTAAATTAATTGTGGCTATTTACTGATAAATTATTTGCTGATTGAAATATTAGGAATCTCGCTTTAAGAACTAGAGTACTAGAGCAGGGTTGAATGTTATGCTGATAATATCAAAAATATTTTAGACACCTAAAACATTTTTTACATAGACCAGAGGTCGGCCCACGGACCAAACCCGGCCCGCTAAGACATTTTATACGTTTCCGTTTTCATGCTTTAAACAATTACCGTTAATTCCGTTATTTTGTATTCATTGACGTTTAGTTCTCATCCTCGATAAACATTGAATCAAAGAGTCGGAAGTCGAAAGTTTTTTCAACTCCTGACTCCTCAAAAAAGCTTCGATCATCCCGACGTCGATTTCACAACTAAATATGTTACAATGCCTTCATCACTTTTTCTCCTTAACTTCCAAGTATCTTAAAATTTCTTGACCAAGAGATTCCTTAAAGTTATAATACTATATTATTGTCAAGGGTGTCACGAAACGATGATTTGAAAAGTAAAATAAAATATAAACTTTTATTACATTTTTTGAAATTCGACCCTTTTGCAAGCAAGCAGTTGTTTTTCACTTCACAACGATTTTAGAGCAGACCGTTATTTAATTTTTGGGATGTATCAGCTTTGTTGTTTATCGCGTGTTAATAATGCGGCCCGCGCTATTCTTTTTTTTTATAAGGCAAACTTGGCCCGCGGTTCATAAAGTTTGCCGACCACTGATATAGACTGACAAAACGTTTAAAAAAACTTTGCTTTTTTATTTAAAACATTGGTACGAGCATTTTGTTATGCATTTAATTATCTAATCAACTTTTTGGTAAGTCGATTGGGTTATGTTTTTGGACATTAACTTTTTTAGTTTTAATTAACGGCACACTTAAATTTCATATTGGGCTAGGACTTTTAATAATTTAATATAAACCACATTATTATAATTTACATAAATGAAAAAGACAACAGAAAACTGTTATTACACAAGGCAGTTAATTTTAAAAATACATTTTTTCTCCACATTTAACATTATCATTTAAAAATTTAATAATTTTTAATAATGTTATGTTGAATCTTAAACTAAACTAAAACAAAAACTTTATTTTACTCCAGAATGATCTTCATCGTGAAATAGTTATTTATGTATCAAGGCCAAAAAGTCTGGTTTGCTGGCCGAGACAGAGTCGAGGCCAGCCAACAGGCAAGGCCGAAAAAGTACGTTTTGACCGGGGTGCATATTACATTTTTTGTGCGATCGAATTAAAAACAATTAAAATTTTTAGTAATTTTCAAAATTATAGGTTAGAAACTCCGTGACATTTTGTCACTGACAGATGACGGCGTTTGTACTGCATTACCGGCTCTCTCCTTAGCAACGGCCGAAAAAGTAACTTTTACGGCCGTTGCCAAGGATAGGGCCAGTAATGCAGTACTTTATGGTTGCTAACGCGTCCGTCAAACAGCTGTTTCTAGTACGATCGCACAAAAAAATAGTTTTTTTAAAATATCTTTTTAAACAAAGTTATTAAGTTTTGAAATCAGAAACAACGTCTACTGTGTAAAAAATAAATATGTCGAACAAACAAAACCGAATCGACGACTAAACAAAAGGTTGATAAGACTATTAGAAGAGCAATGAAAAGAGTTGCTGCAAGAAAGTTTTACGAAAACTTAACATTTTTAGACAAAAAACAGTTACAATAAAACAAAAACGAAATAGCCAATAATTCAGATATTCCCATGTTATGGAAACGGCTATAAATATATAGAGATCTGTTTTGATTATATTAATCAGTATAAAATATTTCAGCCCTGCCATAAATGTAAACTTCTGTTCCACCTCTTATAAGGGAGATTTTCTTCATGGAACTCGAATTTTAATCACTCTATAGTCTATATGTAGGATAATACAGCGAATATTTTAACCTACAGAAACAAAATCATGTAAAGTCATCCATGCCAAGCGATCGTTCTACATATTTGTTTTTTGCTTTGTTGGATATTAAAACTTACACGTTTTATATCGAACGTTAAATTGAAAGGTTACAAAAAAATATGTTTCTAATGGTAAACAAACGTTTGCTCCATCAGAAGATTGCTTTTTTAAGGTGCAACAAATACACACAGAATCGATTGAAAAACGATATTTTAAATCATGAGTCAAGTGAGCCGCGCCTTAATTTAAGGAAAATAAACTAAAAAAGAGCAAAATTTGTTAAATTATAACTTAAACGGGTATTCATCGTTTTGGACTGATCTATAATTTTGATTAAGTAACAGCTAAGAAAATTACTGACAAGAAAGGGTCACGATATGTTGTCAAGGCTGTGTTTATTGCAACAAGAACATCAAAAATAAATGTTTTGCAGAGGTATACGTGCCACTGATGATTTAAAGAGTAAAAAACTTAAACACATAAGGTCACTTAAGCGTTTTTTATTTGTTTATTAAACCATGATAGAGTTTATAACAGTGCAATCTGGTCTTTGAGACCAATGAGCAGTTTAATTTTAGCGTAAATTAATAATGTTCACACTTAGTCCACGGTTTACCCAATAGTAGTCCTTAGTTTGCTAACATATAAGTATACTAATTATTAACGTGCACACTACCGCACAGTCTCTGCTTTTAAACTTTTGCTTAAACTAACTTAAAACGTTTAACCCTTTTAAGTCTTTTTACTAATCCTGTAGTGTCCAGGAGCTGGATCGCCTCGACGAGCCTTTCTTCGTGACTCTTGACAAACTTCTTAATTGTGTCGGTACAGTGTCCATGTTGAGGTCCCGATGTATGTCACTGTTTCTGCCGTACTTAGGTGCATCAGCGATGTTCCTTAATGCTTTGTTCTGGAATATCTGGATGATCTAAATGTTTCTCTGTTTGGTGCATCCCCATAGCTGTATCCCATATGTCCATACAGGCTTTAAAATTTGCTTGTAAAGCAAAAGTTTATTATGTAGGGACAGAGAGGAATTCCTACCGATTAGCCAGTAATTTTTTTTATATTTGATACCTATTTCTTCCCTTTTTTTCTTGACAGGAGCCTTCCAGCGTAGCTTAGCGTCCAATGTATTGGTAAAATTGACATGTACTGACTTAGTTTCATTTAACTTTATACGCCATGTTTTTGTCCAGTTGTTGATCTGATTGGCAAGCTGCTTGTAATTTCTCGGATGATTCTATATTGCTAAAATAGCCGTGTCGTCGGCAAAGGTCGCTATGGCATTGTTTTTCAACGTTGGAATATCACAAATATACAATAGCTATAGGACCGGACCTAGTACGCTTCCTTGTGGAACTCCTGCTTTAATTTCTATAAGTTCTGAATAAGATTTTTCTTGATTTATTCTGAAGTGTCTCTCTGAGATGTACGACTGAAGAAATTGTGAGTATTGTTTTGGGAGCAGCAATCTTAGTTTATAATTTAAATAAACCATCATGCAACACTTTGTCGAAAGCCTGCGCTACGTCTAGACAGAGAGTAGAGCAAACTTTCTTTTCTTCTAGGGTTTTTTCTATGACATTCGTAATAGTTAATAGTTGAACGTTTATTTCTAAATCCAAATTAATGAGATGAAATTAGTTCTTTTTCTTCTATTATCGGTTTCATTCTTTTGAGCAACAGCTTTTCGATATAACAGGCAATAATGATATTGGCCGGTAAGATGAAACTTCATGGGGAAGTTTCTCTATTTTAGGTATCATAATCACCTCTGCAACTTTCCACAGCTTAGGTACCTACGTACT
Organism: Elmis aenea; assembly: GCA_947652605.1. NCBI lineage: Eukaryota > Metazoa > Arthropoda > Insecta > Coleoptera > Elmidae > Elmis > Elmis aenea. The sequence continues at coordinate 51,727,636 of OX393577.1, read as the reverse complement.
TGAGCCTAAAGGCAGCATTTTTTTGCGATTGCGTTGAATAAATTACTTTATGATCAAATGATTTATTCTTACATTTTTCTCTAAACCCTCCATCGGTTTACTTAAATTAAATTATATTTTTTCAAATAAAAGTAACATTTACTCGTAGGCTATGTGTTTCACAAAACGTCAAGAATGCAATAAACAACAAGATAATGAATTGAGTTAATTTTATGCCGTGCAGTCGATTTATTCAAAGTCTTAATAATTTCACGTTTAGCTTATGTTATGCAATCACACATATGCCATATCGTAAGGCCAGGTGCATACGTTAATAATAAAGTGCACAGCACCGTTAATTTATTTAAAAGGAAACGAAACATTACGGAGCTTTATTTTAAAAATTATTGTGTGTGTGTTTGATTCCGTTCAGCATATTATCGCCATATAAGCTTGATTACATAAACGATAAATCAGTACGCATAGCCTGCTAATGTAATTCTATAGTAGGGAGTAAACCAGCCCTATCCGTCAACCTTACGATATTTCGACGCGCTTGTGTATTTTGTATCAGCTATGAATAATACTGATACCAGCAGAATCGAATAATTATTGCCTTGTAAACATAACGTCTACATGACGCATCCAATCTGTCGCTCCCTCAGTTTTATGCACAGCGAAATCTGTCGCAATTGTTTTGTGCGGCGTGTCTGGTGGGGGATAAGTTAGAAAATCTGACCAACTATTCGATGGGGGAATAATTAACAAAACTGATATTATTCAGTTGACACTTACTTACTAACCCGATTAATTATTGTCTGTTAGTGTTTGCGAAATTAATGGAGTTTAGATTAAATGTAGTGATTCGTGGTGCCTACATAATGCTGACAAAACAAGCTATCAGAATTAATTATTAGTAAATTAAACTAATTTAATTTCAACAGGCAAAACAGAAACAACAGGAAATCTTTGTAAAGCAATAAATGTTGACACCTTTACATTATCACCCAAGGTATTTAAAGAACTGTTGTCTCAGGCATAACAAACAAGTAAGAAGAAGGAAGAATTGCATAGAAAATTAGTTGTCCATTGGTCTTTTATGCGCTTTGATATTGTACAACATATTTTACATTAGCACAAACAGGCAGCAGATGAACAGCCACAAAAAAAGAGAATCTCGATTGAAAAAATTATTGTACTTTTAACTGTAATGCTATATTTGTTCTTTTAATTTTTTTAAGAAAAAAAACTTCCGAACAAGAATAAAATTAATAAAAATGTTGAGCCATGCCACAGACGATTTTTTTCATGTTACAAACACTTATTATTTCCAAAGCAATTGAAATTTGATTTCGACTATGAATATCTTGCTTTTGGTAGAACCAACTAGTCATGGATTTAAATTTAGCAAAATTTAAAAACTTAATGCTGGTTAATATCCGAAGAAGTTTTGAAATAAATTGGACGGTATTTGATAAATTCGATAAATTTTAGTTTTTAAAAACGCCTTTAACTGCTTTATAAACGCTCAGATCTATAGTAGACAAAACGTTGATGTATATTGTGAGTACCAATACAACAAATTCGTGAGATGTACATGGTAAATTCTTAAGACAACGTCGGAGAGCTTGGAATGAACATGTAAACAGAATGCACGCATCCAATGATTGCAAGAGATGGCCTTCTTTGTCCTTGCAGGACAAGGACAAAGAAGGCCAGTAAAACCGTCAAAACGTTGAGTAGAAAGTTACGGGATAATCGTCAGCGGAGAGATCAAACAACTAGGCTATACGTTAAAATTTAAACAGGCAAAGGACCTAATAAAAAAAAGTGGAAAAACTTTTTTATTTTGCAAAATTTTTGTAATCCATTTACCAAACTTACAAACAAATGGCAAGCAACTTTTCTACCAATAATTCCCATTGTTTTGAGAATTCCACTGTAACAATTGCGATCAAAAATTAATAACATTCGACAATTTTTAGTTTATTGATTGGTTACTATGGCAACAACGAGATATTATCGATTAACCGCTTTCATGTTTGTGGTCCTGTGGTCATTGTTTAATATAAATTTTACAAAGTTATTAATATGAAAGAAAATGTTGCTTAAGAATGTTTTTTGGAAAATTGTGTACAATAAAAATTTTAGAGGCGGCTTTTAGATTTTCCTAAGGTTTCACGTTAGTGTTCAATATATTTTTATTTTATTTTTCATAATGAATTTGAAAAGAATTTTGCAGCTATGCCATATTTTAACCCATTATCTAGCTCTAAAAAAAAACGAGATTCCCATTTTAGAACTAGAATTTTAGTGCACATATGTGCATGTCCACGTATACAAACAAGCATATCGCCCAGTAATTTTTTTCAAAAAGGTGATAAAGGAAATATAATTACAATTTAGGCTTTAAGAGTAAAGGCTTCTAAATTTCAGGCTGTGGTGAACAAGAAGCCAACAATTATGCTTTTAATTTTGAAAAGTAAGTTATTATTTATTTAGTCACGAGTCCTTCTTCTGTTAGGTGTAGGACTGTTAAGTTGTGTTTTGCTGACTTTTTTCCATGATTTCCTGTCTTGTGCTAGCTTTTTTATGTCTTTCCCTCTTTCCATTTGATGTTTCTATCCGCTGCTGCTTTTTTAAACTTCGTCTTGCCAGTATTTTTTTCGATCTACCTAGTTTGTTTTTTCCCTGTGATCTTGCTTCATAGGTTAACCTTTCTTCTTTCATTCTACAAAAGTGTCTCAACCATCCCAGCTGTTTTCTTTTATTTTTGTTTCAACTCATTTTACGTTTAATTGTTCTCTAAATGTTTCATTTCTGATTCTCTCTTTTTTTGTTTTTCCTTAGATTTTTGTTTTTCCCATTTCTGCTGCATTCACACGGCTACTATTTTTGTTTGTGAGTGTCCACGTTTCTCTTTCGTATTAAAGTGCCGGAGTTACAACCTTTTTGATCACTTCCACTTTCGTTCGTTTGTGGACTATTCCCAAAAAAAGTTGTTCTCAAACTGTTAAATATTCTTCCCACATATCCTTTCGCTTATTTCCTTGTCCATTCCTCTATTTTTCTCTATGATCACTCCTAATCCTAAATATTTATAGCTTTCTACCTTTTCCAACCTAAGCCCATTTAAAGTGATGTTATGCCCTTTGTTCTCTGTTGTAACGATGATAGTTTTAGTTTTTTCTGTATTTTTTCATCTTGATTTTTTTCCAATTCCTGGTTTACAGCTTCTAGATTATGTTGCAGATTCTTTTCTGTTTCCGCGACTAAGACCATATCGTCTGCGAACATTAGCTCATTTATGTTTATTTTTTTCATTTTCCAGCTACCTAGATGAAACGGTCGCATTTTTGTTTTACTTCTTTAATTACGCCATCTATAACAACTGGGAATAACAATGGACTGAGCACGCATCCTTGTTTTGTTTCAAACTCTGCCGATTCTTTATTCTCGGTTCTTACAATATTTACTGTTTTTTCGTACATCGCTTTCATTATGTCGATTGTTTATATTTTTATTCCCTGCCTTCTTAGGCCCCTCCATACGTGTTTTCTTTTGATTTTATCGAATGCTTTTTTCAAGTCTATAAAACATAAATGTATTTCCTTGTTTTTTTGTCAGGCTTTTTTCGATTGTTTTTCTCAATATAAAGACCGGATCTTGTGTACTCCTACCTCTTCTGAAACCGTATTGGGATTCTTCTAGTGTGTTTTCTATTTTTTCTTTTATTTTGCCTTGTATTACTCTCGCCAATATTTTCCCTGGTACACTCGTTAATGTTATTTCTCCACAGTTAAAACAATCGCTTTTGTCCCCTTTCTTGTATAATGGTAGGAGTATTTCAGTGTTCCAATCCCTTGGTACGTTTCTTGATTTTATTACTTCTTAAATTTTTTTTAAGTAACTAAATTTAATCAATTCTTTTTATTGGTCAACAAATATGAATATACAAATCGTGAGCACTTTACGAGACAATACCGTAAACACAAAAAAAAAAAAATTACTTTTGAGAAACTACCTAAATAGCATTAACGAAAAAAAAATACCACGAAATAAACTTTAACAACTTTATACGAAGCAATGTTAGGTATCATTTCTACACAGCTATAATAAAATTCTTTATCCGATACACACAATGCTGTGCATTTTATTACATGTCTGGTTTTTTTTATGCGAAGAGATGGAATGATTGAAAAACATACAACGTCTTTCACAGTCCCAAAGTAACATTAAGGAATTTAATAACGCATGTTTAAAGAAAACAACAGATCTACCCTTGCCATCATATGATTCTATTTCCATTGCCTGAAAACTGAAACGAAACATAACATACCCAACTGCTATTAAATTTTTGTTTAGGTAAATCAAAACAATTATTATGTTTCGTATGCTTTTCCACCATGTCAGACAAATAAAGAGTTTTATTAATTTTCCGTGCAGACAAATACAGATCCGTTTTCTTAATCAACAAGCAACTAGAATAAACATGTCCTATTTTAAAATTAATTCACTCTGAAATTGTTTTGTTGTGTTTTTGTGTGGCCATTAGTCTGTCGTGTAACTGTTTAGCAACCTCCAAAAATAAATATGGCTGGAGTTCATTTCTCTTTTAAAACCTACACACCATTTAAAAACTGTGACAATAAAAAATTAAAATCTCAAAAGCTGGCAATTAACGACTATGTTAACAATTTCTTACAAAACGGAAAGTCGCCCACAAATCTCGTAAACATCTATCGGAAAACGTACATCATTAATATGTAAAAGAAATGCGTGCTGAATATACGTCGTAATAGAATTTGTAATTCTAATATCTGCGCATTTATGCTTCGAAATGAAAGAAATCTAAGGAGTCATTCAATGAAGCTCTGTAAACATCGAAGATTATTTTTTAATAATTGGACGGTAAGATTTAGAACTACTTTCGAGAAAAGATGTAAATTTTGTTGATGGGTAATTCCTATTCAACGCACGAATTGCAAAGGATTTTTAAGACAATCGATTCTTGAGCCCCCCAATGAAGTAATTGAAAATCATTTACTTAAACCATGTTTTACAATATCTGTAAATGTCTGAATATTGACTGAATCATGCTGTAAGTAAATTTGTGTGTTTAATTAAAAATTAGTTATTTATTAATTTACAATTACTAAGCAGCTCCGCTTTTCCAATAAAAAAAAAATAAATAACTGACAAAGCATCGCAAAGTTGAGAAACTATTTAGCAATTAAAAATAATAGAAAAAAACAGTGTATCAATTTTAATTCTGTTTGTTGTAAATTTTGACGTATGCGTGTGTCAAATTTGTAACTTATTTACAATTGTGTGTGGAACACATCACCAAGTACAAACTCGATATGGAAATTATTAAATTTAACTTTAAAATGCGAAACATTTCCCCTAAAATATGCTGTTTTGATAAATGTCATATTATGCGTTTTGAAATCACAATGTTTTAATGGAATTTTGTCGGTCTTGATTAAAATCAATTGTATGAACACACTATTTTTGAACTCTAGTAGGAATGTTGCCTAATTTCGTTTAGTTTTATAATCTGCAATTTTCAAACAATAATGTTTTTCGTAAATGCCTTAAATTGTGTTTTAAGATATAATCAAAATATTGTACCGAATTTAACGTAATACATTTTATAAATAGAGAAAATGTGACCTAATTTGGAAAGAATATCTAGATTTAGTAAACTACATATTTATGTAGGTACCTACAATATACTTTGTTATTTGTTAAATAAGGTTTAAGTTAGCCTTTTTTTACGTTTCAATTGTGTTTTTAATCGCTCTTTGATTGGCGTACTAGGTATCAACCAGCATAATTTTATTTTTATATTGCAATCCCAAGCTGAATATTTTTCGCTTTTAATAAACGTAAAGAACTCCTAATTTTGGAAATCTAAAATTATGTTACAATATGTACAAGTAACATACTATTTTAAAATTAGTTTATTTTACTGTTTATTACAATGCGACATAAAAAAAACAAACAACAGCATTGGAGCCAATTTCTAACTAATTACACGACAAAGTAAACAATTTTAATGCCATCTGACCGTGTTATACTTTACAAGTATTATTTACCTCAAACTATAATTCTTTTGCCATATAATGCCGTCTGAAAAAAGGCGACTTTTTTACCATATGTAGTAAAACAAAGAAATCTGCGCATTTTAAGTGAAAATAAATATATTTTTAATCGATTGAAAAACAATTGATGATTGATTAAAACGTACATGCCTTTTTAGTGATGAATCTTAATTTTTTTTGTTTTTAAATCATTGATTAAAAAATATTTATGCGTTAACTAATATTCACGCGAATTGACGTTATACCGGGTGATTCAGTTTGACTGTCGCTTTGCCATAACTTTGTGATTTTAAGGGGAAATCTCTATAAACCTGTAATTTTTGTAAATCGCAGGAAATTCTCCATCACATGACATAAAACGTTTTTCTACGACGGAGTATGTCAGACTGGCGCTAGTCAATTTTTTTTTTATGAAATAACATGGTAAGGATACTTTTTTTTAATCGATTCTGGTAGACAATGACATTCATAATCCGATAGTGCATTAACAAAATGTACATAGGAAATGTTTTGAAAGAAATGGGTTTAAAAAGTATTTATTATTTTTCACAAAATCGTTGTATCTAAATAAACAAAACACGATCGCTGTAGTAATTAACAGTTTATCACTTGTCTAATTGTGTTTTATAATTTGTCGAACATTATTTGAAAATTGAACATGGATTTTCTGTCGAGTTGCTTCTGTAAAAGTGTATTTAAGAAGTTTTAATTTAGTGCTCACAAAATAATAATTTTTCGCCGGAAAAAAACACAATTAGACAAGTTATGAACTGTCAATTACTACAGGGATCGTGTTTTGTTTAGTCAAATAAAACGATTTTGTAAAAATATTAAGTAATTTTGAAACACAATTTTCTTAAAAGTTTTCCTATGTATGTTTATTTATCTTGTAGCACTAACGGATTAAAAGTTTAATTTTCAATCAGCAACAATAAAATAAGGCACCATTTAATTTCAAAAAAAAGTTGACTATCGCCGGTCTAACATATTTCATCTAGAATAAGCATTTTAGCGTAATTTGATACAGAATTTCCTGCGGTTTAAAAAAATATAATGTTTAAAGAGGTTTCCTCTTTAAATAACAAAGTTATAGGAGTGCGCGACAGTTAAACTGTATCACCCGGTATACTAAAAAATTACGAAACGGGAAAAACATTATGTTCGGAAAAATACATAAGATTTAATAACGTATTGGTGGTTTTTAAAACTTAATATAGGTACGTAAAACCTTGTCTTACAATCTGATAAAAAAAAAATGTAGGACATATCATATCCACGGATTTACGATATTAATTTTTACTTGACCACGTTCAGATTTAAACCTCCTTAAAGAAAGAACTACATTCTAACGGGAAAGTATTGCGGACGCCACTGTGTTAAGCTTAATAATAGTAACATAAAAACATCGTAAAAGTTGTCGGGCAATTAATGTCCCCAAATTTATAACGTAGATAGACTCGGCTTGGCCAATAACAAATTCTGCAGAACAATCAATCAGTCCACAAATTTGATGCTACAAGAATTTATTTAAAAACTTGTTTAAATTTTGTCCAATAAATCCGAATCGGTAGTTAATTTTACACCTAGGAAATTGAAAAGTCACACAATTTACCGAGAATCTATGAGAAAAAGATAAAGCTAACGGAAGAAAGAATCTGCGAAAGAGCGATAAAAATACATGGAATGATGAACGAGGGGTACGTGTGAGTTCAGCAGTGAACATGGATTGCCTCACACCAGGGAAATTAGTCCGCTTCGTTTGCCAGAAAATGTATGTTGTTTCAATTTGATGCTTGTATTACATTTTTGCTGTACTACGTGATTAACTGATATATTGTGGAGTATTGCGAATGCTGATTCGGATTTGCATCTAACTTTGTAATCTCGTTTACGTATCGACGATTTACAATCTCAATATGCGTCAGTTATGGTTATTCCCTTTTTTGATGCCACCATGCATTGTATTAACACCGCCGCGCCATGCCCATACGGATGTAAAAAAGAGATTAAAACATTTTGTTTGTATTGCGTCATAAACCGGGCGCCACCATCCATCGTTCATTTCCTTTAAAACTTTGGGTTTTGCAAATAAATTTTAAATTTATATCCGCGTGCCAAAAATCAATGCCTAAATGTTATTCCCGATATTAACGCATTGTTTCGTGTCGACTAAAGCCCCATTTTTTATATTTACAACGTAATATTTTTCCTTCGAACGAACAAAAATGCGTTACCAAAGCTGGACATGTTGCAGGAAACATTTGGCTTTGCTGGGTGAAAATTGCATTAAAAAACAATTAAAGAATTACGGAGTGGACATGAAACAAATTTGGTTTATTATCTCGAATTATCTCTTTTACCTTTTCTATCTTTAAACCGCAAAGAAATGTGTACAATTATGTTATTTTTAAAATAAAAATAAGGAGACTAGTAAAATGACAACAGTTAAAGAAACACTGCAATGGTGTTAAATAAAATCAACATTTTAATAAATTTACTGAATGTTTTTTTTTTATAGAAGAGAAAATATCGTGTTCATTGAGCAGTCAATCCTGTTATGCGGAAAAAACATATTTCCATGATGATGATATTACAAACCAATTAAAAAAACTAATACATTGATTTTTACGACAACCGAAAAATTACAACGCAGGAACTGTTTAACCTGAAAATTAGTTTAAAAAATCTATATATATAAAAGAGCTTGTTTGTGTGTTTGTTTGTTTGTTTGTTCGCTATAGAATCCTAGGTCCGTTGACCGATCGGGACCAAATTTTGCACAGTTACTATTTAGGACCTTGCAGATCTAACGCCAAACTTTAAGTACAAGCACATATTACCAATTTAAAAAAAAAAAAATCACTTGGACGGGATTCGATCTTACGTCGGCAAATACCTGGTCAAAACACGGTGTATTTCTCAAGTAAAGATTGTTTTGTATACAATTAGTAATAAATGTACATGAAGTATTATTTTTATTAGTACATTTTTTATTGAAACAAGACGAAAGAAAATAAATTTGAGTTATTATTCAATTTTTAAGCAATAAATAGTTATTTTTTAATGAATTATAAGAAAATGAAAAGATGATTGATTAGAGTATGTCATTTGTGTATGATTTGGAATTATTGGGCTTATTCAAGTTAAAAAAGTAATTAAAATTGTAATCGCCCGTGCAACGCCGGATAAATCATCTTGTATACTATAAAAATTAACATTTTGCATAAAGAAAATTCTTGAAGATTTGCTCAATAGTTGCACATACATTTTCGGTTGATATTGGTTGTTCATCGAGTAACTTTCAGCTTTGAATGTTAATAGTTATTTACGTAACAAGACCGGAAAGTAGTACTTTACTGGACGAGTAGACAGTTTTTGGACGATTCGTAGGCGAGTCCTGAAAGCATACGAGACCAGTAAAGACACTTAGGGGTATGTTACGTACAATATTTTTTCTGCGTCCGCCACTGACACCAAAATCACTTTCGTCACCATCCATAATTAAACAATAACTTAACAAACCACAGGTGAAAACTCGCTTGGTGGTATAACGACGCTCGCTTGACAGCGCAAATCAACAAAACAACTCATCACCATGGCAACCAGCTACTTTAACGGCCTAGGCCAGTAAAGATGTATTTTCCAGCCCAAAAATGTATTGTGATTTTCTGGACGGACACAGAAAATAGTATATTACGTAGGTACCAATAAATGTAAGACGCATATTACGCAGGAGGCGTCTATTTCCACGAAAGCGTAATTATTTTACAATTTCAGTTTTGTACTATACTTTTTCTACGGCCACGTAATATAATAATTATTTATGTATCAAGGCAAAAAAGTACGTTTTGGCCGAGGTGCATATTACATTTTTTGTGCGATAGAATTAAAAACAATTTAAATTTTTTGTATTTTTCAAAAATATAGGTTAGACTGACAGATGACGGCGTATGTACTGCATTACCGGCCCCCTCCTTAGCAACGGCCGTAAAAGTTACTTTTTCGGCCGTTGCTAAGGGTAACGGCCTGAAAAGTAACTTTTACGGCCGTTGCTAAGGATAGGGCCGGTAATGCAGTACTTTATGGTTGCTAACGCGTCCGTCAAACAGCTGTTTCTAGTACGATCGCACAAAAACGATTTTATCAGTCTTTTGGCTTGTAGTAATCACAGTTGTAAGTACGCTGTAAAGTGTCAATTTTGACGGGAACGCACTTAGGAAACTGTACTTTTTGCAAACCGTGCGAAGGGACCCTCTCACTATGCATGAAGTTTGTACAGTAAGTCATTTAACAAGGTGGTCGTAGAAAAAAACTTACATTGTCTTGGAAAAAAAAAAGTTGGGTTCATAATTTTTTTATTTACACAAATTCAAAAAGTTGCAATATTTTGTTAGAAAAATGCTGATTTTGAGTCAATATCTTTACATTTTACAAATATTTTCTATAAAAACTCATTACGAACAAATATTACCCATTAATTTTAACCGCTTCAACTACTTCATTTATTACTTATGCAGAATTTAAACAAAAGATAACAATGAAACTGTATTTTACGGCTTATAATAATGGAATATACACCCTACAGATTTTGAAACGGCTATTTTAAGAGCGTTCGAGCGACTGATAACGTCAGATGTTAAGGATTTCATGGATTAATCATGTTACAAACAAAACCATACCGTAAAAGAAAGAAAAATGAAATACTTCGATCACATCATGCGTCATCAAAAATATTAACTTCTAGAAGTTTAAAGGTAAAAAAAGACGCGGAAGAATTTCTTGGCTGAAAAATAAGTCAAGAGCAGGGATGACCGTAAAGCTGCGACAATTGGAATAATATGGGCCAGAGTGATCGCCAATGACAAGTGAAGACACGGCACAAATGAAGAAAAAAAAAAGCTCTACACTAAGAAAATAACCCACATGAAGAAAAACGTGCGCTTAAATGCCAAAAATTATGGTAATTTATCTTATTTTCTGGTTTCGGATAAATCTCTTAATTATTTCTGTTTTATTTTGCCAATTTCTTTATATTACTTATGTAAAATATACCTAATTTTATTGATAATAGGTACATGTATCGAAAAATCGTATATTGCTTGCCAGATCGTTCTTGAATTTTAATTTTCCACGCGGTCCTACAGCCGGGACATTGGCCACAGCCCGGAATATAATCATATCGTGACAGATTTTGGACTAAAGACACTAAGAACTACATCATCTTGGTGTTACTTTTATTATCAGCGAGCGCGCAAATTTCAACTTACGTAGCAGAAAGAAATTAATTGTGACTGTTATACGCTATTACAAACACTGAACAAATTTGCGCCCCGTAATAATTACACTTCCGTTAAGAAAACAGCGCTCCAAAACGTGTACCATAGCATATTTGAAATATATGGCCAACCTGTACAGTATATCACCGAGAGATATGCAAATGTGTGTGCACACGAAGCTGTAAATCGTATGCGCTCTGTTGGTTTTAAAATAGGGCTTAATCAGCTATTGTAATGGACAAATCGGCTGGGAGTTGTGATCGGAGGACAACCTGTCATGTACGTTGGGACACATTGTTTTCGGACGATAACTACGTCATCTCCGCTTCATTTACATACACAGCAGCCAATTACGCGAACGGTGCACAAACATCACTAAAACTATATGAAAAGACAATCGACAAACGTCAGCGAAAATTTCCATTAAGAGAATGGGAAAAATTACTGCTTCGACTTAATTAAAAATTATCTTTCTTCAATAGATGGGTTCATATTACGGCAATAAAAACCGGGGAATAGGAACGGAGAAAATCGTCCCCAGTACGAAGTTATCGACGGGGCCTCCACTTTTTCCAGATGATGCATAAAATGATTTATTGTATTATGCGAATGATTTAACCTTTTTTCAATTCCTGCTTTATTGAGTGTGCTTTTGGGTCAGTTGTGCAGAAAACTATAAAATTTCGTTTCTACATTATTTATCTTCATGACAAAAACGCATCCAATAAATAAAAAATACGCGCTTTTTCTCCGGGAATTTGTAAACAACTAAAATTGTAATAAAAAAAATGTGTCGCTATAGTAATATTATAATCCACCCTCTTAGAACAAAAAATCGCGCCATAAAAAGTTTATTAGCATATTCAAGAGGTAAAATAAAGTGAAAACGTGTTAGTGATGACAGCAGACAAATTTTAAAAATGCGTAGTAAAATTTACAAAACGGAAATGATAAACTACAGAAATTCGATCTAGAAATAATACAGTGGGGTGGAACCGAAAACAATCGAGTTGGATAAATTAGTGGACATTACTGCGCCCAAAATGAATTATAAATATTATATAATAAATCATTTACTTTACTTTTGAGTTAATAAATTAGCTTAATTGCGATCGCAAAAATTACTTTTATTATTAAATTTTTCAGGTTTTTCCCTATTTTGCCGAAGGAAATGGCCAGAGGCACGTATAACTCTGTAAAACATTTAGTTTTGATTTTCTTGATGCAATAAACACAGCCTTGATAAGATTCTAGCGACAACATATCGTGACCTTCCTGGTATCGTGTTGCCTAAATTATTAATATTTGAATATGATTTTTTCAAAAATTGGTCGATCCTAATAAAATAACAAAGTACTCTGTATACACAAGTTCACAAAAAAAGAGACATAAATACAACTGTTTTCTTATTTCAGCAAAACTAATAATATATTATATCTAAACTGGTACATTTTTTACAAAGCGAAAATGGCAATTAAATTTTTTCACTCTAGGAGTTTTCTGATATTAATTTTTAATTATATTGATAAATAGTTATTTATGTACCATGGGCGTCGGCAGAAAATTTTCCAGCGAGGGGCAAAGCATAGAGACAAATAATAAAATATATAATTAAATAATTTTTACGATTTTTTTTTACAGGTAGTTTCACATATTTCATTTTTATTCAATTCCAGGGGGGGGGGGCAAGTGCCCCGTTTGCCCCCCTTGCGGACGCCCATGTTATGTACCAAGGCAGTGAAGTTCGACTTTTTATCACGAGTGTGGATATTATTAAATCACGCGAGTGATAAAAAGGAACTTTACTGCCGAGGTGCATATTAAATTTTGTCTGCAAAAAATCAAGTAAATACATACAGTTTTACTTCATCTGTCAGATTCTCATTCTCCTGTCAAATATGTAGATATCTTTGAACAAAAGCACGCCCATTTTTCTACAATTCAACCAATGAGCGTAGCGCATTTTACTTTTTTACTGCCTAGGCAGTAAAAATGATTATTACAGCCGCTTTTGGGTACTTATTGAGCTAGTTTAGTGACGATTGCAGAAAAACTCACTTTTCTGCATTTTTAAAGGGGTTTAAATTAATTTATTTTGATACAAACTAATAAAATAAATGTGCAAACTCATACCTTTGTAAAAAGAAGGAAAAACTGGATTTTTAATAATCACAGCCGGCTACAATTTTTATTTAAAAAAGTGCAACTTTGTCATTGATGTTAAAATTAAAACAATGTTGAAACATTTTAACTTCGCCATTTTGCACTATTAATCTACAGCTGTTTACTATCCAGTGGCGTAGCGAGAGTTTGTGCCGCCCGGGGCGGTCCCTGAATTTGCCGCCCCTAAAAATAAGGGTCGCAAACTTTTTCCAAAACCAAGCAGAGATTGGCAGAAAAATGTGGGGGGGGGGAATGCGCCGCAGGCGAATTTTTTTAAATTTTAGACGTTCAAACGTGTTTTAATGCAAAGCTAGATAATGTAGAATACTTAACCATCTTCCAAAATTACAGTTTTACAGTAGAACCTTTTCTGATTTTTATTTTCTTTAATCAGATCGCCCTCACTCCTACGAAATTATTTTTAATAAGGGTGAAAAATCTGTGTTACAATAGAGTTTAAAACTGCATGGAATTTAATGGCTTAAATAAATGAATTGTTTCATAATTTTATTGAATGGTTGGCACCGTATAATAAATTTTATTAGGTACTTGGAATTTATGTCGTTACAAGGGGTCGGGTTTTCAGTGAAGAAAGGTCAAGTAGACCGTTTTATCCTCTAGCTTCGATAAGGATTCCTTTTTTAAAAATTAATTTTTATGAATTTAATAGCGCCAGTAGTGATTATTATATCTACTATTCCTTCATTACCCCGACAATTTCATTTTGACCCCATTTGGGTAGACTAAAAGTGCCGCCCCAAAAAATGTGCCGCCCGGGGCGGACCGCCCCCCCGCCCCCCCCTTGCTACGCTACTGTTACTATCAAATAACTGCAACGAAAATATGAGTTTAAAAAATTGCTAGGTATATAAAAATTTTCGTGATATCATAAGTAGGAACATTTTGCCCAATTTAAACGAATTTTTATATTTCAGCGTTTACGAAACTGCAATAGTTGCACAGTAGATTTGCCAAATTTGTATCTAAATTAAACACAGAAAAAGCGTTCTGTAGGGGCCTAACAAACGCCATATTAAACAAAAATATAAAGGTTAATTTAGTGGAACTTCCTGCAATCACAAAATATTCCAGGAAACAGCTCGACTTTCGAGTAATTTTTCCCCATAAGAAATAATGTAAATTGAATAAATCCGTTTCAGCTCCCCAAAATTTGCCCAATATAGGTAAAACATTTTAACTCTTTATTTCAAAAGATTATCATCTTATTAAAATTATAATAAATCAATTTCAATATTTTTTACATCTATCGTGGAAATTACGACTTGTTAAGGACATTTCGCCACTAGTAGCTTTCTTTGATACCATTATACTCATTGTATTATTAAAGTTAGTATAAAATAACTCAAAGCAATTAATAAAACGCCCATTAAACGCTTAAAAACGTATTTTTTTGTTCGAATTTCGAGTTTTGGTCGAGTTTTCAAACCAGATTTCCCTTGAATATTATTGTTGGAGTTTTGATCATCAAACCGTTGGTAGTTCGAGGGTCCACTGTTTCGTATAAGACTTCATATGGACACTGATGTGTATTTTTCTGAATAACAAATTATGATAGGTAATATTTTCTGTTCATGGTATGTATATTTAAAAATAATTCCTTAAGTTTCATCAGAAAATACGCATTTTCTGTTGTTACGCTATATAGGCGTATTGTAGAATAGCGTAATTATGTATGTTTTTCTTCAAGCGTCTTATAATGTCTATATTATTCTACTGAACGCCTCGTGTAAAAATACGTCATTATTTTACTAGTACAATAATATCTCATTATATCACTAGTACTATAATGGTCGCTAAGCAACCGTAAAATGCGCTACGCTCATTGGTTGAATTTAGTAAAAGTGGGCGTGATATCGTTCATTACATGTTTGACAGGAGAATGAGAATCTGACAGATGAAGTAGGTAAAACTTTATGTATTTGCTTGATTTTCGCTATTTCTTTGACACTTGAAGAAAAAATTTAATATGTACCTCGACAGGAAAGTTCCTTTTCGAACTTTACTGCCTTGGTACATAAATAACTATTGTGTTAATTAGTTTTAAATTTTTAAGTGGTTACTAGCAGACTGGAACTAAACAAACTCTTTTACACTCCAGCTGGATATAAAAGAACATTTAGTCGCTACATTAAAGATAAAATCAGTGATTCATTTAGTAAACGATGTTCCAACACGGAAATTTAAAACTGCAATAAAACACAAGCAAAACGGCCTAAGAACACACTAATTAAGTCTTGACTGATCTGCAAATATAATTAGAGTAATTTAAATTAATCTTTTTTGAGATATTATACGCAGTTAAGCAACGGTGCAAAATTAGAAAATCCAAATTTAAAAAGTATTTATTCGTGTTGTTTACGGCAAATATACATTTCCTTTTAGCTTTATTCTCACATTTCCAATTCACGTTTAACTGACTTTAGAAGTAGAAGTACCGCGTATTTATATGAAACGTAAAAGTAGATGGAATTTTACCCAATCTTAAAACACAAATTTCTGTGAATGACATTTTCGCTAGATAAAGAAAGTGTGAAAAAACATTTCAAACAACGTCTTTATTTTACGAAATAAAACCTTTTGAACCGCGTTTTGTAAAACGTATTTCATTTTTCTCTCGCTTTTATTTACGAGTTCTTTCAATTTTCCACGAATTACGTTTATAAGTACATATAGAATTTCGCCCACAAGGGTTTAAAAGTACCAAGATGTTTACTCCCAATCTCCGCCGAATAATAAATTTGGCTGGACATTTTAATATTCGTCGTAATATACGTCTGTACATCGTGTAGTTTAATGTAACATCTGACCTTTATCTAGTAAGAGGGTCTCGGTGGCAGCTTCATAAATCCCTGAGGCTTATGCGAGAATTTAGGTGCTTTAAACACATTAAACGTAAAGTTATTTGCCTCCACATAAGGATGGGTCTACACAGTTACACACATTAAATTAACGTGACTCACGAAATTTGTACAAGAAACACGTGATTACAGCAAAGTTATTTTAGTTGAGTCCCCTCTTGCATTCTCGAGAAGAAGTGGTCCGGATTTTACAAAGTTTTAACAAGATAATTATACGTTCAAAAGCCCCAAAAATTAAATAAATCTTTGTTGCGTTTCGCCCTGATAATAATTTCAAATCTTCCAAGTGTAAAAGTTTACGAACGAGCTTGTTTAAATTAACATATTGTACATACAGCATGTAAGTAAATACGGAATATTTCACAAAGAAAAATACATGTACGAACTAAACAAATCGCTTTACGAGCAGGGTCGACAACACGACAGATTACGTAGTCAGGTGCACCGCATTGCATAGTCCGCTGTACCCGTGCCGATGCCTATCTTTTGCCAACACATGCAAATTCTCTGCCTACGATCTGTGGCATGCGCCGTATTTTAAAAACATTAAATGCGGGTGTATCCGAACAAACAGGAGAGATAAAATACCGACCTAGTTTATTCACGATTTACGCTTTTAATAAGCTGCGCTTTACAGTAAATAACAATACAAAAATATACAGAGAGCCGTTTGTTGTGACACAATTGTCAAATTAAATAATCCAATAACCAAAAATGGAAAATATAGTGTCAATCAAAAAGTCTGCAACAAATGGGATTTTTTTTTATTGATTTTAAGGTTGATAAAAATCATGATTTAAAAAAATCAAAAATCACTGATTTAAAAAAAAAAAAACATGTTTTTTAAATTTCATTATGCATAATTACAAATTGATTAAATTCTAATTATATGTACCTACTCCAGACGCAAAAGAATATAATAAGTAAACAGGCAACATTACAATGAAAAAAAGTTTAATATTAAAAAAAAATAAGCTGATCTGATAGTTATGTTCATAAAATCATAGCCTCGTACAGTAACTCTAATTATTAATTTATTTTTGACTTTCCACTTTTTAAATATTTTAAAAAATATTACTGCGGTTGAGTTGTGGAAGTCCCAGAAAGATGTTCCTGACATTGCAACAATTTTACCAATAGTACAACAATAACTACGCAGTGTCGCTTCAACTGCATCGGTTGAACGAGTGTTTTCGTCTTTCGGTTTAGTACACTCAAATTTACGGAACCGTATTGAGAAAGCAGGAAAATTAGTATTTCTCTTTAAATATTACTCCTATAATGATAATAATTAATGATTAAAATCGAGATTTCGAAATGTTTTTTTTTTTAATTAGCAATGGGTACATATAAAATGTGTGTATGAAATAAAAATTGGAGCATAGACTTATATTTTTTATTTTTAGGAAATTAATGTTTATGTTTATATTAATAAAGAATTTATAATTTTGAATTTATAAAAAATAAATTATTTTTACCTTCATGCTGTAATTACTTTGATTTGTCGTTTTATGCACTTAAAAAATCACTTGATTTAAATCACTGATTTAAATAAAAAAATCATTTGATTTAAATCGTGATTTAAATCAGATGATTTAAATCAGCTCAAACCTGAGTGATTTCTCAAAAAAAAATATTCTTCATAAAAGTTGGTGCATGGTCTAAAACTAATTTTAAGATAAAAAAAGTTCAATTAAAAGTCATAGGACACTAGATTTTAGCGATTTTTGAAATATTCCCAACAGTAGAGTGCCCTTATTTTAAGAGATACAAAAAAAAAATAATTATAGGAAAAGTTATTTAGAATCTCAAAATAAAGCTAGATTAAAATTTTGGCGTTCAAATTAAAATATTCGCACGAGTAAAGTGCTAAAATCTAGTGTCCTATGACTTTTTATTAAACTTTTTATTATCTTAAAATTAGTTTTAGACCATGCACCAACTTTTCAAGAATAAAATTTTCTGAGAAATCGATAATAAAAAACTTTTCCATTTGTTGCAGACTCTTTGAATGTTAAAATTTCTTAAAAAATAAAAATTGAAATTTGACCGTCAAAATTAAAATCTAGTCTTATTTTGAGATTCTAAATAACTTTTTCTATAATTTTTTTTGTATCTCTTAAAATAAGGACACTTTACTCTTGCGAATATTTCAAAGATCGCTAAAATCTAGTGTCTTAAGACTTTTTATTGAGCTTTTTATTATCTTAAAACCCTTAAATGCATGAATTTTTAAAAATTAGATTTAAATAATATTTTAGGTATATTTTATTGTAGGGAATGTGGCAAAATAGTTAAAAAAATCATTCACAAATTTTTAACTGTTTTAATCGAAAAACAAAAATTGTTGCCGAAGAGCAACATTGCGCCAAACAATAACTAAAAATATTGCCGAAGAGCAACACTTGTGCACAACGATGAATAAAATGTGTTGTTGATGGGCCACTTTGTACAAAACAATAAATAAAATATGTTACCGAAGAGTAACATTTGAGCAAAACGATAAACAAAGTATGTTGTCAAAGAGCAACACTGTGCAAAACGGCAACATTTATTTTAGGTGCAAATTATATTGTTATAACATAGAGCCACACCACATTTTTCACAATTTGTTGTTAATTCTATTTTATTTTGTAATTACATGTCACTATAAAATGTTTTTTTATGTAAATACAAGAAAATTATACAACGCCAAATTTGTAATAAATGCAAAATGTTGCTAATTGGCAACACAATTTTTATACTACTGCCATGTACGGAGGTACAATATTGCATTATAATTCGATAAACTTAACTTTGATCTGTTGGAAATTTTTTTCTATGTTTAAATATTCTTTAATTTAAAAACAAATATTCTAAATATTAAAAACTATAAAAAAACAAAAAAAATTAAGGTTATGTTTTATTGGTAAATTTTCAAAAACTATTGCCCTTTATGAAATTGTTTCTTGACATATGTATTACAAGAAGTGTTGTGAATCATCAACAACAAGTAGAATTGTGACAAAATAAGTTTTATGATTTTTACATAATATAATAACATATGTTGCTAATCGGCAACACTATGCATTTAAGGGTTAGAATTAGTTTTAGACCATGCACCAACTTTTTCAGGAATAAAATTTTCTGAGAAATCGATAATTAAAAACTTTTCCATTTCATTTGTTTCACACTTTTTGAATGTTGAAATTTCTTAAATAATAAAAATTGAAATTTGATCGTCAAAATATAAATCTAGCCCTATTTTGAGATTCTAAATAACTTTTTCTATAATTTTTTTTTATCTCTTAAAATAAGGGCACTTTACTCTTGCGAATATTTCAAAAATCGTTAAAATCTAGTGTCCTATGACTTTTTATTGAACTTTTTTTCATCTTAAAATTAGCTTTAGACCATGCACCAACTTTTATCAAGTATACAATTTTCTGAGAAATCAATAATAAACATTTTTCCCATTTGT
The DNA here is from genome assembly GCA_947652605.1 of Elmis aenea. Taxonomy (NCBI): domain Eukaryota; kingdom Metazoa; phylum Arthropoda; class Insecta; order Coleoptera; family Elmidae; genus Elmis; species Elmis aenea. The sequence continues at coordinate 51,707,772 of OX393577.1, read as the reverse complement.
TGCAGACTTTTTTAAAGACGCTGTAGTATATCATAAAGGTGTTTGAACAAGAGGTGAAGTATTTGAATTGCAGAACATTTTCCATTTGTCAGAACGCATACAAATCGTTGAATTTTGTGATGAAAGGTCACGTTCTTTTACGAATACAGTTCGAAAAATTTGTGCATTTTTCTTAGATAATCGTGTAATAAGCGAAACCGCTACACGAGCAAAGAAGTGTGTTTTTACGTGTTCAGTAAGAATCTTGTAGAAACACAATGTAGTACAGCATCGGCTGGCCCGCGGGCTGGATGCGACCCGCGACAGCATCCAATTTAATCCGCTGCATGAAACAGACCAAAATTTTGTTTAGTTTTATACAACGCCTGTGGGCCATTTTAGTGAACCCTTACACCGGCATCTAAGATGTGTGCTTTTTAACACCCCTCACATCTAAATTTATTCCGGCCCGCGTTATCGTAACTAAATTTCAGACGGCCCTGTGTAAAAAAAAAACACCCTGCTGTAGTGTTTGATTATTTTATTTACCGCAACTACAAATGCAATTGTTATTGCCTGGCTAAAAAGATTACTCTGTTTTTAACCAAGTATCAACTTACACTGGCGTTTATTTACTTATTTGCACCGCTATTTAATTACACTGCACCTTCACTGTTTGTTTGCTTATATTGCTCTTTGCTGTGGCTTGTATACATGCCAATTATTGATTGATTTGTGTCCCTTACCGGTGAAAATTTAAATAAGCCTCGAACATTCTAAAAATCGCCTCCAATCATCTCTCTTTTTCAGAATGTTCTATTCTAATATTTAATTCTAACATAAATACAATATGCCACTAAATATTGTAGTAAGAACACAAAATGAAGAATCGGAAGAAATTGAAACAAAAGAGGGCTTAAAACAAGAATGCGTGGTCAGTCCATTATTATTCTCAGTAGTCATAGATGGGGTAATAAAAGAATTAAAACAAAAAATGAGACCGTTTCACCTAGGCAACTGGAAAATGGAAAAAATTAACATAACGGAGCTTATGTTCGCAGACGACATGGTCTTAGTCGCGGAAACAGAAAAAAAATCTGCAACATAATTTAGAAACTCTAAACCTGGAATTGGAAAAAATTAATATGAAAATAAATACCGGAAATACTAAAACAATGATCGTTACAACAGAGAACAAACGGCATAGCATCACTTTAAATGGGCTTAGGTTAGAACAAGTAGAAAGCTTTAAATATTTAGAAGTGATCATAGAGAATAATGGAGAAATGGACAAGGAAATAAGCGAAAGAACAGGAAATGTGTGAAGAATATTCAACAGTTTAAGAACAAAATTTTTTGAAAATAGAGAAGTCCCAAAACGAACAAAAGTGGAAGTGGTCAAAAAAGTTGTAACTCCGGCACTTTCATACGGAAGTGAAACGTGGGCACTCACAAATAAAAATAGTAGCCGAGTGAATGCAGCAGAAATGAGATTTCTAAGAAAAATCCAAGGAAAATCAGAAACGAAACCTATAGAAAACAATTAAAGATAAAATCAGTCGAAACAAGAATACAAGCAAGACAGTTGGGATGGTTGGGTCACATTTATAGGATGAAAGAAGAAAGTTTAACCAGAAAACATATGAAGCAAGAGCACAGGGAAAAAAACAAAAGAGGTAGACTGAGAAAAACCTGGCACGACGAAGTTAAAAAGGCAGCAGTGGATAGAAACATTAAATTGAAAGACATAAAAAGGCTAGCACAAGACAGAAAAACATGGAAAAGAGTCAGCACAACACAACTCAACAGTCCTACACCTAACAATAGAAGGACTCATGACTAAATATTAAAAAAATAATAAATACAATACGAATAGAGGTTCTCTTGAACTGAAAGAGATTCGATTTAAAATCACGGTACAAAAAATATTTTTTAGATATCAAGTCGTATTCTCACGACTACTTGCTGCAAAATTTTAAAGAAGCTGTTCCAATACTGGCAACTGACATATTTAAAAGCGGAATAACCTGAATTTAGCGGTCAATAAAACGAATTTTGTACTCAAGTAGTCAACCTCGCTTTTATTAATCAGTTTTTAAAAGTGATTTTGAATAACATTACCAGAATTTTACATATTCAATGCAGTTACGAGCGAAGAAAATCGAGACTTCATGTGTACATCATCCGCAATGCAAATAACACCTCCTTGCTGTGGTAGTTACACGGCAATTTTAAAGTGAATTAAGTGCAATATGCATATAATTAACAAATGTTTCAGATCCAACTGCATGTCGGATATGCTACAGTGTTTTATTGTAAGTGAAAGTATAAAAAACATGTTTGGCACTTCGCACGTGTGGTTTTAAGGCATCATTTATGTTCTGTCGCTTAGTAAAGCTACTTGTACTAAACAGTGATCCTTCGTAAATAAGAGCCCTTTATTAAAGTAATCTAAGACTAGATGGGATACAACTAAAACAAGTAAAAATATAGTTTACCTCAAAAAAAATTCTTCATAAGTAAAATACTTAAAACTTACATCAATGAACGTATATGCTAAGATGTTTTTTTATTAGGAGCACCCGGTATTTTAAACATGAATGTGCTAGTAAAGAATTTTGCAGAAAGCAGAATACTTTTAGAGATACACAACACTTTTTAAAAAGTTAAGTCTACTTAAGTTGTAATTCGTTGTTAAAAATGAAATGATCACATTCTTCATTGTAAAAGTATATTTTTGGTGAGTTTCTTTTATTGCTTCCGCGGCAATTAAAAGCTTAAGATGAAATATTTTGGTTGTGTTGCATGTCATTGGTAACACATGATGTTGAAGATAGAGATACATTTTCATGCAATGTTTATAAATTTAACGTTATGCAAGAAAACTCAAATGACAGCGAACGTAGTCAAAACTGACTGTTTATTAAAAATATTTCCTGAAATTCGAGGATCACCATTGGTTCTTCTAAATTGTAATAGATGTACGGTTGGTTATACAAGATAAAAAAATCCTATTACACACACAACGATGCTTTTACTTCCTTAAAAAATTCCATGGTACATGGTCAAAAAGCCAAAATTGGTCAATATTTCAATGTAAGATAATTCCATTTCAATTTTTGTTAGAAAAAATATTTTAATGAAGAAGCGATAGCTTGTAAGTGGTTTATAGTCGTGCTCACAGTTTTAAACGCTATAAATTTTGATAGTGAACATTTAACAACGTAAATAAATTAGTAAATACGAAATTTTGGATACAAGTAAATGCAATGGTCATGGGCAATTAGTTTAAATGTTTTTTAAGTTATAAAGTGTAGTAAAAGTTAACATTTTTAATTCGAATATTTCTTATACAGGCTGTCACACAAAAAACGCCGCAAGCTGTAACTCCGTTATTTGTGGTCCGATTTTGGTGAACAAAAAACTAAATGAAATGTCTCCTCAAATACTATAAACTGAATTGGATTTCAATTTTTTTCAAGGTCAACTTAAATGTCAAACGATAGTCAATTTTTTTTTTCAAATGGCACCATCTATTTTTTGTTACTAAATCTGGTAGACATTATTTTCTGAATTCAATGATGTAATCATAAGTTAATTTTAGTGTAAAACTAATAAGAAATAAAAAATAAAAGTTTAACTAAAATATGTTAGGTATAGGTTTCACACAATTTTCAAGCGTGCCGTGGAATACAAAAAAATCTTAATCATCATTTAAATACCATCAGTGTGGTATTTAGATGGTATTTAAATGATATTTGTTGATTTGGATTGTTTTGTTTTCCACGGCACGCTTGAAAATTTTGTGAAACCTAACCTATTTTAGTTAAAACTTTAATTTTTTATTTCTTATTAGTTTTGCACTAAAATTAACCTATGATTACATCATTGAATTCAGAAAAATAATGCCTACCAGATTTAGTCAAAACAAAAAAGATGGTGCCATTTGGAAAAAAAATTGACTATCGTTTGCCATTTAAGTTGACCTTGAAAAAAATTGAAATCCAACTCAGTTTATAGTATTTGAGGAGACGTTTTATTTAGTTTTTGTTCACCAAAATCGGACCACAAATAACGGAGTTACAGCTTGCGGCGTTTTTTGTGTGACAGCCTGTATCACATAATCCGCAATTGGGCAAGTTGATTATTTTTTATGCTTAAAAAAATCCACAGTGTACACGCATTCTAGCAATTATTGTCAGGGAATTTGTAGCAGAAGCTAAACCAAATATTAACAAATAGTTATAATCCACTCTTATACTCGATAAAAACACGAATATCAATTATTAATGTTTAATATAAATAATGATCGTGTACTGAGAATGCATTCGGTCTATTATATAAACGTAATGTGGTATATTATGGATATTATTAAAAATAATTCAGTGCCACTGTCCTTCCGGTCATACATGTTACACTTAAGTTGCATAAGTCCGAAAGCAGTTCATCTTTCGGATATTGGCATAGAAAGGCAGCTCAGACTCCCAGCCCGGCCATCCACTGCATACGCCCCTCTTATTATGAGAACTACAGTGATTCAACGCGGTATAAAAACACCATTCAGCAAGAAAATGTATCAGTCTTCTGCTGCGATTTACATGAACACAAAGTATTATGAAGACTAAGGTTTGTTGGTTGAAAAAATATTGGTGTGTCTGTGTGTGTTTTAAATTTTAACTTTGCCGCAGGTTTTCATCGTTTGTTTGGCTCTGACGGCCTGCCTAGCCGAGGAGAAGGCCGATAAGAAGACCAAGAAACGTGGTGTCTTTGGTGAAGGCCTTGCCTCAGGTGGAGGCTTGGGAGGAGGATCCTATGGTGGATCATTCGGCGGAGGATCCTATGGTGGCAGTGAATCATCCTATGGTGGCGGTGGAATAGAATTAGGCGGCGGACTTGAACATGGTATCGGCGGAGGAATTGGAGGAGGTTTAGGAGGAGGAATCAGCGGAGGTTTAGGAGGACATGATATTGGAGGCGGTTTGGGTGGAGGTTACGAAGGCGGCTACGAAGGTGGCTACGGAGGCGGTTCCGGTGGCGGATACGGAGGCGGCTATGAAGGTGGTTCCGGAGGCGGCTATGAAGGTGGTTCCGGAGGCGGATATGAAGGTGGCTACGGAGGTGGTCTAGGAGGTGGTTACGGAGGTGGTCACGAACTTATTCCATTAGGCCAACACGTTTCCAAACACATCACCATCACCAAGAAAATTGGCATCCCAATTCCCAAACCATACCCAGTGCATATCACCAAGAATATTCAAGTACCAGTACCAGTACCAAAACCATACCCAGTAATAAAACCATACCCAGTACATGTACCAAAACCATACAAAGTCCATGTTGATAAGCCATACCCAGTGCCAGTTGTAAAACACGTACCATACCCAGTTAAAGTAGAAGTTAAGGTGCCCGTACCTCACCCAGTCCCTGTACCAGTACCAAAACCATATCCAGTACCAGTACACAAAACCATCCATGTACCAGTGCCACATCCAGTTATTGTTAAGAAGCCTGTACCTGTATACATTAAACATGAAGAACATCATGGTGGTTATGAAGGTGGTCTAGGAGGTGGAATTGGAGGTGGTCTTGGCGGAGGATATGGCGGTGGATACGGTGGTGGATACGGAGGAGGATACGGAGGTAGATCCGGAGGAGGATACGGTGGTGGTATCGGAGGAGGCATTGGACACGGTGATATCGGAGGAGATATTGGAGGAGGCATTGGCGGAGGTATTGGACATGGAGATATCGGCGGAAGCATTGGTGGAGGTATTGGAGATATCGGCGGAGGCATTGGAGGAGGAATCGGAGGTGGTAGTCTAGGTGGACACGGCGGCGAAGGTCTCTCTCTAGGAGGCGGCAATTCTGGAGGATACGGTGGCGGTTACGGAGGTGGATACGAAGGTGGTTCCGGAGGTGGATACGGAGGTGGTGTCGGAGGAGGCATTGGACACGGTGATATGGGAGGAGATATCGGAGGAGGCATTGGCGGAGGTATTGGACATGGAGATATCGGCGGAGGCATTGGAGGAGGAATCGGAGGTGGTAGTCTAGGTGGACACGGCGGCGAAGGCCTCTCTCTAGGAGGCGGCATTTCTGGAGGATACGGTGGCGGTTACGGAGGTGGTTCCGGAGGTGGATACGGAGGTGGTTCCGGAGGTGGATACGGAGGTGGTTACGGAGGTGGTTCCGGAGGCGGATATGAAGGTGGAATTGGAGGTGGAATCGGCGGAGGTGGTTCAGGAAAATGGTAATCATTTTTTGTTAAAATTTTGTTGTAAATTAGCTAAGTATTTAATTCGATAAAAGTATTTTAAAAAAAAAACCTAGTCCACTAATGTGATTATGTACAGAGTCCAACTAAATAAATTTGTTTTTATATATTTGTATCTTGGTGTTTTAATTTTTCAAAGTTGAGAAGACCAGGCAATCTCCGCTAACACCGTGTTGCTTTTGATCAGACGGTGTTCTCTAACATATACTTTAAGCGAGACAATTTGAGCGCAAAAGATCAATTAAAATATTCAATTGGAACTTATCGAATAAAGAACAAACACGAGTCTAAATTGACGCATTAATATTAGTTTTTTTTTAAAAATCAGTATAAAGCAGGGATGGAAAACGTAACGTAACGATACCCGATAACGTTATAATAACGATTCAACTATAATTTTTTATACAATAACGTAACAATATTTTTATAACGTTATATAACGTTATAATAACCGATAACGTTTCGTTAAAAGTTATTTTGTATCGTTATTCTCTATAAATTAAATTTTTATATGGCGATCTTTTTATTTTCAGAAAATAAAATATTTTGTTTGTATTTTAGAAATTAAAATGAAAATAAAATATCTCAACGTAATTTTATACTATTTTTTAAATTTGCATTTACAGATCCCAAAAATAATTTCAGAGTTACAAATTATTTTTATACAGCATGTTTCTTAAATAATGCGAAAAAATTCGGTAGGTGATTTCTTATCGAAATTTAAGGGGGTCTTTTATATATATATATATTTTTTACTTTAGGGTCTCCTTTCGGAGTTACACCCCCCTAGAGGGGATCGGTAAACTTGGGTTTTTATTTTATTTCTCAAATTTAGATAAATGTAGGAGAATGATATTCGGTAGATGTTTTATACTTATAAGGTTTCCCATAGTAATATTTTTAATAATCTCCCATCTTCACAGGAGGCTGAAAAGTGTAACCCCTGTTGCTTTTTTATCGGGACTTTTTGGTGGGGTTTAACGAGAACAGTTAAAGAATAAAAAAAACTTCTAAATAAATCAAGTTTTCAAAAGACAATTTAAATTGCAAAATTTCAACCCACCAAAAAGTTCTGATTAAAAAACCAACAGGGGTCGCACTTATCAGCCTCCTATGAAGGTGGAAGATGATTGATAATATTACTATGGGAAACCTTTTAATAAGTATAAAACATCTACCAAATATTATTCTCGTACATTTATCTACATTTGAGAAATAAAATAAAAACCCAATTTTAGCGATCCCCTTTGGGGGGTGTAACTCCGAAAGGAGACGTCTTAGAAAAAATTGTTATATAAAAGACCCCACTTTATTTTCGATAAGAACTCACCTCCCGATTTTTTTCGCATTATTTAAGAAACAACCTGTATATCATAATTTATGTAACGTTATATAACGTTATATAACATAACAATTCATTTTTTTAACGTTATTTATAACGTTATGTAACGAAAACAAATAATAAATAACGTTATACAATAACGTAACGATTTAAAACGTTATTCCATCCCTGGTATAAAGATATCTGTATGTACGTACTACCATTGTGCTAAATTGTTTGAAGCAGTCTTAAACAAATAATACACACTTATGCTTTAAGTCTCACAAGCTACCAGCGGCGGAGTTGTGGGGGTTCAGTTTCAATAAACTTTATAAAAATCCAGTACGGCCCAGTTCAAAATCAAACTCGAAAAACAGGGCCGTACTGGTATTTTATAAAATTTATTGAAACTAAACCCCCACAACTCCGCCACTGGTTGCTTGTGGGGCTTGACATTTTCACCGAATGTGGTAACCTGTAAGGTGGTGCTGTATACCAAATTTGGTTTAAATGTATCTACTGGTTGAAAAACGGTTTAACATTATCGTTATTTTTTCGAAAATTTCAACACCCTGTAACTAAAATGAAGCGTTTATGGACCAATGTTGATAGGGAATATTCGCTTTAAAATAAGTTTTTCTATCGACTGTTAAAGTCCTGCTACTAAAAAGTGGATCACCCTGTATATTATGACGTGCTGGACGAAATTTTTCTTAATCCTCGTTGTCAAAAAAATCCTTGTTTCACGACATCAATTACCGTAAATAAAATTATTTTGTTATTCACTGAAAAATAAAAATTCAAATTACAGGTTTCACTGATACATTGACTGGAATGTCTCGAGAGACGGCAGATTGTTAGTTCTGATTACTGTTATTATCAGCTCCACAGTTTTGACGACGGTAAAGCCAGTTTCATAAAACAGCACTAGTTAAATCCAATTTAAACCAATGTCAACTTTTGATGGCATTGTAAAAAAAAATATACAACCAAATTATCCAATCCACAAATATTTTATTAAAATGTGTGAAGACATGACTAGTAACTGCATTACCGCTTTCACCGTTACATGCTAATCATGTAATTAAAAGAAATGTCGGTATTACAGATAAGTAAAAAAAAAAGAATTTGCGAAAGCTACATATTTCAGCAAAAATCAGAATTAGTGCGCTATGTTTAATGTAAAGGTTGAAACGTTTGAGAATGTCGATTTGAAGCTTGCAACAACAATTTGTTGCGATGATGCTATAGTAGGTATATTACATAACAAGAGTTGTAAGAAGCATATTACGCAAAAGTGGAAAAGTTGCGTACGGAGCCGCGTAACGGCGAGTACGTATTTCCACGAGTGCGTAATTGCTTTACAACTCGTGTTGTGTAACTTACTTTTTCTACGATCACATAACATTTACGATTTTAACGGCTTTTTGGCTAATACACACATGTAATTACGTTGTCTTGTCAATTTTGATATAAATCTACTTTGGCATTTCTAGACAAGCGTGCGTTTTGCTTACCGTGCGTTATAACTCACTTACAAGGCATGCAGGAAGTGTTTGTCGTGAGCCTAATTTGATTATTTCTTTAAAAAACTGTGCTTTTTGCTTACCCACTTACTATGCATGCAGGCTCTACGGTAAGAGTCATTTACATTAGCGGTCGTAGAAAAAATTATTTACAGCATAAGTTACGTTAAAATGTATGTTAGATAAATTGTCCTTCAAACAAAATAGAGCGAAAAGAAGAACTCATGAGAACAATAGAGGACGAGCTATTACTCAGATGTTTTAAAATTTCTTTACAACCATGACAAATCCAAACAAAATGATGCATATAGTTTATTTAATATATCCAACACCAAAGACTAACTGGATTAATAATAGGAATAAAAAGAATCTGCATGTAAGCAATGAAACTTTAAATGTCCCCGAGATTAACAATGACGATGATGGCAAAGATATTGTCGCCATGTTCGTAACAGAAGATTCAATCAATACACCTTCGTTAAATGAACGTCTTCACCAGATATTTAAACAACGACCTCATTCCAAGAAAATTAATACTCAGGATACAAACGATATTCGTAAAGAGATACAAAATAAAAACATTTTGTAGTAATAAAACATACGTTGGAAATATTTATCTCTAGTTTATAATCATTTTTTAACAAGTAGCCAAGAGGTTCGTTCAGAAAAAGCATTTTGTACTGCAGGCTTATTTTGTACCAAAATTCAATCACGAATAGAAGACGTAACAATAGATATGCAACGTTCGAGCACATTTTAATGCACAAAACGAGTTCACTATTAGATATGAAACGCTTTTTTGTCTTATATCAAAAGTTTAATAATTTTAAAGAGTTAACAAATAATTTTTTATTATACTTATTGTCTAAAAATCCCATTTATTACCAGTATTTGCAATCACTAGACATTATTCAAAGGGTTGTTATGATGTATTTTCTCGTCAATTCACTTTAGATTTGTAGCAATTGTTCTACTATTGAACTGCACACTCGTCTGTTACCACAGCACACGTGTGTAATATTTGCTGAAATAATATTCCGCCTAAGGAAAAGGTGGTAAGCGCATATGCTTCAACCTGAGCCCACAGAAAAGCACCTGCACTTTTGCAACAGGTGCTTCTCGTAAATAAAGGTTTATACTCAGCAATTTACGAATAATAAACTTTTATTGTAGTGCAGCTATTGTCGCTCATTAAAGTCCTATAGCCTTGATGTCGCATGCAATAAAAAAGCTTTTTATACTAATAATTCATGCATACATCGGTCTGTTTTTGTGTGATCACTCAAATTATTGATAACACTTCAGTTGAACTGGATAAAAATAGGGTTTAAATGTAAGTTTACTTTATGGCACGGTAAATGGGGGCCATCAAAGTATTTCGGTTTATGAGATCCGTAACTGCAGCTCGTGTTACGCTTTTCTGCGAGTTAATCAAACTTTATTGAGTTAATAATAACGCTTAGCGTGTTTACAGGGTGGTCCGTAAAGCAGAAATTTTTTATTTTCTTTGTAACTTTCTTACTTGCCATCCGATTTTAGAGAATTATAGCTTAAAATTGAGCCAAAACATTAGACTACATTCTTAAACCATCTCAAGGGTATCTAACATTTCTTTGATTTTTCACAATTTTAATCGCTTTTTTTTATCTTACAATGACAATTGGTTATCAGTTTAATTTTCTGATGTGTTTGAGAATCACTTTGATAGTTCAGATATAAATAAAAAACCATAATCATCTACAAAGGTGGTCATAAATTGATGGAACTGAAAAAGGCATAGCTGCAGTGTAAAATATCTAGTAGTCGTAGATGACAACACTTGGTATGTGGTTTTATTACGTAAAAGGGTCAAAAAATCATTAAAATATAGCTCATTACATACTGTACAGACTACTACGATGCGTTACTGTTTTACTTTGCTATGCCGTTCAAGATCTCTGATCATTTGATTATCACAAAGTGATACTTTTCCAGGTGTATAACTATCGGGTGATCGAAAATGATTGATGCCAAGGGTGTAAGGAACTTTGTTCGAACGGATGGTAACCCATAGGGGAAAATCAGTGGCGTAGGAAAAAAGTTTGGATTGACAGAACGGGTAATAATATTCTCCATTTAAATACGACAGCTACAGTTTTTACTGACAAAAAGATTTGCACAGCTTTCTGTTTAAAAGAATTAGCTACATAAAAACAATTAAGTGAGGCTACCTTAAATCAGTTCCTTTATTAATATGCATACATATGTAAATATTGGTCACACACGAAATGACAGAACAACCTGAACGCACAGAAAACGAAAGACTGATAACTGATTTTTACGAAAAGATGCAAATTAAATCGAAAAGCTACTAACCGCACACGAAATGACAGGTCAACCTGAACGTCACAGAAAATGTCAATAATACTACGCCACTGATATCCTAGTTGTACAGTGAGATACCAACTAAAACTTGGTTATTTTATTTTCGGTCTGAAGTTAGCGGGCATCAGTCATTGTTGATCACCCGATATTTGAAAGTACCGAACGAATTTCATAACCTTTTAATTTAATACATCTTTTATAAATAATAAATACATCTTTAATATTTATTGGTTTATTTTTTTTTTAAATATTCTGCGTCCGTCCAGGAAATCAGTTGTTACAATCAATTTGTGGGATGGAAAGTAGGCCAGAAAGTAACTGGTTGCCATGGTAATGAGATGTCTTTACCGGCCTAGGCCGGAAAGTAGCTGGTTGCCACGGTAATGAGTTGTCTTTACCGGCCTGGGCTGTAAAGTAGCTGGTTGCCATAGCGATGAGTTGTTTTGTTGATTTGCGCTGTCAAACAAGCCTCATTATACCACCAAGCGAGTTTTCACCGGTAGTTTGTTAAGTTATTGTTTAATTATGGATGGTGGTGACGTTAGTGATTTTGGTGTCAGTGGCGGACGAAGTAAAAGTATGGTACGTAACATACCCGTAAAGTGCCTTTACTGGACTTGTATGCTTTCAGGACTTGCCTACGACTCGTCCAAAAACTGCCTACTTTTCCAGTAAAGTACCACTATCCGGTCTTGTTACTTAAATAACTATTTTGTTGCGATAGTTAACATTTTTAAAGTAAAGAAGAATAGACTTAAATGGTATTTATTAAGTAGGGCCTACTTTTTGGGCTAAAGTTTACGTTAAAAATCGTAAAAAAAAAGTTTAAAGCCAAATTAAATAAAATTAAAATTTCCTCTTTTTTAATAAAGTATTTAACAATTGGGAGGTGTTAGATTGTTATTGAATACTAAAATGCGCAACTTGTCTTAATTTAAATGACTTGTTTTTATCTTTTATAACACCCAATATTCCTATGCCGTTCATTCTTATCCAGACACCCTGTATATTTCTCAAGGGAAAAAATTTGTTTGAATATTTAAATTGCACTTTTGGCATTTCTTAACTTGTTACACCAGCCATAAAGCAGTGTAGTATTCAGATATATACGAATTATGATATTACAAAACAAAAGAAAACGTTTGCTTATTTTGTTTGTTACAGCATATAAGCTACCATGATTGAGAGTTAATATCATATTAGCTTGAATTAAACTTTCAAGATAAAATTACATACACCTGCTAGCAAATATCACCTGAAGCTACTATTTGATGTCAGATAGTAGAAATTGTACATTATTAAAACACCTTAACTCACAGCACCTTTGATCTCGTTGTTAATATTACCTAAAAGATTTATTGGGATTTAATATCGCACTACCGAACTGCGGTTTTGAACGTGTTGAAAATGATATTAAATACTGTGGGTTGTATTCTCGTACCTTATCAAATACCAAAATGCCTCGTTTAATTAATTGCATGTATTTGAAGTTAATGTCTGGTCTTATCATAACTATTTTAAGGATTTTCTACATTGACATATTAAATTAAAGCTGGCCAATATTTATGTCTTCTCAGCGCTTATATATATATAAAACATTTAAAAGCAAATACATCCTCGACAAAAAAAAACTAAAAAAAATGTAAAAGTACTAAAAAAGTTGTGTCTGTTGATGTTAGACCATGTGGAATGACATAGGATTTTCTATCAAGCATTTTAAATTTTAAATAATTAACAAGTAAGGATATTTTAACTAATAACTTAAAAATCATTGGCTTTGTTTTGAATTGCCATTTTAATATTTTAATCGTCTTATACACCACACTTACATCGATAAGTATTAAAAACAAGTAACACTTCAAGCTTGTTCACCAATCCGCTTTAAACAAAAAACTAACCCCTTTAAAAAGGATCCTATTATACCACACGATTTTTCAACACTTAATAAAAAGTTGAGTTTAAGAGAGTGGGCGTAAAATCCCAAACTCCTTTATAAATTTAAACGTTGGTGGAAATATCAAAGGTAAAAGAAAAATTATTATTTTAGCTCTATAAAATACAGTCTCGCAGTTTATCAACATCCATTGAATATTAAAATTATGAAAACTGTAATAAACGCCAACAAATATGTAGAATAATTTACATATCTTAATATAATCGTGAAACCGATTTGTGTTTATGTTTTATTACATTAATTTACTGAATAATATAAGTAGAACCTTTGTATTAAATAAATAATGTAGGGAAAATTATTATTTGCAAAAATATAACAACAGTGGAACAAACAGAAGTAATTAAAAGATAAGCACTTAAAATTATAATTATTATTTTAATTTTAGTACAATACAATAAAATGTAATAATTAAAATTAATTAAAATTAGATCTGTAGATCACTAGTTGTAATATTTATATACTTAGCACAAGTATGATGTCAATTCAAAACGAGTAATGTTTTTAGTCATGTTTTTTTTTAACTCCTAACAACTTCTTTTTTGAGAAAATAGTCAAAATTGTGATGAATCAGAAGGCCATGCATTAGGTAATAGGTAGGTATACCGGGTGATTCAGTTTGACTGTCGCACCCCTATAGCTTTCTTATTATTAAAAATAACCCCAACAAACTTTATATTTTTTAAAACTGCGACAAATTCTCTATTTTGTAATGTGCATTTGTTATCTCCTACTTATGTCAAATCCGCGATAGGCAACTGTTTTTTGTTTTAAGTTAAATAGCATAATTTTTGTGTTGATACGGATAAAGAATTTAATTCTGAATCCCACCATGTGTTAAAAAAGTATGCACACAGAAAATTTTCGAGAAAATTTAGTTCAAAGTTTATTTCTTCCTCACTCTCTTTGAATTAAAATCATTTCAAACTTTTCTTGGTTAGTGTAAAATTCCCTTTTCACTTAACAACTTAACAACTAGCAATATTGACAATATAGGTTATAAACTTGAAATGTGATAGTTTTTTGTTATGTTAAATAGACTGGTTGCTATAATTTGATAAATAAACTTTGAACTGATTTTTCTCGAAAATTTTCTTATGTTTGCATACTTTTTTATTTAATAGGTACATGGTCGGATTCAGAATTAAATTATCTATCCGAATCAATAAGGAAATGTGTACTATGTAAGTAAAAAAAAAACAGTTGCCTATCGCGGATTTGACATACGTCATCGTAGAGATAACAACAAATGCACATCGTAAAATAGAGAATTTGTCGTGGTTTCCAAAAATATGACGAAAATGGAATATGCTATATATCTCAGTAAATATCCACTTTAGGAAAAAATGTTTTGTATAAAAGTTGTTTGGTACTTAGTTTTCCACCATAAGACAAAATTAAATATTTTTTTTTCGAATAACAAAAGCCTATTGAAAAACAATTAATTTTTTTTAAATGACCAAGTACCCCCTATATTATACTCATTTGATAGAGAATTTTTTCTCTTTTCAATGATGCAAAACTTTAGTACCCTTACTTAAGCAACTTTTTGAGAAAAACGCAAACATTATTTTAATTGATTAGTATTTATTTCTAACAAAAACATCATAAGAACTAAATTTTTTTGACGAAATCTACAATAAGTGTTCAAACTGTGAACGATTTACAGCTTGGCAATGATAAACTCGGTTTTTAAACCCTTTTATAACATTATCAACCATTTCAGGTGTAATTTCTCTAATACGATCTTTTAAATTTTCGATACTCTACGCTACGGCCTCTTAACATAAACTTAATTTTTAAGGTGGCCCAATCATTGAAAAGAGAAACAAATTCTCTATCTATTGAATATAATGTAGGGGTACCTTGCCATTTAAAAAAACTGTTTTTTATTGCGCGTTTGTTATTCGAAAAAAAAAATTGTCTTATGTTGGAAAACTAAATAGGTACCAAACAACTTTTATTCAAAACATTTTTCCCTAAAGTAGATATTTACTGAGATGTATAGCATCATATTCCATTCCTTTTGGACACACTGTATATTTTAATGTGATAGTAATTTTTGTCCAGAAATAAATTTTAGTTCTAATTTTTTTTTATAAGGGATAGGTGCGTGCGAAAATTTGTCCAGCAGCAACTGTTTACTTATTTTAACTTCGACACAATTTCGCCTTGATTTTCAGGATTAAAGGGAAAAAAGATATGTATTTTAGGGTTAAAATTTTGCTTATCAATAGAAACAAATTTGAGGTAAAGTTGATTTTTGGAAAAAAAGATTTATTGGAAAATTTATTAAAAACATTTTGAAATATGATCTGCCAGCACAAAATGACTTTTGGGTTACGCTGTATAATATAATACAGTTTACTAAATGTTTTTAGCTTTGCACAATTTGAAAACTTACCTAAGTGATTTAAAACTTTTTTGAGATACCCGTAGGTACATGAAAGTTATGATACCTAATATTTTTATGCCATTATATGCAGCCTTTTTCGCAAATTACTAAGATATAAAAATTAAGAGTTTATGTACACTAAGTAAATAAAAGATATTTGAAATGTTGTACTTAAAAACACCCTGTATATGTACGGTGACCATTATTTCTAGACAAAAATACAGTACAAAAGGTGGATTACGGTTTGTTTTTGCTTTCACGATTATTTTTTTAAGAAGACCGTAACAAAAAATGTATTTTAGGAAGAACGGAACAAAAAATGTGGCTGAAGTTTGTTTATTATTTTGCTCTTACGAATTTTGAAGATGGAAATTATATTGAATTATATATTTGTGGCTCGCCCTATGTAAAAGGTTGGGTTATAATTAGCACAATTTTCATTACATTAAAAACACAGTACCTACATACAGTACAAAAAAATAAAATACAGTACATTTATTTCTGTTTAAATTATACAGTACAAAACCTTAAAATACAGTATTGTACTGTATAATACAGTATGGATGGTCACCGTACATATTATGTCAGAAACAAAAGCCGCCTAAACAAAATATTATTTTGCTTAGCGGCTAGCACCTACAATCACATTACCTACTGTTTCTTTTTGTTATTCACTGTTTTAACATTTGAAGTTAATTTAAATTACTCACCCCGATCATATGATTTAAGGAACACAATGTCAGATGTTTAATATCACAACAAACTTGTAAGGCTGGTTATTTCTTGTTTGTAACGGGCTGTTCTTGTAGTAAAGAATGTAAATTAGGTATAGCATCGTTTAGTGTTAAAATGTTAAAATTTTAATTGTTTATACAATTTTTTAAATTTATATCGTTAAAGGTTTAAAGCAATAAATAAAATGTATTTATAATTTTATATTTGTTACGAGGTTACGACGAATATGCACTCAATGTATTTAAAAACATTTACACTAAGTTAACTGGTAAATTTCTAAACACTTCACGTTTTTATTGAAGCGTTACTTGAACTTTTCTTATTCTTACAAAGTGCTTTAGAATGTTTTGTCGTACGTCAGGTACGTATCGAGAAAAAATCAAATAGGTCGCTAGGCATGTAATGGCTCAGCTCTATTTTGGTCGTTATCGACCTGTGGAACCTCTCATAGATAACCGTAACGTGGCATTTGTGTCTTTTATTCGGGCTTCTAAGATAAAATACTAATGCTGGAATAATATTAGCTTCTAATCTAACGTCAGCTTTTGTTTTAAATCTTCTTGGAACTATGTGATGTCACCGCTTACTTGAAATGCTTGGCTAAACATGATTACGCTGGGTATAAACGATGTTTTAAAATTTTTCGAGTACCAATTAGGCGTGAGATTTATTGTAGTGGCACAGAATTTGGGATCGATAATAAAAGCGTACCTTAAGGGAAACTTAAGTGCTAGTATTTTTAACTAGAAACTGATTTATTTACAAGCTTTTGTCTTTAAACTTTTGTGTGTACCGTAGCCACATATACCATTGCCCATTCTTTTGTGGGGGTTTTGTAGTAGAAGCGCACATCCCAAATTTACTGTGCAGTAAACTCCTGTAATTTCGAAATTGCATGCAATTCTCATTGGTCTGACGTTGTGGCTGACCCAAGATACAAGCTCCAGACTGAAAGATTACGTGGCTGAAGTCGTGAATGAGTTATTTAGCTTCTGGAGAACATTACGTCCACGACACGTACTCTTCCATTTAACCGACGCCAGTTTACTTTGTAAAGTAATTTTTGATTCACGTAACTCAACCTATATTAATCTGTTACACGATAAAACCGGTTGCAATTGCCAGTATTTCACCAATGAGCTTAACAGATTTATGCACACCTACATTTTCCAGTCCAGTTCATCGTTAATTAACCATGGTTAATACACTTTAGAGATCGATTCCCTGAAAACTCGGCAAAATAATAATAACAACAACGAACTAAACCAGATTTACTCCACACGCACAGCCTTAAGAAACTTATTTCTCCGTTACATCATAAAGATTGCTATTAGACGTCCAAGTAGGCGTATCGTGTAGGATATATATTACTTTTTTACGTTAAAGTGCAAAAGTTTCTCCTAATCCATATACGTATGGCCCCATATCACGTGAAATAAGGCAATGAGACAAAAATAATTTAAAAAACAAGTGGTGAAGAAATCGTTTTGTGGTTTATGGAGCTGCATAAAGTACCACTCGCGTAAAAGCGCCACTCTTTATTAACTTGTAGGCAAATTTTATCATTTGGCGCGTTATTAAGGCGATATTAATCGATATATTTATTAAGCCTCTCGCATTTTAATTTCGGCTAAACACGTAGGTTTTGGGCCTACACGTCTGTACAGAGAGAACAAGAAATATATTAATATTGTAAACCTACATGGCATATCCAACTGATAATTAATATATACTATAAACTAACAACACAAATGTTTATAGCTCGCTATTAATTGTACATTGACGTTAATGTGTAAAAATATTAATTAAATACCTACTCGAAGAATTTTTACATCAAAAATAAGATAAAGTTTTGAAAAAAACAATATACAGTGGAAGCCGGTTATAACGCGCATTCGTATATAGCGCGGAACTTTATTGTGTCTTTTTTATTCCTAGTGTGAAAGACAAGGTGTGTGGGCAAATAAAGATACTAGAAATATTGTTGGAATAAGTACTTATTGGACACAATAATATAAATCGTAAATTGTAATTGATCTGTAGTTTGACTTGAAAGCACCGAATCTTTTCTGAGTGTGCAATTGTAAAGCAATTGTAATTTTTTCATTTTCGAATGTATGTATTTGCTGATATGTGACCAGAGTTTATTTTAATTTAATTTTTTTAAATAACAAATATAATTTAAAAAATGAGTTGCTTATACTAAAAAATAATAATCATTAACAATTCAGTTACACCGCGGTTATCATATATCGCGAGTCGGGTACACCCCCCGCAAACCCGCGTTATAACCGACTTCCATTGTACATGGTGGTCCACATAGAAGGGATCTCGTAAACGGTAAGAGCTTCATAGATGTTTGAATTAGACAAATTGTTCCCATTTTTGAGACCTATTTAATGATGCTTCAAGGTTTTAAAAAAGTTTTACGGCGCGCTAAATAATAAACAAAAATCAAAATGGGATTTTTTTAAATCGTTAATAATTAGGTTATACTTGATGGTACAAAAATATTTTTGGGTAAAGAGTTGTACTGTTATTAACAGGGGTTTGGAGCAGTCCATTTTTTAGTTGCACCGCTCCGCTCTGGCATCAAAATGCCTGCTCCGGCTCCGCTCCAGCTCCGCTCCATCCTCCAAATATAGTTAACATTTTTAAAGAAAGTTTTTTAATAAAAAAAAAATCATTTTAAAAACAAAGTTTAATTTTATCGGATATGTAGAAGTTGATCAAAAATAACATAATTTGGCCCTAACAAACAAATGAAGTTAAATAAATGTTTGAAAAAACAGATTATTGATCTTCAAACGTTGAAAAAAAGGAAAAAAAGTAGTTATTTTTTAAATTTTACATAATAAACTGGAGCAGTGGAGCAATCAAAATTATTTGTTCCGGGCTCCGCTCCTGCTCCGGGCAAAAACCCATTGCTCCACTGCTCCGTGCTGCAGCTCCGAGCTCCGCTCCAAACCCCTGGTTATTAAAGCACTGTAAAATAAAAACATTTGTTTGTTTCAATATTGTTTAAATTTATGGCACTGAATAGCTGCCTAGAAAGTTTTTGATTAATTTTATTTGTTTCGAGGCTAAATATCAAAATAAATATATTAAACCTTATATTATTAAAAAGAGAAAAGAACAAGCTTTCTCACGAGGTCATAGTCAAGTATGGTTTGTATTTAAAAAAAGGAAGTTTGTAATTTATCCAAGAATTTAAACAATATTGAAATAAATGAAAGTTTTCATTTTACAATGCATAAACAAATCTACAACTTTTTCTCCACAAATATTTTTGTACCATCAAGTTTAAACGAGTTATTAACGATTAAAAAAAAACTTGCCGATTTTAATTTTTGTTTATTACCTAGCGTGCCATGGAACTTTTTTATAACATTACAGCATCACTGAATATGTCTCAGAAAGGAAAACAATTTGTTTAAGTTAGACTTCTTTATAGCTCTTATCGAGATCAAAATAGTGGCCCTTTTATGTGGACCACCCTGTACGTATATGTATGAAAGTTACTCAACACCTTGATACAAAAAATGTTGATAGACTTTATTAAATTTTAACGGATATAGATGAAAAACGTCGAAGAACAGGTTAAGAATTTAATTTTTCAACACATAAATCATATTTTAAAATCGTGTATTAAACATCTTTAAAAACTGTGCTACGCTTTATTATCGAACGCTCCGGTTTTTCAAAACATACTTTAACAAATTAGGAACGCAGGACTCTCAATTTATCAGCCAATTTTATCTACCCTTTCATGTGCACGATCTCAACAAGCGCATTATTTATATCGAATATACGATTTATTATATTTTACCAATAACCACCCATCCGCAACTTTTCTTCAGTTCAGTAATATCCTTTCGATGTCATATTTTTTAAATTCATTAAATCAGACGGAACCAATGGAAATTGCAATCCGACTGTCGAAGCGGCAGAAGTTGTTTTTTCCGAGTTTATAATCGCAGTTGGCTGAGGCATGAATATCGATAATGATATTTTAAATAGACGTTACATCTGAAATCGCGCGTTCCCGCTAACACTGAGTGCGGGAAACAGGCAGAAATACGTTGATTTGACACTTACACCGCAATTTCCCTACATTTTGGTCGTATCAGATCTAAACTTTCTGAAGAAGTCGCAGGCGTACACGTAAAAGCATAAAAACGCTAGTTTGGTGCTCGGTTGCGTAAGATAACTTCTTCTTATTACGTCTAACACCAATTCCGCGTTATTTCATTATTAGAGAGCTTTTTATACCACCAAACTAAAAGAAGAGAATCGATGGATGTCAATCTAATTTTGTTCAGATATTACCCCTCATCGACTTTGTATTATATCCTTTATTGCGCGTTCCCTATTTACATAGTGAATAGTGAACCACGCAATAGATAAAAAAATATATTGTCAACAGTAATGACAGTTGGTAGCATAGGCAAAAAATAAAATAAAACTAAGATCGTTTACAAAACCTGCATGGAGGCTTTTGGGTAGATCAGGGGTCGGCAACCTTTTAGCTGTGGTGTGCCAAGCCACTCTACCAATATGATTCAGGGTGCCGCCTTAATTCTAAATTATATAATGGGGTTCTAGAGGAGAAGAATTTTATACCAAATTTATCTTTTAAACATATTTATTAAAAAAATAACATCAAATTCTAACATAAATTAAAAATTTTTAATGCGAACCTTGTCCCTGCACATTTTTGCTTAATATTTCAATATCAGGGGTATAATTTGTGACTTTTAATTTCACACAAGATTCTGAATGTTCAGTTGTTAAACGACTTCTTTGTGGACTCAAAATATGTTTCATGTGAGAAAAAATTTGTTCACAGAGATATGTGGAACCAAAAGCGGAAAGGAGAGCACATGCAATTTTCTTTAAACAATTAAATCTTTCCGGCAATGACATCCAACAATTTAATATAGCAGTCGATTTTTCCATAGAGTCATCTTACAGATTTTTTCGTAATTCCTTAAATTTTGTTTTCCATAATTCTGAAGATATTAGTTCGATAAGTTCCATTTCAAAATTATCAACATTCATCCACTCAAAAATTGAAAAATCAAATGGTATTATTAATGGATCTATTAAATCTGGTTTTATGAGGAAGGAAAATATAGGCACATAAGCTTCAAAGTCTTTGCATCTTCTGGAAAATTCATCTTTAAGTGCTTCAACGTAGGTTTTAAGTTCATCTTTGTCTATGGTCGATTTATTTGCAAGCGCTTTAACATTTGGGAAGTATTTGTAGGTACTAGTATTAATATCACATAAAAATATATTTAATTTTGTAGCAAATCCTGTCCAATATTCAAAAAGTTCGAGCACAGTTTGGCGCTTTCCTTGCAATCTTAAGTTTAGTTCATTGAGATGTTTAGTTATATCAGTCAGAAACATCAATTTGCATAACCATTCTTTATCGTTCAATTCGGGAAAATGTTGTTCCTTTTCATTAAGAAAAACTTTAATGTGTTCCAGACATGACACAAACTTATTCAAGACATTGCCTCGACTAAGCCAACGAACATGGCTGTATAAGGGGAGGTCAACATATTCACTTTCCATTTCTTCTAAAAGAGATTTAAATTGCCTGTGTGTCAATGAAGAGCGAGACACTATGAAATTAACTATTTTAACAACAGTGTTCATTACAGGAATTAAGCGCTGTGACGAAATTTTGGCAACTAAACTTTCCTGGTGTATTATACAATGGAAGTTCAATATTTTATGTCCAATATGATTTTCAAGAAGTTTGACAAATCCTCTATCCTTGCCAATCATTGCAGGTGCGCCGTCAGTAGTTACACAAAATATTTTTTTGATATTAATGTTCTTGCTGTCAAAATAATTTATGAATGAAGCATCTACCCGGTAGATGGTTACAAAATTGAATTTTTATCAAATTAACCTTACAGGCTCCTACGTTAAACTAACTAGGGAAGACCGGGGATGAAAGTAACACGGGTAGGTTGTAACAGTGCTATAGTTTCTTTAATTTTTGTTACAAGTCGCCCTCAGCGCTTTAGCAATGTTCATTTACATCCACCTCTCTCTATCTACATTGCTAGCTTTCACCTGTCATAGACGTTAAGTTTTTGCCAGCCAGAGTCACTATTTTCCGCCCGAAAGTTAATTCGTTGTGTCACCGGTCGAGTGACTTAGGCGATCTCTAAAAGAGGAACAAAAATTACCTACATTATTATGTTCTAAATTTTGTTGGCTATTGGTGGATGCTATACAATTTGACATTGGAATCGCGGTTATTTGTGGATTCCCTCCAGTTTGTTTTGTGTACACTTAGGGTCAAAAGTAACAGTTTACAACCCCAATCAATGTTTTCTCTTGCAAATGTTCACTCGTAGCACATAATTGGTGATTTTCTTCGCAGATGAGAACATACAAATAATCTTGTCGGATTAATTTTCTAATTTGTTGTATTTTTTTGTTTCACATTTTTGATTATATTTTCGTTTTGCTAATGTGTATTTTGGAATCAAATATTAATTGTGTTGATGAATAATAATATATTTACCCACTACTTATGAGCTGTGTAAATTATTTTGCCGTTACAACTTACCCCGATCATTGTTACTTTTAGCCCCAACGTTGAGGTTGGAAGTAACAGCTGTCTTACTACAGAAAAAAACAAATTTCTCACATATGCTTTACGAAACATATGAAATAAGTATCTTGGAAGGAAGACAAATGTCCAATGTATGATGAAATCAATTTGGATGTAAAAACTTGTTATATCTACTCTATGAGAAACCGAATAAAAACAAAAAAATGTTCCTTACTTTCATCTCCGGTCTCCCCTACCAACGCGAATTACCATAAATTATGAAACTAAATTTTGTATAAGTATTTATTATATTTTGTACAAACCGTAGACCATCAACATCGTATGTCACACTCCCAAAAATTAAGTGGCTATTACGCGCGTTTACGTTGTCCAATCCAATTATTTATGTATGGTCCAATCAGCGCTTTAAAGAGAGGACGTATGAATATCTGTATCAATTTATTTGCTTCGCCAACTTGCAAATGTTAAGAGGGTTATCTACTGTTTTAGAGTTTCTTATTATTAGACCAAGTTTAAGTCCCACACATAGATATTTATGGTCAATCACTTTAAATCAATAAGAAGGTCAGGTTAGAGGTTGCTAAACCGTTTTCTTTTCAATGCTGTGGTAGGCAGAGTGGCAACTGATACAATAGGGATGTGCGGTAACACTTGATTTAATAATAAGAGACCCTAAAACAATAAATAACCTTTAGCAAAATATGAGTTAATAAATACAGGGTGTCGACTAAGAGTATTGTACACAGGACATTACCATGAAAAATTAAAAAGTTGCAAATATTGGTTTCACTAATTATTTTAACACAAAAGTGTAAATATAAAAGTTGTTTAGAATTACAAAGTACGTAAGATTCTTTACTTGCATTTTCAATTGGTTTAGCACTACCGCTTCCTTTAGGAAAACTTAAAAAAACCGCAGTAATTTGATTTTTTATAAGTAGTTTTAATTTTTCTACTACTATTTGAAATGTTTATTACACAAATATGAAACAAATGATAAATAAGCGCTAATATATCTTGCAGGAAGGTAAGTTTATTGTTAGCTAAATTTTAAAAGTGCTGTTGGCATTAATATTAAAAATAACAGTGTTAAAAAAATGTTTACACGTTAGGACGCCAACAAACACATTTATTTAAAAGGGCGCATCTCTTAAACCGTTAGGGATATATGACTTCTGTTTTTTGCAAAAACTTCGTTAAAATGTTGTTACAATTTTGTCTCGACATAGTAGTGACCTATTTAAAAAATAAAAAAAGTTTTTCCCTGACATTTTACGCTGTACGCGCTTTCCAAAATTTGCGAGGTTGTGCTTTGTATATTTGACAGAGTTATTAACTCTCGTAAAAAATAATTTTTCACACCGTGATTCGGCCAATCGAAAAGAATAATTTTTTAAAACAATACGCCGAGATACGATAATAAATAAGAAAGTTACTAAATTTTACGCATAAAAAAAAGCTTAAAAACGCATATTTTTCAAATTTCGCAAAATTACGTTTACTTTATTTTGGCAACACTGCACTACATCCAGCATCTGCAATTCGGATCCGAAGTTTGATTCTGCTGTAGGATCCCCAAGTTTAAGATGCATATTGTTTTTTAAGTTGCATAAAATCCATATAAAACTATAGGAAACCAGACTACCGTGATATTATTTAAGATTACCCAAAGGAAGCGGAAATGCTAAGCAAATTAAAAGTGGAATTAAGGAGTCTTAGGTAGTTTTTACTTCTGACCAACTTTTATGTTTACACTTTTGTCATCAAATGATCAGAAGAGTCAATATTTGCAACTATAATATCAATATTTAATTTTGGATGGTAAAGTCCTAAGTACAATACTCCCAGTCAAACCCTGTATACCTATTAAACCAACAAACAAATCATTTAATAAGATTTTTTTATGAAAAACATTAAATCCAAAAATAATAGACCTATACTTCAAACTTTATATTTTAATTACCAAAGTAGAGTCGTATTATTCAAAGAAGAATGTTTCTTTCACTAATCTGAACGAGTATCCAGTGAACATATACTCTAATTTTGTTAACAAGTAACTACATCTTTCATTATTCATTTATTCATCGATTTTAAATACTTTTTTGTGGGAACATTTTACAACAAGTCAGACCAAATAGAACATTTTTATTGTGTTTAATACGGAACACATGGACATGGTATATAAAATGTTTTATTACGCTTTATAAACACACCCTAGGTCACTAGGCACGATCTTTGAGTTACAGGTGGATTAAAATCCGCTTAGGAACATAAAACGAAAAATATTTGAATGTGATCAGTTAAACTCGATTTTTTACCAGGTAATTTCCAACGGTACATGATGCACAAATCCTATTACCTATAAACGATAACTGTTTGAATACAACTTTATTACGTTTATAAATGATCGGTTTGCTGCGAGAGCCTTAGTTTAATATATAATTGAAGAAACCGTAAAAACTTCCAAACTCCCGGAACTTTATTTCATCTACTTCTACTAGATTTTCGTTTGAATAAAACGAACAAAACTTTAAATATCTAGGGAATCTATTCACGTTGATCAAAATCTAAAATAGAAAATCATGCAAATCTCACCACATACAAAGTAACAAAATAATTCACTACAAATATACTTTTAGAATATAAAAGTTTATTTCTTTCAACTTTCAAATAGTAATATTATGAAACTTTAAGCTTAATGTGTGTGTTACGGTTCATTTGATGAATTGTGTATTGCAAAATTATTATGGTAGATATTATTATTGTGAGCTTATCGAATTCACCGGTAATTATGAGTTTGCAATTTACTTTTATTGCGCATTTTATTGCAGCAGGCACCAAGGTATATGTTCTTTGAAGATAAAAACAAACCAGGTTTCAAGCGTAGTACTTTAGTTTACAATTCATTTAATAACAGACGTATGAAGTAAAAAAATTTGCTTACAATCGTTAGATTAGGTTAGGTTAGGCATCGATAATTAATTTAGGTCTAAAAATAATCATTTACAAATTGATCTAAAATCTGCCCTATCTCGATTTTCAAAATTGAACAGATTTCGCATTTTTTAAAATACAGTATACAACAAGTGTAAATTCGAAAAGTAAGTACGCAAAACTCACTAAAAGTTAGAAGTATTCATTATACAGGGTCCTGCATTAGTGCGTCGGGCTTTCATAGCGCTCCGCCCGTAGGAGATAGAAAAAACCTAAATACATAAAATTATTGGTTTGAAAAGAAGTCTTAAAATTATTTTCCCATTTTCGCGCTATTGCAAATATACCTAAGGATTTTTTTTAAAAATAGAACACCCTGTATATTTTTAGATTTTCGGATGTCATTTTTTAACCTCTACATGAATGTCTGTACACGTTTTGATTTTGTGTCAGTGATGCAAGCGTATAAATTTTTTTCCGAAAAATCTCACATAAGCAGGCTTAATTTTAAAAAATCGTAGCGACCTCGTTTCTTGAAGTTAAGAAATAAGTTTTAGCAATAATGTTAGTCCAATTAGGGAGCAACATTTTAATAATAAAAAAATTTAAATTGAGTGATACAGGGTGTTCACAAAATAAAATGCCAAACTTATTAAAACAGCTATGCTAGAGCATAGATTTGAATAAGGCAAGGACGTTAAATTAAATTAATAGTCCAAAAAAACTTTTAAAATATACCTAATGAACGTTATTTATGTAAACTGCAAAAAAACGAAATATTCTATTAAGGAACAAAGTTTTTTAATGTTAAAAGTTTTTTACTGTTAAAAGTTTTTTGAAAGTGCAACAATATTTTTTGAGCTACGTTTTAAGACGCATCTTTTTTTTCCAATAATAATGATTTTGTAAAAGTGTGTTTTGTACAGCGACCACTATGATTCGTTACCATGGTTCCCAATCAACAAGTAAAAGTTTTTAAAGCGTATTCAAAAGTAATTAAAAATGTGGTATGTTGCAAATTTTTTATTCGTTTAATTTAAATTCTGTCCATAGGCAACATTAAGTTATCAGTCCTAAAAAGAGTAAAATGGATGGAGGGAAGTTGGTGATGACCATCGGATGCAATTCTAAAAGTTACAAAAAAAAATTCGGTACACATTAAAAAGGTTTGGACAAAAAAGTTACGAATCATTTTTTCAAATTGATTGTTTTCTAGTTTTGCCAGTTTTCAGAAATATCGTCAAATATACCTATTTTGAAATTTCTCTTTAGATTAATACTCAATATCAAGGAATCAACTCTGCAAAATTTAAAGTTATGATCTAGCAGTCGAGTCTAGCTCTCATAATAAACGAAATCAGAATGCTAGAACTCAATTATGAACCACATTGAATGAATATATTCACAAACTGTTATCTTGATTTGAAAAATTCTAGTCTAGAATAAAAACCGCAAAATGCACTTAAATCGGCGTTTTTGACGGATAAGATCACAAAAATACTTAGTTATAATACCTATAATGCATATGCAATAACAGAAAAATAATCTCCGAATTATTCTCATGACCCGCAACATTTCTCACGACAACAACATAACCAACAACGACTGTTTACTTAAAACTATGGCCTCGAGATATTATTTTAAGCAATAAAAGGGATCATGGACATTAGGCACAAGATCGGTTGACAATTCAAAATTCTCTAGCGTAAAACAAACAGAAATTGTTATTTTATCTTTGCCCTAAGTGGTTAGCGTGGGTATCTTTCTACGATCATAACCGCGGAATCAATATTAACTTGCGTCTCTATGTGGAAATTTTCAAATATGTCGCGTTTGTTTGTTTATTTCCTCTAGCATCCAAACTTCCGCCAAATGAATATTATAAGCCGTAATTTCAAATTACTTGTAACCGGATTTGAAATTACGTCACCTTTAGCAAGATCCATTTTTGATTGCAGAAACTTATCCGCTAATTTAAAAACAAAAGAAACGCACTAAAGCTTAAGTCGAATTAATTTAAGCAAACAATTGAACAACAGTGAAAGATATGTACGTTGGAATAATCCGCTATATGTGAACTAGATTAAACACTTAAATGTAATTATTTGCAACAACTGGTTAGAGTGTAGCGGTTTATTGTTAATGCATGTAAGTTGAATTTATACCTTCAATATCCGTTCCTGCTCGTAAGATTTGTGTAGCAACAATTCGAGATTTAGCTTCAAACAGACCCACTTGGAGACGTCTTTAAAGCTCGTACATCAAATATTAAACTATATACATCAAACAGCGCGACAAAATAAACGAAACAATTCAATTAATCTTTAATTCTCCTAAAATTTAAGGACAATTTGCTAAAGGAAATGTTTAGCGTCTGCCATTGTAAACAGCGAAATTCTAGGTTGTTTTTCCTTGTTATTGATGTTAACTGTGAAGTTAGATCTAATTAAAATACGCTCCTTGATTCAGTGTTTTACCGTTATCCGCCACCCCTGATATAATTAAACTTG
The DNA here is from genome assembly GCA_947652605.1 of Elmis aenea. Taxonomy (NCBI): domain Eukaryota; kingdom Metazoa; phylum Arthropoda; class Insecta; order Coleoptera; family Elmidae; genus Elmis; species Elmis aenea. The sequence continues at coordinate 51,679,182 of OX393577.1, read as the reverse complement.
TTCTACTAATATATTCCCTTTAAGTTTTCCAATCTCTTTGCATTTTATTTGCTTAATTGCGAATATAAGCGTACCTCATAAAGCAAAATAATTGCGATAAAACGCCGGTATCCAACCATAACAATACACTACCGAGAAAAACAACAGCAAACAGTAAAATAAAAATATTGTTGCACCAAAACAACAGCTGGACTTAAACAACAAAACACCGTCGAATAAAACAAAAGCTACGGTTGAAAAATAATGTATTTTAAGCTGCACACATCCAGAGTACATACATAATAAAACAATAAACAGTATCTAATAACATATAGAATTGTTTATTTAATAAACCAAATAAAATAAAAAACAAAATACTATTATAATGAAATGGTATTATTTATAAGCGAACATACTTTTAACCATAATTTTATGAGAATCAAAATTAAATGCTAACCAACAAAAATGTTGGGGAGGCTTTACGGAATTTGTGTAAGGGACTTAATAATTTTAAGAAATTTTTAATTAAACATTAACGTCACCCAAAAATTTAGAACACCACAAGATTGTTAAAAAATGATCGACGTCAAAAAATTCATGAACATTTTTTCACACAAAGCCCAAACTGTGATAATCGCTTAGCATTTTCCGTTTAGCATCTATTTGTTTTTGTCTTACACTTGTGGTCCGATTTTGTGAATTTAATGTATATTTTTTATTCAATTTTTTTATACTTAGTTACCCAGTAGATAGGTTCGTTAGTGCATGACATATTGTCTTTTTAAACTTATTTAGGGCTAAAAACACTTTAAATACCTTTAAAGCTGCGCAAAAAACAAAAGTACAGAGACGTTAAAAACGAGACAACATTTTACTGCTAAAAAAAACCCACATAAATAAAGTCCTTTCGTACAGAGTTTATGCCACACCTTTATGCATTCTGTGTGAAAAGAATAAAGATACTTTTTAAAGCGTTAAAGTTTGTGCTAAAAAAAGTCGTGGATAGCTTCGTCCAAAGGTTTAAAGTGTAAAGAAAACTGAACTGTCGATTCGAAGCGTAGCACAATAGCAAATTGCATCAGCTTTACTGCACACGGCTTAGTGTTTATTTCCTTTACCTTTTGAGAAACAAAGCGATTTCTGACAATTCCGGACAATTCAATCTCTTTATAGTCACGTGTTTGTTTGTACAATAGAAACTAATTCTTCTTTTTGATGGCAACGTATATAAATTGCTACTTAACACCTTACGTTGTAAATTGATGCCAATTATATTACTCAAGAATATTCGATTTTATAATATGATCTCTACAGTTAGGTATTATATTAATTCTAGGATGCACAAACCGGGCCTCTCAGGATATAGCTTACTTATACTTTACTTAAAATATTTTCCATCGAATTAAGCGTTTAGGAGTACTCTAAACACGTTTTTATTTTACTCTTTTAATTGAAAATTAGAACTTTTTTTAATATTTGAAAAAAAAAAATTAATTACTAGGTACCATGCGCTTACATGAACCGGGCCTCCCAAGGCCGCCGACCAATCTTTCATATAAAATAAGTCTCGGCTTATTTATAGGGAGCTTAGAATTTCCATAACTTGTAAGACATTATAATAATACAAAGGGCGGCGTCGACATTATAGATCAAATTAATAGTGTTGACCTACACATGCAAGATGCAAAGTAAACGATGGCCTGTAACATTTTTCTTCAGCATCATTGATGGTGCAGCATTAAAGGCATTTATAGTTTTCACCAAGGAACATCCAAACTACAACATAGGTTTGACTTACAAATGCAGAATATTTTTCAAAGATTTAGCAGAGACACTAGTGATCCCATATGCAAAATGATCAACTAACCCTAACCATATCCTGGAGTGTATAAAGATTTGTTGCTTTTTCTGATTCGCCAACTGCACTAACAAGCAGGGACTGAGAACGGAACGAAAACGAAATTAACCGATTTTTTTTTAAGAACGAAAACGAAATTATTATTTTTCGTTCAAGAACGAAAACGAAATAAATATTTTCCAAAACCGGTTTTAACCGGTTTTGTCGCTATTTTAATTTTATTTGTTAAACACAAACACGAATTTACCTCCTGTGCTGGGGAGACTCCACGAGGCAGTAAAAAATCTCACTTGAAATAAGTGAGCTTCACTTTTCTCCATATATTTACGTGAATATGTATTAACAACTTTATTGTTTATACTTGCAATTTCGTGTAACACAATTAACGGTACAGATATTCTCTATTTCTAATTTGTTTTTTAAATCATCAATATAGAATATACACTTGATTGGATATATATTATCAATGTGTATGTTTTATTTGCGTTTAGACATAATAATAGTAAAATTTATTGTTACTTCGAAAAGGACTACTTAATGTAAAAGAAGATTTATTGGAAGATGTGTTGCTAGTAAGATTTAACGGAATGTGAAAATGTATATTGTATGGTATGTACAAACTATAAAGTTAAAGTATATTTCAAGTTAATATAAGTTTCTTTTTAAATATCTTTTTTATTTATAACATTTAGTAAATTATCCACTTGAATTCATTCTTTTGTCTTTTTAAATAATTACAGCAGGATCTCATTTAATTCAAATGCATAGATTTTTAGTACTAAAACAAATTTAAAACAGCACTTGCTATATTTTCATATTTTTAGATAAAGATCGTGTGTCTAATTTAACCTAATCACGTTGTGTTTTTGCACCTTACGGGTGTTAAACTTAATAAAATGGTTAAATGTTAATGTGTTTAACGATTTGGTAAATTTATTAATATGGCGATGGTTCGCCAGTCTAAAATATGCTGTCCGTGAGCATCAAACCCCATCGTCATCGTTTATATTTTAGTTGAGACGCAAATATTCTTATCGTATTTATAGGCGGTTGTGGTGACTAGAAAAAAGATTGATTTTGTACGACAAAAAAATATTGTAAAACCGGTTTTAACCATTATTATTTCGGTTCACGAAAACGAAAAAGAATTTTTTCGGTCAGAACGAAAAGAACGAAAACGATATATTTCGTTTTCGTTCCGAACAGAAACGAACGGAATTTTTTTCGTTTTTAGTCCCTGCTAACAAGTGCAACCATTACGAAAAGAATCTCAGTATGTCTTTCAAACATTGACCTTAAAAGTAAAACGATATGTATTATACGTAAAAATAATACTTCTAATAACCACAGTATCAAAAGGTGCACTATTTGCTACTCTGGTCAATAAAAACATTCATTTTTTACAATAATAATGTTTACTTTTACGTTTAATCTTAAATTTGTACTTAAATATAAAACTATTTCAATAAATTTGTTTCCATTTTACAAGCCGGGTCTTCAAGGCCCGAATTATGTAAAGATATTGTACCGGTTGTGTTTTTTTTTTTTTATCTGATTTGTTTTTACTTCGGCATGTTTTTGCTGCTATGGCTAATCACCGAAGTGGAGGAGGAGGGAACTGGGATTAGGTGAGTAAGGGTAGAGGGTAGGTGGAAGTACTGTCACAGCATTTGCCTATAGTAGGTAGGGGAAACCACCTGAAACCCCTACGATGACAGACGGCCGCGGGATTCGAACCCACGCCTCCCGACTTTACTCGCTAGGTTGCAGACCAAACGGCCACCGAGCTCGGTTGGTTGTGGGTTAAAAGAGCACACATACCACATAAGGACTAAGAATTTTTTTGTTCACAAGTGCAATGCTATAGTATATTATATAACAAGAGTTTTAAGAAGTATATTACGCACGAGTGAAAAAGTTGCACACGAAGCCGCGTAGTGGCGAGTGCGTAATTGCTTTACAACTCGTGTTGTAGCTTACTTTTTCTACGATCACATAATACCTACGATTTTAACGGCTTTTTGGCTAATATACACATGTAATTACGTTGTCTTGTTAATTTGGACGTAAGCCTACTTTGGTTTTTCTAGACAAGTGTGCGTTTTGCTAACCGTGTGTTATAATTCACTTACTAGGCATGCAGGAAGTGTTTTGACGTGAGTGTACTTTGGTCATTTCTTTAAAAAAACGTGCTTTCTGATTACCGTGCGTAAGGACCCACTTACTATGATGCAGACTGTACGGTAAGTCATTTACATTGGTGGTAGTAGGAAAAAAGATATTAGAATTCAGTTAACCACAAATATAAATTAATAAAAACAATAGAGTTTGAACATCCCGGCGTTCAGTTATCCGTGTAGCGGATTATTCGTCCTCTAGATTATTTTAACAATGGTCACCTCATGTTAAATGATGTTTTTCAAGAATTGTACCTATAGCAACATTTTTAGCTAACGAGAAAAATAATAATTTTAAATAAAAATACTAAAGTTTACTCGCGTTTTTATAACAACTCGGTTCAAACGTTTTCCAATAACCATGAATAATCAACGCTATGTGCGAATACAAAGCAAATTTGATTAAGTTCGTCTATTTTAGATCAAAGACCAAAGGGGATTTTGCAATAACTATTTTCCCCAATAATAAAAATCTGTCAACTGTACCAAGTACCAATATTAATATCCCAATTTCATCTCTGTATCAAATGATACTTCTACATCCAGGAACTGTGTAAAAATAAATGAAAACATTTAGAAAGCCATAAATCATGAAAACGAACTCGTTCACATATGAAACATCATGGCAAATCACATTCTGTTCTGTACAACCGAATGAGCCCCATAAACCGAAATTACAAATTCCATTACTGTTTTAAATTTTTAAAAACACAATACTTTTCAGTCATTTTCGACGAAAAACATTATCAACCCTTACTTTAAGCTTTTGACTTAACAACAGTATTCTAAAAAGATGGGTTTAAGACACTCCAATAAGTTTTTAATGATTAAAGAAAGGCATATGCCTCTATGTTAAGTACGTTTATCAATTTTTTTTAATCAAAACAGCTCAAAACCGTCAAAAACTGCATCATCTATTATCTATAAAAGAATGAGTTGTTGCGAGAACTATTGTAAGCTAAAAGCTGCAACGAGTTATCAACGTTGTTGCTAATATTTTTTTTTAACACTTCTAGACATCTTATTGCATCTTGTTATAAGCACTTAAATAATAAGCGAATTGGAGGATTCAGTTTATTACTCAAAGATATGCAAGATGCAGTCTGCAGTACATATTAAAGCAAATATTTTGTTACAACATTTACTATTATTAAATTTTTGGACTGTAAATAGTAATTATTCAAGTCCAATTGACACAAATCCGACTGACTGATAACAGTATTGAAGCAAGAGATCGATTTGTCATAGCCAACTAAAGGCCTTTGTAATTGAGAAGATGCGTGATTTGATTAAACCCCAATTTCAGCTTCACAGTTGCTTTTGAAAATTCCACCCGTTACGACTTAAAAGCTTCATCAAAAATAATCATCTGCGTATCTACAATTTGTTAAAATATTTTAGGAGCTATTCCTGCATGACTACTGCTCCGAAAACAGCAAAACAGCCCATATTATCGTTGTAAATTTGCATATTAAAATATGCAAATGTAACAGCACGGTAATCGCACCCAATACCCACGCCAAAGTTGTCGGAGTTTATCAATAGGACATTTCAGTATCATCACCTGCGGACATCAAGAAGAACGAAAAGAAATAAAGAAAACACTCTCCCACTCTGCTATATCATCGAAAAAAGATCAGAACAAGATGACAAAACTGAACAGGTCAACGGACGAAAAATTAGCAGACGATATTTATGTTTAGGTAACAAAACTTTAAAATTAACCGGGCAAGACGTACCTGTTGGCACAAATTGTAGTAATCCAATACTTTTAGAAGTTGAGGGGGTGGCACACACCAAACTGATTTTAAGAACAGTTTTTATAGCACACAGCACTGAGCTTTTTTTAAGTCTAATATTGTTTAAATATAACTAATCCAGGATTCTTTAATCCACACAAGCTTGTGGGGAGTTGCTGTCAAAAATTAGTTAAACAGCAAGGATAACACACCCTCTAAGCACGTTTCCTTAAAAAACCACACAAAATTATAGTGCCTTACGGTTTAAAAAACTGTTTCTTCAAAAACTCCTCCGGAAAAACTAACATAAACATTAGCAACGACGTACGTTTTCAAAAAGTCGTCCTTTTTCAAATTTGAAAATTGTCAAAAAGGGGTGGAGGTCCTTATCACTCACACACAATAAAAACTCCAACATCCAAACACAATGTGTTTTTAACAACAGTTTAAATATTTATTTGGCGCCGGGAGAACAACCCTAATCCTGTGCAAAGGACTCTACAACTCATAACTTTACCGCGTAAACTATGACGTAATGACATGCACCAACAACACGCACGTTGGTTGCAAGCTGACTGGGAGAACTTGGAGACTCCAGAATCCCATTCGTTTCCCCTACCGAGCGAGCGTGGGGGAAAAAGATCGCAGGAGGGGGTATCATTATTCTACAGCATCTGATCTGCGTTGGCCATGAACCCGCTTGTTTTACAAAAAAATTAAATCAGGTCGATTTTAACAGTTTATTAACAAATATTAAACAATTGTTGATATAACATAATTAAATTTTACGCGCGAGACAATTGGTCAGATTCAATAAAAATCAGAATTCTCATATTTGTTCAGTAAATAAAAAGATTATTCAATTTTGTAAGTAACATTATTTTTATGAATGAAATTAAATATTAAATTACCATAGGTTTGTAAGGAATTACACCGGTATCTAAATGAGCCAGCCCAATTATAATTTTTATTATCAATAATAAAAAGTTAGGTCCGCGAAACAAGTAAGTATCCCCGAGTTTTGATGAAATAGATTTGTGCAACGTCTACATTAATTTATTTAATAGTTAACAAACATAATCTGAAAATTAGGTACTAGAAATACATTTTACAGTGTTAGTTATTATTGTTATTGGCACAAAATATGTACTCTCAAAAAAATTATATTGACCATTGAAATATGGCTAAGAGCTATAAATATTAATACAGTATATAAACGTACGTATGTATATACATACTCTTTTTATAAGACAGAATATCTAGGATATTTATTAATTACAGATATATTATGTTTCTTTGTAATAACTTATGCACTTAAAAGACGTGAAAATATTGAAAGAATTGTTATCATTATTTAGAAAACAATAATTTTACACCTACATATTTTGTGCTTTTAGTAGAAGTTCATATGTAATAAAGAGTACTAAAGATTATTTAGACAAATAACATACCTTAACAACCTCCAATAATTAAAACGTATCTGAAAACAAATTACACATTGGAAGTTTTAATAATTAGTTGTATTATTTAAATGGTTTACTTAATTATATGAAAAAGGTTTATTCCAAAATCGTTAATACTTTTTTGAATAATCGCTTTTCGAAATACTTCCCCAGTTTTAAGACTGTTCGTCTTCATCAGTAGCAATGTTATTCTTAATGCAAGAGTGTTTGTGTTTAAAAAAATTTATTTACTCTAATATTTCTTGGATTATTGGTTGATTGGTTCTTTCTTTTTTTATTATAGTCACTTTATAAAAGTCTAATAAATGTTTTGTGTTGTAAGAATCAATGTAAACTACATTTTAGAAAAAGTCTTAAGAATAAACTTACTGACGAGTGTGGTGGATTAAAAAAATATATTTGCACCACTTATGTAACAACACATTAGATTTAATAAAACTAACCAAACTAACAAATATGCACAAGCGTAACAACAAAACACATTTTATGAACGTTGATACAATAAAAATATTAAAGAAAACTTTAATCAGAAATTTTTACAGAGCTGATAAAAATTTTCAAACACAAAAAATCTTGTATTAATACAGAGAAACGTTACCTATATTTTAGAAAAATTTGGAACGCGATGTCTTAACGATGAAAATGTTTCATTTAACTAAACCAGCGTTTCGCAAAGTGGGCGATGCCGCCTCCTGGGTGCGCTGGAAGTATCCACGGGGCGGTAGTAGCCTTAGGGGCGAATGGGTGGCATTGAATAAAAATAAGGGGGTGGTGGAAGCATAAACAAGGAAGAGAAGATAATAAAATTTTGAAAAATTGTTTATACACCTTTCATTTCTTGGGTTGTGGACCCAGTTAATAACTGGGTACCCGGGTACCCACATATGCACTTTTGGTGCGATTTCTTAATGTTTTAGTGGTTTTTTTAAACCTCCCAGATCGTCGCGATTTTATCTTTTTTTAAGTGAATTATGCTTTTATATATCTTTTTTCGTCCTGGAACAATTTTTTTTAAATCAAAGTTTACGTAGTCATTCTCAATAGCCGCGTACCCGGGTACCCACCTGTGAAAAAATGAGATTTATGAGCAATTATCGATTAAAGATACTAATACTATGTATACGGGGTACCCCAGATTACATTTCCAGCATGGGGATCTCGCTTATTATAAGAGATACCTACAGGTTTATTTAAATTAGATAAATTATTCCCAAGTGTGAGAATAGTTACAATCAATTTTTAAAAGCACAAAATTCCTCGTACTTTAGCTTCAGAAGTTATAGCAAAAAATATGAAAATGTTCAATTTCTTTTTTCTCTCCTAACTTTTTCGTCTTGGTCATTAGGTCAATTCTATTGGTACTTCCTTAAGAAACTTCTTAATGGAGAATGTAACAGTTATTTTAGAGTTTTTTTTATCACTTGCCATTTTCGAGATGTTACCTCTAACTTCATTTTTTTTTATCGACTGAGTAGTTGGTTATGGAATAGTTAAATGTTTTTTGTTCCTTTTTAATGAGATATTACTTGCTTTATCTAATTTTTTAAATAAGTAAAATATCAAGAAAACTCGTATTTTACCAATCACCTATCAAGCTATCTACGAAAATAAAAACAAAAAACAACTAATTACATGTCAAATGACAGTTACTATTTGTCTGCGGTATCGTTTATTGTAATTTTGTAGTATTGTTGTGTAATTCGATAGTCTTTGTAGCAAATCATATAATTATGGGCACATTTACAACTAATAAAAAATTTGACATGTTGAGATGCTACTTTTTTTGCCATTGAAACTGTGTAAAAACAGATAATTGTGATTCTCCATTAATTTGTTTTGGATTTTTGGTTGATTTCTCGAAGAAACCATAATCTTTTAAATTTATTTCCAAATTTCGGTATTACGCGCACTTCGTTGCCTTTTCTGGGATACAGCTCTAAGTATATTCGCTCAGCTTCTACACAGTTTTTATGGCAAAGTATGTAGCATCACATGACAAATTTTTCGTTATTTTAATGTTGCCTAAATTATAACAGTTACTACAAAAAAATTATACCGCAGACATAAGGTTTCTGAAACGGATAAAATCGAAACCGCAAAACCGCTTTGAAAAAACGCGGTTTTCGCTTTTTTTTTCAGAAAAAAAATGCTAAATATGTATTTGACTTGCGTGTGTACTAAATAATATGGCTAAATGCAACTAAAATTTAAAATAATATAAAAATCACCATACTAAACTAAAATGTTAGATTACGATTGCACTCGGAAGCACTAAATCACCACAAAACGCCACTAGATCTATTTCTTCCAGTTTCATTTTTAAGAGTTTTGTATTGTCTCTAGTCTCTACCATTGACGTTGATTTTTAAAATTAAAAGTTAAAGGAACTATACGCAGAATACTTAGTCAAAAATGTCAATTTTCAATTATAATTAGACCGAAACAAAACTTTATCGCCGGTAAGTGCAGCAGTAGAAGCATTAAACCGCTGTGATTCTAATAACTTCACTGCTTATAGGGTAATTAATTTCTAGGTAAAAAAAAAAATTTACTTGGCATAAACAAAGATTTGTTAAAAAATATCAAGGAACGTATGAAAACTCGTGAAAATCTAGAATTAACAGAATTGTCCAAGTGCTTACTAGACCCTCTAAAAACTCCATCAAAATCGGATCTAGCATTGGCTACAAATCTTTTTAATCACCTGTACCTAACAATAAATATGATGAAAACTTTGCGATTGCGAGCAATGAAGAAGAATCGGAAGAAATGCCACGTGCAAATAAAATATTGCTAACAGAAGAAATTCAAGAGTATTAATAAAAAGTACTTCTAAACAAATAAATCGCTCTTCTCATTCCGTTAAGCAAGACTTCGCCATATTTAAAAAAAAACTGGTGAGAGAAAAAAAAAACTAAATTTGTTGTATAAGGCTTTTTCTATTATTAAAGCTACATTCACGTACGCAAAGAGAACATTTTCGTTAAGGGCAATTTTGCACAAAACTGCGTACGCGTTTAAGTGATGAACACTTAAATAGTTCAGTGTTTTTGAATTGTTTTAATTTACATGCAAACCTTAAGTAAGTATTAGTACATTGTAGTGCAGAAACGTAATGTTTTTGTAGTATATTTTCAATTTTTTAGTGTATGTATTTTAATAAACATTAGCATTTTCTTGCTTACATTCAAAAGGGAGTTACTTTTTATATTAGTGTATTGCAGTATGTCCTTGAAAATTTTATTTTAATAAGCATTTTAAACAATAATTTGGCACTGTAAAAAAAATCTTAAAAACCGAAACGAAAACCGCGGTTTTTGATTTTAAAAACCGAAAACCGCGGTTTTTAAAAAATGCGCTTTTTCAGACACCCTACGCAGACAAATAGTAACTGTCATTTGACATTTAGTTAGCTGTTTTTTTGTTTTTATTGTCATAGATAGCTTGATAAGTGATTGGTAAGATACGATGTTACTTGATTTTGTAACTTATTTATAAAATTAGATATAGCAAGTAATTGCTCATTAAAAAGAGGAACAAAAGACACATTTAACTATCCCATAGCCAACTTCGCAGCCCATAAGAAAAAATGAAGTTAGGGGTAATATCTCGAAAATGGCTAGTGATAAAAAAAACTCTAAAATAACAGTTACATTCTCCATTAAAAAGTACCTTAAGAAAGTGCTAATAAAATTGATCTAATAATTAAGACGAAAAAGTTATGAGAGAAAAAGAAATTCAACGTTTTCATATTTTTTGCTATAAGTAATTCCGGGACAGTTGCCCCACCTAAGGCAAAAAAATCACCTTTTAATAATTTTTGACTTTGTAGTCTACGAAAAAATGGATATGTATAGCCAATTCAATTGAGAATAACGCACGACATTCAAAATTTGAATATTACGACCGGAAGTTTACAAAAAAAAAATAAGTAAAACATGTTTTTGGCCATCTCTCCCGACAGTGCGGTTGAGATGCCCCATGTAAATGGGAGTGATGCCCCGGCCTTAAAAAATCAATGAAACCAAAAATATTTAATCCAAAATGTATTTTTATTGATAAGTATGTTACGAATCGTACACTCGATTGATCATATCAACTTAACACACTTACGACGTCGTTATGTACGACGACGATAACGACGGTAAAGAAGGACGAACGTTTCGACGCTTAGTCTGCTTGTTCGTCTTCTTAAAATATTAGCTCGACGTCGGCTTTAAATTTTTTTAATGTACCTAATTTATTTACTGAACCAAGAAGTTTGTTTAAGATTACAACTTGACTGGTATTGAATGAGAACTTGTATCGAATTAATGCATGTGGTCAAATGAGAACTTGAATTAGAATGTATTTTGCAACTTGACTTACTACCTAACTATTACAAAAACATTATCCCTTTGCTATGGTTGGTCATCCTAGCTAAGGGATTTGTCCCTGAACATATGTTAAAAAGATTTTGTTCTTCTTAATTCTTCTCTGAATTCTTCTGAAGACCATTGCCTTCTGGTTTTATCAGATGTTTTCCTCTTATGCGTCCGTAGGCATCTCTGAACATAGTTTATTTTTCATAAATAATGTCAATAAAGTCTTTCTAGGATGCGTGTTACAGTATAATTAATAAATTGATTAGTTGTTGCTGTATTGTGTATAAGGAATAGATGTTCCACCGGGGCATCTGTACCTCGATAAAATGGGGCAACTCTCCTTTTAGTACGGGTTAGATGCCCCAGGGGGGAAAAAAATATGGAACTTAAAAGATACCGGTGTATTTTATTGCAATAATAACCTTAACAATGTATTTGAGAAGCTGACTAAAAGTATTCCATGAAAAATAATAAATTTCGAATTGCCGGTATCTTTAAGTTATTACTACATTATAGCGCCATGTTAAAATCGTTGAACTCATCTTAATTTTGTTGACAACCGCACACCACCCGAAATTTTTGCCAACGGCAGTATGCCTTCCAGATAGCAACTGTTACGGAACAATAATAAAGTACAAATTTTGGCATCTGTCATTAGCATGCGAAAATAGAACAACCGAGGCATCTCTCCCAGTGAGGCACATCTCCCGGAATTACCTTAACTTCTGATGTACGAGGAATTTTGTACTTTTTAAAATGGATTGTAGCTCCTCTCATTCTGAGGAATAATTCATCTAATTTAAGCAAACCTTTATCTCGTATAATAAGCAAGATCCCCATGCTGGAAATGTTATCCGTGACACCCTGTATAATTACAGGGATAATTATACGAGTAAAAAAATGTCTATATGACAAAAAAAATAATATTTGTTATTTATTTATTTAAGCACATTCTTTGCATTTTGTTATTGTTATGGCATGCTCGTCGCAGACAAGTTTTTCGCATGCTACGCAAGATTTTTTAAGTTTTTCTGCGCTTTTTTATTACTGCTCTATATATAGCACAAGTGACATGAACCGGTAACATTTATGACTGTATAAGTCTGAAAGTTATTTTATAAATTACTGATTTGGAGGTTCTGCTACAATTGTGTTAGAATATTCTACTTTGAATTTTACAGAAAATTAGGAGAAAACTATTTTTTGCGATTGGTTAAAATCGAAAGTAATTTGTCACAGCACAAACGTTTAACAGATGTTTAAAATATAAGGAATATGGGCAAATTTTTACAACAGGGTGTTGAGCTAGATGGCCGTTTTAAACTTATTTAAATATGTATATCTGATTTGTTTATTACCTTATTCAAGTTTAAATAAAATGTTGCGTATGTTTGTTACAGATTTTAGAATTTGAAATTTAAAACTGATTAATTTGACCAATTTGTCATTTTAGTTGCAAAATTTATAGCATAAGTTTATTATAAAAAATCTGTGGGTTGTTACCTGGGTACCCGATCATTGAACAACCTTGTGAATTTTGGTTATTGACATAAGGGTTAAAAAAAAGTCGTTGCCAAAGATGATCGTTGCTACGACAGCTGTGAGTGAGAGTAAATAGATAAAATATAAGACTGTTTCTGATGAAGAAATCAGAGTCTTGAAACTGGTCTAAAACTTCGATAAGAGATCCTTTGTATAAGGAATAGGTACCTAAGTATTGTTTAAATAACTTATTCATATACCAGATTTCACTTATTTACTGGATATGCTACGTTCATTTTGTATATCCGTATTATTTGAACTGCGCGTTATTTTTCGCATTATCGTGGATTTCCCACATTTACAACATACTTGTGAACGTTTTCTGGCTTACTACACCCAAACGACTTGCGGAAAATGTTTGTAATCAAAATCGGGCCATTTAGGTCAAAATTATTAGCCAGCTAGTGTGCAATAAAGCTAATGAAGCCATAGCTGTATAGTCATCGCCATATAAACGAAATGAACAATACGATTTCTACATTCAACTGTGTTTATTTTTGGATCTCCTGAACTCCGATTTAAATACGGTAATGGTACAATTACAAGATTATGCTAATCTGCGGTGATGCATTTGAACTACTTACAGAAACTAACGGTCCGAATTATTTGCGCCAATAACTACAATTTTTAAGCAAGTAGCGATTTGTTCTCACACAATTAACTATAATTGCTCAGGTCATTGGAATACTTCATTTATGTTTTGGTTTTCGTTAGATCAGATAATCCAGTTCAATGCTTTATCTATTCAACTACATAATAGTGCTGCAATTTTCAGCACAATTCATTGTACATTCCAAAATTATTAAAAGTAAGTTATATCAGTTAGTTTTCTAAAATTTTACCAAAAAAAATTAAGAAGTATTTACAATTTTTTATGCAAACCAATAAAAATACTTGCATAAGCCAAGAAAACAGATTTTTATAATATAAATATAATTTACTGTTGTAAAATATGCTAAAATGCTATACATACTTGTAAAATATACTAGATGGTAAAACAACCGTTTCTCGAAAATAAAGCAGTAATTTCAAATTTGTTGGTCTGGAACACATCATTGTAGTTCAAATTCTGCTACCAAATTAATTTCCATGGATTTGTTCCTAACATATAGATACAAATAATATAAAATTCATGAAAAAAGGACATCAAAAAATGTGGAAAAAATGTAAACTACATTATTTACATATTGGCTTCACCATTTGTTTTCCTTTAACCATGCGAAACTTAAAGCGCGATCATCATTTTGTTTTTAAATAGCAGTCACCCTTTACTAGATATAGTTTCTTTTCTGTTTTTTTAAATCATAATTTAAGTAAATTAGGGTTACATTAAAAAATATATACAGGGTGTTTTCCATGGGACACTATTGCTATCTCCGTAAATATTAAAAATACAAGGTTGGTTAAATGTGACAAAAGTTAGCTATTTAGGAGTGTATTTTAAACAAGATATTGTTCTGTTTAAAAATTCCATGGTTTGCGTGATATAACGAAAAACCGAAATCGATCAAAATTGTTATTTATTGCGAATACACAAAATACACAAAAACGCCAAGGAAAAAATGTTTTGTAGATTTTGTTTGCTGTAAGATGGCGATAGTCAGATTTTTATTTATAAATTACCGTGCGAGATATTTGACAAAACTACTTTTTTTTAAATGGATGTTTTAGTAGGTGATGACTCAGATTTAAAGATTTTTTCTCTCTTTACAGTGATATATTTTATGTCTATTTTAAAAAATAAGCGAAATAACCTAAAAAAATTATAAATCTTTAGATAAAAATCAAGGTTGCCATGGAAAAATAATAACTGACTTCAATTTATAGTAATAAATGATGTAAATCAACATAATATGTAAATATTTTAAATCCTTTTTTGCTAATGTCTTAGTAAGAGGTATAAAATACTCGTACATTCATATTATGACTGTATGATTATTTTAATTTCATATTACATTTGTTTTAATGTCACTGTTTAAAGAGTGATATAATAGACAAGCAAGGGTCGAAATAAAACAATTGAAGTCGGTTATTGTTTTTTTTTTCATGGCAACCTTGATTTTTATCTTAAGATTTTGCATTTTTTTGGGTTATGTCGCTTATTTTTTAAAGTAGACATATAAAATTATATCATTATAACCATTTAACCAACCTTGTATTTTTACTATTTACTGAGATAGCAATAGTGTCTCATGGAAAAGTGAAACATCCTGTTTATACATATAAAATTATCCGTGTTACTTTAAAATGTATTTGCAAGACAATAATTGTTTAGGCCTAATCATTTTTCTCTCAAAAATTATAACAGTTGACACCATCCAGTTTTAATTAATAATGTTTGTCATGTGTTTAATTTTTTACAAGTTGATTTATTGGATTTTTAAACTCATTAAATTGCGATCTTTACCAAAACAACATTCGGTTGTTCTGAATTTTTACGTAACATTAAAAAAAGTTACACTTAATAGAAGAAAATCTCTACAAACTACAAAATACAGTAATCTAGCTTGGTTTTTAAAGATTAAATGACAATTTCGTGTCAGTTTCACAAAATAAGTCCAAAAATTAAATATGTAAAATGTAGAATTTATCAACACTTTTTTTTATTCATGAAATTAGTATTGCTTGCCCTGTATAATTTTCAATATTAGAAGTTCCTTAACCTTGTTGTTGAAATATTACTTCCCACTAATCCATAAAAAGTATAAAACCGCTAAATGAAGCAAACAAAACTAAATACACTAATATAATATATTTAAACTTGTTACTTATTTCAAATTCAACTTTAAGTGATCAATTTTTTAGCTGACTACTGAAATTAAATGTAATTAAGTCATTACTGGCTTCTATATTAAGCATTTTTAATATACCTAATTCCTCACATTATTCGCTTATTAATCATGCTTTTACGTAATATTTAAAAACTTGCTGCTTTCAATACACAAGCATCAAAACAATACACAAATATTTAAAATTTGTAATAAAAAACTTATATTAGAAAGATTCTGTTATGAACAAAAACGACGCACGATCACTAGGATATATTAAATTCTTGAGATTTAATTTTCTGGGTTTTTTATGAGTCGAATCTGTCGTTTATTATATAAAATTGTTGACTAAGATGTTACAACAAATTTTTTCATTCATGAAAAACTGTAATCTTCATAAGATTTTCATTCTGTTGTAAAAATAACATTTTTATATTTGAATATATGTATATTAAATATGGTTTTATTCAAAAACAAAAAAAGAGCTAGTTATTGCACGCTTTAAACAATCCTTGGTGCTCTTTATTTAACACTAAAAATATTGTTGAACCTGGGATTAACCCCGGGGTTAAACCGCTTTAACCCTCGAACTAGGCAAAATCGCAGCATAGTTAGCGCTGATATTACATAGTTTTGAAGATTAATTTGTATTTTAACACCAGTGTTACTTTGTGCAATCGGCCCCTTCGTCTTCTGCAAATTGGGAAAAGGATGTAATAAAAATTTAAAAAAATATTTTACACTACACATTTCATTAAACAAAATTAAAATAAATTTATAATATTGAAACTTTAACAATGTTATTTTACTCGATTTTATTTTATGATTAACAACAAAATGTTATTTTCTTTGCAGCATATAGCCCAGCGGTGGGCAAACTTTTTTTAATGAGGGCCAGTTTGCGCAAACAGTGTGACTAGAAGGGCCGCACTAAAAAAAATTATTATAATAACAACTTATTAATTATGTGTAAGTTGGGAGCGATAAAAAATTGAGGTATAAAAAAAGCTATACATACATATTATAGACATTTTTACTAATATAGTAATTCATGGAGGGCCGCATGTAAAACTACTAAGGGCCGCATGCGGCCCGCGGGCCGCGGTTTGCCCACCGCTGATATAGCCTAATGTGTAGGAAAATGTGATTTCTAAAAGAAACAGTCAACGTTCTAATATTTCCAAAAATTGAAGTGTAAAAACGAATTTAATCGACTTAATAACTCTTAAGATTAGTACCTCAAGAGGAGTTTGTGTCGATGATTTGTTCTTAATTTTTTAGCTAAATTAAGTGGTTTATTATGGATCAACATTAAATCCACAATGAACTTGTACTAATAGTCACTTAAGCTAAAAAGTTACTTTTATAGCCTACTGACACTTTTTTCTAAAATTCAGGGTGTTTCTTAAATATTGCGAAAAAAGTTCGGGAGGTGACTCCTTATCGAAAATATAATTTTTTTCCTTAGACATCTTCTTTCGGAGTTACAGCCCCCTAAAAGGGAGCGGCAAAATTAGGTTTTTATTTTATTTCTTAAATTTGGAGAAATGTAGATGTTAAAGATGTTAGATGTTTTATAATTATTAAAAAGTTTGCCATAGTAATATTTTTAATCATCTCCTTCACAGGTTTCTGAAAAGTGCTAAGGAAAAAATTTTATATGAAAGACCACCCTTCATTTTCGATAAGGAGTCAACTCCCGAATTTTTCGCAATATTTAAGAAACACTCTGTATATTGGCAACTAACCAGGGAAGTTCACGATGTGTTGTCGCTAGAACATGATCAAGGCTGTGTTAATTGCATCAAGAGCATCAAAACTAAATGCTTTGCAGATTTATACGTGTCACTGGTCATTTCCATCAGAAAAATGGAGAAAAAACTGAAAAGGTAATTTTTGCGATCGCGTTGGCTATGAAACCGTCAGAAATAAAATCGTAATTTTTCTATTTACCAACGCGCGCATCCTTTGCAATTAGAACGGTGCAAAGTTTTTGAAAAAATCTTAAACGGTTCCGGAGAAAAACGTTAAAAACGAAAGCCTGCAAAAGTGCAATGATTTGAGAAGTTGTGTTATATCTGTTATAACTAAATATGATATATGCGACTTTCATAGGCGTTTAAGATAGGGCAAACCGTTTTTACAAGGGCCTCGTTTTTCGCGTTTTTCTCCGGAACCGTTTAAGATCTTTTTAAAATTTTTTACCATTTTACTTGCAAAGGATGCGCGCATTGGTAAATAGAAAAATTTCGATTTCATCTCTGACGGTTTCATGGCCAACGCGATCGCAAAAATTACTTTTATTATGTAACTTTTCAGTTTATTCCTTTTTTTCCGAAGGAAATGGCCAGTGGCACGTATAACTCTGCAAAACATTTAGTTTTGATGTTCTTGACGCAATAAACACAGTTTAAATCAAATTCTAGCGACAACATATCGTGACCCTTCCTTGTAAGTATTAAAATGTTTATATTCTAAACGTTAGATAATTTAAACTATAATCTACGCTAAAACTGTTTTAAAATGAAAGGTTGGTAGTTTCTTTTGGATTATATGTTAAATACATACAGGACACCCAGTATATTTCCCATACAAAATAATTATATTATCATATCAAGTTTCATTTGTTAAGGTCATTTTTGTCCCAGGAAGTTTTAAGCAAGAAGGAGCGCTATGAGCAGGACGAGTCCATAAGTTTTGTGCTGTAATTTTCTCTTTAACTTTTTGATTATGTTAATCACTAAAAGTTGGCAAATGTGGAAGGTAAATGATCACTTAAATATTCAGTTTATGAATAATTTAAAGCGACTAACACAAAATCGTAAATACTCCGTTGAAATTACGGATAAAGTAAACACCATTGGAATCAAAGAACTCTGCGTGAATTACTCGCTCCCTAGCGTTTCGTTTGGGGATTTATTTTAATTTCGCTACGTATAATTGATTTGCTTTCACTTTCACGAGTCTGTCACAACAAACAAACAAACAAACACTTTTACCTATATGCAAGGTCTTTATAAAGAAAAATTTAATTGGTGTGGTGGTTTATCTTATTTTTTTTTGGAAA
The DNA here is from genome assembly GCA_947652605.1 of Elmis aenea. Taxonomy (NCBI): domain Eukaryota; kingdom Metazoa; phylum Arthropoda; class Insecta; order Coleoptera; family Elmidae; genus Elmis; species Elmis aenea. Next base: position 51,660,225 of record OX393577.1, on the reverse strand, counting down.
AAAAATATAGTCATGCAGCTAATTTCAAGAGAAAACGGAACATGTATTTATTTTTATTAACATTATTAAATAAAGTATTATACAGCCCAAAAACCAGTTCAAGTTTGATTTTAAACAGGGTCGTACTAGTTTTTTATAAAATTTATTAATACTGAACCCCACAACTCCGCCACTGGTTGCTTGTGGGGCTTGACTAGGGTTGCCAACTCTTATGCCCGGTTTCTCCGACACATCTCAAGATCGAACTTATATAAGCCCGCCTTATATTTAAGACCGTCTCAAAATACCAATGCGTTGCACAGAAAACATATTCCGGAATCTGTTAGACATCTCAGCTAAGTTAGAACTCGGTTTGGCAACGTTGCAAGAAGTCGGCACATTTTAGCGGCAGATTGAAATGGCGAATTTTCATTGGCCATTTACATCACAGCTGTTAAAACGGCTCCCTGTAATATCTTGTTGTTGCTATCAGCTGTTAGTCACATATAAAGTTACAGTTCGGTGTTTATTATTTTATTTTGTGTTGAAATGGCGGAAAAAAAAGAATAAATTATACCATGGAGGAAAAACAATTATTAGTTAGCTTGGTGGAAGAAAATAAATAAATAGATTATGTATACAGGGTGTTTGAAATTCGAGTTTAAGCATGGGGTTCTCGCTTATTATAATAGCTAGAGTATAGGTTTAAATTTGGCAAAGTTGCTAAATTTGGTGCTCATTAATAATCCAAAGAGAAATTGGAAATATCTCAAACGGTGTCCGAGAAAATTAGGAAAAACTGGAAAATACGATTTTTGAAAATCGTTTATAACTCCTTTGGAGTATGAAATATTTCAAATGTGTAAAAACATTGCCGAAGCAACTTTTTAAGCCGAACCGGATGGTAGTCACAAATTTTTCTTAGATCGATTCGTTTTTGTTTTATGACAACCAACTTTGTTTTTGCTTATGGGCGCAAGTTTTGCTATTTACATTATCAAATAGCATTTATTTTTCTAAATCCATTGATGTATCACACATGGTATTTTACTTTTTCTTTTATTGTCAAATTTCAAAATATACGTTTTAAACAATAACCATTATAAATCAGGTTGGCCGGTCATTGTAGTTTATGTTGTTTCCATGACAACCGATCAACAATCTAAAAGTTTTAAAGGCCTGTTAGTCGTAAAAATGAACTTTAATAACGAAGAAAAACGCGATATGCTGCCCATCAGAAAAAACAAAGTTGGTTGTCTAAAACAAAAACGAATCGACCTAGGAAAAATTTGTGACCACCATCCGATTCGGCTTAAAAAGTTGCTTGGGCAACTTTTTTAAACATTTAAAATATTTCAAACTCCAAAGGAGTTATGAACGATTTTTAAAAATCGTATTTTCCAGTTTTTCCTAATTTTCTCGGATACTGTTTGAGATATTTCCAATTTCTCTTTGGATTATTAATGAGCACCAAATTTAGCAACTTTGCCAATTTTAAACCTATACTCGAGCTATTATAATACGCGAGATCCCCATGCTTAAACTCGAATTTCAAACACCCTGTATTCTCCAATTGAGGCTCAATTTGATCTAAGATCACAATAACTGTCTCTTTTGTGAGGCGAAAACGCATAAAAAAACGATCGTATTCGAAATCCGTAAATGGATTTGCGCGAACAAATCGCCTTCGAGGAATTACAGGGTCGTACAAGTCATCATCTGCATCATCTATCATATTTATAAAGTCAATGTCCATATTTTAACTTAAATCACAATTTAAACAAACACTTAACTACAAACAAAGCAAATACAAGATACTTTTAGGTTATTTACTCCAGCTCAAGTTCTAGTAAACAGCGACTCAAGATGTGAGCTCAGCTCAAGTCGAATATGTTCTTAAAATTGCTTGGTGCAACGCTTTATACCGTTAAGGCGAACTTAAGATTCAGCTAGATCTTAAGATGTGTCGGAGAAACCGAGCATTAATAATCCCAAAAAAGGACACTCCTCACCAGAGCCCCGCTGCCAAGAAATTTTTGTACCTGAAATCAAATTGGCGCCCCTATTCTCAAAACGCAGAGAAAAACAAAACCAAAGCACCCCTTTCAGCTTTTCAGCTGAGGCAAATGCTTCATTCGCTACACCCTCGGCACATTTTATTATCAAACAATATGAATCCCTGAAACATATATTGTATTTATACGTAATATATAATATATAACTATGTACAGGGTGGTCCAAATTTGATGGGATGATATGGGTATCTCGCTTAATATTCAAGATAGAGAAACGGTTTGATTACAAAAATTTGCAGTCTTTTGAGACCAACTTAGTACCGTTTTCAAAAATATTCTATCATTTCTGGTTTATAGGTTATTAGCGAAAAACTGTTATTTTGTCATATTTATAATGCGATATATCTCCGTTATTGTTGTAAATATAAAAAAAAATTACAAAGGTTATTTGTAGATATTTGTATGAAGCATTTGATGGTACCAAAATATATTGTTTTTAATTGGAAACTATATTTGGCTTGATGTATTGTATTTATTTTCCATAATACGCAAAATACAAAGGTTTGTTACTTTATTTTAACGATAAATATATTATTATAAAAACACAAAGAAGGCAAAAAAAACAAGATTTGAACAAAACATAACCAATAATATAGTCAGAATCAGCAGTTATGTAAAAAAAACATGAATACGATTTAATTGTGACGATCGACTCCGTAGCTAGAATGTATCGAAACCTAACTAACCATAAATGACAAAACTTAATCCCGTTTAAATAATCGTTGGAATTTTGTACCACATGAGTTTTATAAGGTTTTATAATTTGTTTATTTTTATGTTTTCACAGGCGATTTTTTGTTTTTATAATGTTTATCTTTAAAATAAATTAAAAAGCTTTTGTAACTTGCGTATTATTAAATATAAACACATCAACCGTTGTATGTATATTTGGAATGAAAAAAAATATAGAGAATTTAAATAAGTCATAGCTATATTTATAGTTTCCATTTAAAATTTACTAATAATAAAAGTTCCTTTTCGTATTGATTTTTGCATTAATTTCCTTTAAAAATATTGTTAAACATTTTACTGAAAAATAAACAAAAGGCGTCCTTTTCATATTTAAAAAGGTACAGGGAAAAAAGGTGCCTAAAAAAGGACTGTCCTTTTCAAATAAGGACAGTTGGCAACTTTAGGCTTGACATTCTCACCGAATGTGGTAACCTGTAAGGTGGTGCTGTATACCAAATTGGGTTCAAATATATGTACTGGTTGGGAAATTGATAAAAATAATCAATATTTTTTCCAAAATTTCAACTCCCTGTATCTTTAAAATGAAGCGTTTATGGACCCATGTTGAAATGGAATATTCGCTTTAAAATGAGTTTTTGTGTCGACTGTTAAAGTCCTTATACAAAAAGTGGACCATCCTGTATTAGGAGTATAGCTCATAATAAATATTATCTTACCAGTGTATCTTGTATATTATGTATATTAAATAAACATGATGTATTACTAAATGGTTTCAAAATATTTTTTAAATAAATATATTGCTTTCTGATAGTTAATTAATAGAGTATATTTCATGTAATTTATATCCATTTATTTTTCGATGAATTTTAGATGCGGTGAATTGCGTATGCGGTGAATTGCAGTGAATCTTTCTAGACCCCTGTTTATATAAATCGTAGATCATCATTATCATCATATGCCATATTTTTTCTTTGCCAACAACGACGTGAATATCTTGCGCCTTTTACTTGGTCCCATGAGATAGCAACTGCTCTGAAGAGAGAGTAGATAAGGTGTGTTCCAACATGCAGTGTAAAACTGATCCTTGTATCAGGATTCTGCGCAGTATCAATATCGCATACCAATAAAGCCTATAATCGCACGCGATATCGATACTGCGCAGAATCCTGATACAAGGATTAGTTTTAAACTGCATGTTGGAAAAAACCTAATATGTATTTCTGTATATGTATTCTACACGGTTATGGTGGTCACGCGAAATTGAAACAATTAGCTATAAAGGAGTCAATACATACATGGTTTCAAGTCAAGCATAAACGAACGCGGTGCTATCAATTGAAAATCAAATATTTTTTGTCATCCTAGTCAAATTGCATCAATCTAGAGACAACCTGTGTATGAATAAATAATCAACAGCAAGAAAGCGAGTTACTATAAGCCATTGGGTTACCCTTGGCAAATATTCAATATTCCAACTACGTTTTGGAATCCAAGTTTAAAATGCAAGTAAGTTTCTAAACCGATTATAGAAGTATAAAACATGTTGCAACTTTTAAAAGAACATAAGACGTGCAAGGGAAGTTTGTTATTTGCTGTACACTTTCAAAGTACAAAAGAATTACGAGCTACGTTTCCTATAGATATTACGAATTAGTCACAATTCAAACTGCTAATAGCGTGACACGTTAAAAAACGTTATATAAATTTTAAAATTTAATTTACACGAGGCTGCTGTGATTTTGCAAGGTGGATTGACAGCTGCCATGACCTTTAATTGGGAATTTAAATTATTGATTCGATTTTCCTCTTGTTTATCAAATTTCTTTACTTTTTATACAATGCTTGTTGCTTGATTGACTTTTAAAATATAAATTTAACATTTTTATACATTTATCAATTATAATTTTAGTTTTATTAAAACAGGACAGTCTAATCACAAGATATTTACTAATTATTGTAAGAATGGCATACGCACAAAAATTCAAAAATATGCTAACGGCTGAGATTGTCTGTGATATTCTTATAAGTTGTTGTAGTTGGATGTTGTTATACCAACTAAACTTTATTTTGGGTAATTCTCATAACAGTTAAACCTTAACTTTGCAAAAAATTGGGAAAAGGGAGTATACTTAAAATCGAAATACCCTTCTTTTACTTCTTTAGGTGCCTAGTGACCATCCTGGCTGGCTATAATTGTGTGTTTCAGCGCGGCTCTGGAAGATTTTCATAGATGTTTTGCCGTACTATTGTCTTAGGTGTTTAAACCATGATAATTTTCGTCTTCCCGGTCCTCTTTCCTCTTTCTCTTGTCCTGGATTACTAGCTGTAGGAGATAATCTTTAGAGCTTTCCATAAAATGGCTTAAATATGTTAGTTTTAGAATTGCAATGGTCATCACCCCTTTTAAGATTTTTATTCATTAATTTTAGTACATTAACATTTGTCACTTCATCCAGTTGAGTTGCAATATTGTATGGTACACCCACATTTCAAAAGCTTCTATATTTTTGCATGCAGCTTCTGTGAGTGTTCACGCTTTCATTCCGTGTAGTAATACCAAGAAGACGTGGCATCTAGGGTTTCTCATATTTGACATTTGTGTTTATCCCGGGATTCCAGAAAGAAATCAGACTTTTTCCTAGAATTTCTCGAGATCCCCAGATGACCAGATGTATTAAATTTTTTCAATATTTTGAAATAAATAACCCGAAAAAGTGAGATAGCGGTTTATTACTTAAAAACAACTTCGAGTAATATGTGTAATACCTACATTTTCCTCCATCATTATTATACAGGGTGGACCAAATTCGAATGTTTTGCGGGGTATCTCGGTTACCGTAATAGATAGCGAAAATCTGATTTCGGTCTCTTGGGCTTTTTATTGAGAAAATAACGCCTGTGCAATCAGATTTTTTCTATCGGATTCCATTTTGGCACTACAGACGAAAAATGAAACTTCATCATTTTTAAAAATTTGCTGTAACTTCTTTATTTATTAAATTAGAACAAAAGGTTACAAAGGTTTTTTATACAGATTTTTTTGCTTAATTTAAAAACAAAAGTAATTTTTTCTTAACCACTTTGACTTTCGAGATATGGAGTAAACTTACATTTTTTTAAATGGAAACCCTAGTTGGCCATGCCTTTATGTGAAAAAGTATTTTTTTAACTTTTCAAAAATACATAGTTTTATATATTTGTTGCAGAAAATAACCAAGATATGGCCAATTTTATGAAAATTCGATCATCAAAGTTTGCCATGATTTCGTAAACAAGTGATGTTTGCAATTATTAAACAACTATAAACGTCATTTCGAAGTAAAATTTTCATTTTTAAAGCAAATCCGTGTATTATTTTGTATTTTATAACTGTTTATTGTGGTATTGTGAACATGGCTAAATTTGAACTCTTTGAAAAGTTTAATATGTTAGAATATTACTTTGCAAGTGATAAAAACGTAGCGGTTGTTGCAGAATTTACTTGGCAATGACGTTTAGTTGTTTAATAATAGCAAACATCACTTGTTTACGAAATCATGGCAAACTTTGATGATCGAATTTTTACAAAATTGGCCATATCTCGGTTATTTTTTGGAAAAAAAATATAAAACTATATATTTTTGAAAAGCTAAAAAAATACTCTTTCACATAAAGTCATGGTTAACTAGGGTTCCCATTTAAAAAAATTTAAGTTTACTCCATATCTCGAAAGTCAAGGTGGCTAAGAAAAAAATACTTTTGTTTTTAAATTAAGTATAAAAATCTGTATAAAAAACCTTTATAACATTTTGTTCTAATTTAATAAATAAAGAAGTTACAGCAAATTTTTAAAAATGATGAAATTTCATTTTTTGTCTGTAGTGCCAAAATGGAATCCGATAGAAAAATTCTGATTGCACAGGCGTTATTTTCTCAAAAAAATAGCCCAAGAGACCGAAATCAGATTTTCGCTATTACGGTAACCGAGATACCCCGTAAAACATTCGAATTTGGTCCACCCTGTACATAATAAATTTCTACTGGTGAGAAAAATAAACATTTCTTTAATAATACCTTTCTAACTTTATTTTAATGAACATCTCTTTTACAATGAATTACTGAACAAAAAGTCTTGCTGCATAAAATGCGTTCTGTCTTTATTGATGTGGGTGAAATCGACTTGCGAGCATCTAGTAGCAAACACACATATTTTTAATCAATATAATTTCTTTTATAAGCTATTTTGCTTCACATTACAAGGATTCGCAGAAATAGAACTGTAAACGTATTTTAGTTATATAAACTTTGTTATGGAGACCGGGGTTCTTTACACATACTACGAGTGTAAATAATTTGTTATTATAAAACAGAAAAATATTTTAAAGAAATAATTAGGTGTTGCCATAATTTAATGTTAGCAAAGATATTTATTATAAATTTTGATAAGTTATGATAATATTAAAGATCTTAAGACAAAATAACCAAAATAACGTTTTTCAAATATCCCCGTATTTCCGGAAAATATGAAATAGGTTGAAATGGCCAGTATCCCGGGACCCCGGGAGAGAAACCCTAATAGCATGTAACTATTCGTATTTTCAGGTTTAGGCTCATATCTACTGATAGGTTCAATTTGTTGTTTATAAAACAACCCAAGTATGTGTATCTTTGGTCTTTCTCTAAAAGTGTGTTATTAACGTGTAGTATATGTTATCTTATAGTGATGGATTTCTACTAATGATCTCGTATTTCGAGTTTGCAATATGACCTTAAAATTCGATACAAAAAGTCGGTTTAATGATAAATTATATATTTTCAAGCACAATAAAAACAAGTTTTACCTTAAAACTACAAATTTAGCTAATTCGATTACAAGTATTGAGAAGTATACAGGGTGCCCATTTTTCTAACCTGTTGTGTGGGTAACGTTAAATAAAAGATTTTTGTTCTAGCTCATATGCTTACGGAATTATTCAAGTTTGAAAAAATCGATCTTTTTCAGTTTTTTCAAAATATTTCAAAAAGTTGATGACGTGGGTTAAATTTGAAAATGGCATTAGATTTCCCTTTAAATTCTGCACAAATTTGCTAATTTAAACGTTTCTGTATCTTCTATATTAACGGAGTTACCCATACAACAGGTTAGAAAAATGGGCACCCTGTATAAAAATAAATCGCTCAATACTTTTTAACGATATAAATCAGCAGGCGTTGGAGTGATAATGCCGACATGGCCGGCCATTTACGAATATCTTTGAGACGTATCGAAATAGGATCGTAGGGTTATATCCGTTAAATCCGGCATTCGTTAAACTGGCGTTCTTTAAATCGAGATTTTACTTTACGTTAAAATAATTCTGTGTTTATAGGTACGTTATTTTGAGACATATCGTCATGCTTTAACTGCGCTTGCCAGATATTCTTGCCCATGTAGGCAAATTTTAACACACACATTATTACGTTTCAAATTATTAGCCAAAACTGTTTATTTTATGTAACACTGAAATCCCAATTAATTATTTCAGTTTTATTTGGTATAGACTAAATAACTTTATTAAGTAAATTTAAGACTTGTTTTTGCCATAAATTTGCCAGAATTTATTTATATTATGCAATAATAAGTTACAACATCAATGTTTTAACTAAACTGTACCTCGAAATTATATTTTGAGCATGAAAGTTATGTTTAATTTCATATACATTTTAAACACTGTTTACTATTTAAAGTTGTATTTACTACAAAATATAAGCAAAGACTTTTAAAGTATCGTATTATAGACGTTCATTTAAATACTGTAAACTTTCAGTGGCATAAAAAAACTCTAGAGCAAATATGTACGTACAGAATTTGCTAGCATAGCAGTGCATTCAGATGGCAATCAAGGTTTAGTTCTTAAAGCAAGACTTTTTTTAAAATGTGTTTGTAACGTTGGGTCGACACATAACGAAAAATAAATAAATTGATGCGTTGGTCGTTTTTTTTTTATGGTACACGTAATTCTCGTGAATTACTTTACATTACTTTTAAAAGAACAACAGATTTAAAGCATGTCATAACTGACCGTCTTTCTTTCCTACATTTTAAACAACCGATTGTTATTTTGATAACGTGACTCGAGCTAAATGTACCTATTGGAACAAGTACTTATTAATTTTGAAGCTAATTATTCCAATAACATATTTATTTAAACGTTATAATGTATAAATATTTGTTTGTTTTATCTGAATTATTTGAAAATGTTCTGTTATAAGGTTTAATATTGCTCTAATATTTACAGTTTGACACGATTTCATCGTTGACTGTACTAAACAGGTTTATTTTTTAGAGATTTTTTGTACTGGACAGGTTTCCGCTGCAGCCTTACGAACATCAAGTTATTCTCACGGATGACTTCCCATCTTCATCTTCTGCAACACCGATACCTATACAAGCAAGGATGGAAAATGTTGTACAGCTTCAAGCTGTTTAGAATAAAATGGTCACACGCCAGTCGTACTTTTCATGTAATTCATTCATAAGATGCTGCAACTGTACATTCGAGATCTGAAATAATTTTTCTCCCACGTCGTCACTACAAGTTCACAGAGATATACCTACATAAGGAAGACAAATAGCACTCCACAGGTAGTCTTAAAAAGGAAAAGATATTGCTAAGTTAGTGGATCGAGCTGATGACCCTCTGAAGAGGTCAATTTTACCTACTACTGGGAGTCGCGTGGCTCGGTATATAATAAAGAGAGGGGGATGGGATATAAGGTACGTTAAAAGGTAATATATTTCTTCATAGATTGCATAGATGCATGGCTACTAATATTATGGTATAATGAACTGTGAAGAAAATTACCTATTTCTGTTAGCATCACAGCATTTCCTCAACATCTCCGAGGGTAAAGAAGAACTATTAAATAAAGTTAGTAGTTGTTTTTGAGAGCGCAAATCCAGAGATGTTAAATTTTATTGCAATATTTGTAAGTGCCTCCATAAAAACTAATTTCTAGCTGTAAAATTACGGTTTATTGCGTTAGACGTGTCGGTTTTCAAAAGCAACGAAATTCTAGTGCCAGAACCATCAGACCTGTCGTCTGGTTATTCCGTCACGTTTATAATCGCGTATATAACAGCAAAATTGAACGATTTCAAATTTTACAGGCAGTCTAGACACGATTATATCTCAAAGAAATTTAACAGACAGCGTATAAAAAGCACAGGGTTTGTTGAAAATCTTCTTTTTTTGTACAACATTCTCCTCAGTCGAATTATCTAGCATTATTCATAAATTGATCAAATATATCGTACGTCTAGCGTTACTTGCCGATCTAAAAAAAACGTATAATGTCGCGGAAGACTCTCTTCTACGCGTTCAATCACCGTCTTGAGATTTAATAGAAAGGATATGCGCGTTTTTTGTGACGAATCGTGACACAAAGACATTGATGCTCCGGTTTCCTGCGTGCTTAGTGACACGTGCAAAGATTAACATCGCTGTACCGCGTGTCTTTTGTTTTATAATGAACTTATTTTACGAAGAAAAAAATCAGCGGAGTTATGTATAGCTAATATGTTATGGTGCTCAAACCCAAATGCTCGAAATTATGGATGAACTTTGATCAAAACAACCCTTTGATAACATTAATACACAAAAGTATTCGAGCTACCCGGATAACCGGTTACCCAGGTATTTTTACGTATATTTTTAACGAAAATATATAACATACCTTTAAAAACTTAAATATTCTATTTTTTTTTATTTTTATTTGTGGTTTATTGACACTTCAACAGCTCAGGTTAGTGTCAGTTGCCTATATTACATCTTGTTATACATTTTTATTTGTTTTAAAAAGTCGATTGTTTTCTTTAGGTTCTCCTTTGTGTCCTTTAAAGCTGATCCAAAGGTACTCGCTATTAGCTGTATTTTCCTTTCATCCTCGTACTTTGGGCAGTCCATCAGGATATGTTTGACTGTAAGGGGAAGCGCACAGTTTTCGCAAAGGTCCGGGTTCGTTCCATTTAGCAGATGTTGATGTGTCAGCCTTGTATGTCCTATTCTTAGTCGAGTGATTATTGTTTCGTCCTTTCGGTTAAAGTATTTTATTCTCTTTTCGGTATTTTATTTTATTTCTCTTAGTTTGTTATTTTCAGTGTTATACCAGTCCGTATTCCACGAGAGCTTTGTTTTGATTTTAATGATTGATGTAATGTCTGAAGCTGGTATGGGGATGTTTTCTATCTCTTCTTTTGTTGTTGCTTTTTTAGCCTCTTGGTCTGCTTGTTCATTTCCTATAATGCCCATATGGGCAGGGACCCACATGATAGTTATATCGATGTTGGAGTTTAAAATTTGGTGGATATTCTCCTGGATCTTTTGAATGATTTTGCTACTTGTGTATATTGTCTGTATGTTTTTGACCGTGTTTAGAGAGTCCGTTAGGATGATGTACTTTGTGCCGCCTCTTTTTTTTTATTTTTACCGTTGCTTTTAGGATGGCAAAGCTTTCGGCTGTGTTATTACTGGTTAGAGGTGGTAGGTGATATGTGTAGCTGGTTTTGTCGAATATTATGGCTGCTCCTGTGTTTTTATTTATTTTTGAGCCATCCGTATATATTTTTGTAAAGTTTTGGTACTGTGTTATTAATTTATAGAACTCGTGAATGTATATGGTTGGATGGGTATTTTCTCTATTTAAATAAGCTAGTTTTAAATTTATTTTGGGTTTTCTTATTGTCCATGGTGGAATGTTGTACGTGTAGTTCTGTTCAATTTGTGGTGGTAATTGTATGTTTAGTTTATCTAGGTCATTGCAGATTTTCTTTTGTAGTAGGGTTGAGTTTTGTGGGGCGTAGGTAGGGGTATTTTGGAATATATTGGGATAAGCATTGTTGTTTGGATTTTTGGCTACATTTGTCACATATTTAAGTAAAAGATGGGATCTTCTATATTTTAACGGTAGTTGAAATTATCTTGTAAATCGAATCGCACACGTCTCTCAACCTCAAAGGTAAATCTTAATCGATTAAAGAGGGACGAAATTACCAACAATCACGGCTAAAGATCAAGTTAACGAAAAGAAAATTGAAACATGTGTGATATGGACAAAATTGAATAATGTTCCAGCAAATAGATGAAAATTTGAAACCAATGAATGGAAAACTGGTTGCCTTTGTCCTAGAAATGAGACAAATAAAGAAAGAAAACGAGTAATTGAAAGTAAAAGTGATGAAACAGAATAGAAAAGCTACAAATGGAGACCAAACTAGAAAAAAAAATTGTAGTAAGAGGAACTAGCATTGATGAAAATAAAAATGATATAGAAACTGAAGAAAAAATAGAGACAGAGTGGACCAAATTTTAATGTTTTACGTTTTACGGGGTATCTCGGTTACTGCTGTAGTAGTTGGCAAAAATCTTATATCGGTCTCTGGGGCTATTTATTTTGAGAGAAGAACACCTGCGTTATCGGATTTTTTATATCGTTTACCATTTTGGCACTACAGACGAAAAATGAAACTTCATTGTTTTTGAAAATTTACCATAACTTCTTTATTTATCAAAATAAGTTTTTTTTATATACAGATCTTCATGCTTAATTTAAAAACAAAATTAATTTTTTTTAGCGACCTTGTCTTTCGAGATATTAAGTAGATTTATATTTTTTTAAATGGAAACCCTAGTTGGCCATGACTTTATAATTTATATGAAGGAGCATTTTTTTCAGCTTCACAAAAACAATCGAGAGATGGCTAATTTTGTGAAAATTTTATTATCAAAGTTTGCCATGATTTCGTAACAAGTGATGTTAGCAATTAAAAAACAACTAAAGGTCATTTCCAAGTAAATTCTGCTGCATACACTACGTTTATACCACTTAAAATGTAAGCTTTTAGCATATTAAACTTTTGAAAATCTTCTAATTTAGCTATGTTTAAAATACCACAATAACAGTAATAAAATGCATATAATATAAAGTCATGGCTAACTAGGTTTTCATTTAAAAAATATAAGTTTAATTCATATCTCCAAAAAAAGGACGTTAGAAAAGATTTGTAATTTTGTTTTTTAATTAAGCATAAAAGTTTACTTGCTAATATTGTTTTCTATTTTAATAAACATAGGTAAAGTTAAGGTAAATTTTCAAAAATGATGAAATCTGATAGCACAGGCGTTTTCAGATTTTCGCTTACTATTACGGTCACCGAGATACCCCGTAAAACATTTGAATTCGGTTCACCCTGTACAGTGATGATAAAAAAAGAAATTAACATCAATAAAAAGGTTGATATAGATGAAATAAAAAGATTGGGAAGTACGCTAATGTTAGAACAAGACCAGTGTTGGCAACAATTGACAAAAAAAGCGAGATACAAATCTAAAAAATTAAAAAAGGACAGAAATTTGAAGATTACCCCAAAAATATATCAGAGGAGAGAAGATTACTGATACCGCAGTTAATAGAAGCAAGGAATCAAGGGCATAGAGCAGTCATAAGGTACAACAAACAATGAAGTATACAAGGCAAAAAATACTGAACAGTATGTGGAAATAGTCTCTGATGTAGAAGAAAAAGGAAGTACCAGCCAAAAGAGAACAGCTGTTCAAAGGTCACCAAAGGGCGATAGTAACGAAGAACAAATAAAAAGAATAACTAAAATTTCGAGACAAAAAACTAACCACGATAGAAAATGATAATAATAAAGCAACATAACAGGCAAGGAAAATGGAAATGAGTAAGGAATAGGAAAAAAGGATTTAAGGGGAGTACACAATACTGAACGGGTGCAAAAGGGTGATGACCTACTCACCTTGAACAGGAACATCATCACGAAAACGGAAACGAAGCTAAAAAAACGACATTAAATTGAAACAATGAATAAGGATAGGTACTTGTTAACAAATATTTTATTGATAGGTAAGTTTAGGCTTTTTATTGGTATCTTTAAAGTCTTTTATACTATACTATTTTTTCGTTTAAGAAAATCGTATACGATTTTCTAGTACGGTGACAATCAGAAATTAAAAATCTTGAACGAAAAATTCGTACGAAATTACTACCTGCCCTAAATGGGTCCAATTTTAGTATGGGCGCATGCGTATTCTACTGTAACTGTATCTGACCGCATGTCATTTGTGGGTTAGGTTAACTGAAACAATCAAACGATGTTAAATACTACTTATTACCGTTAATCCCTCACAATTTATTTTGTAGGAATAAATATGTAGAACGGGACAAGCGTTATATACGTTAAATTTGAAAAGGATTCGCTTTTTGTTCTGTGTTCAAATTGAACATTTGACATGGTTACTCAAGGTGCCAACAAAATATGATAAAAGTTACTACAAAGTAACCAAAATATATTGGAGTTTTCGTACCAAAAAATAGTACAATGTAAATGGTTCATATTTCTATGCTAAATTGTTGAACGAAATTTTTGTATTAAAAATCGTATACGATTTTCTTAAACGAAAAAATAGTATAGTATATAACAGACTTTATATTTAAAAAATGAAAAATACAATTTTAAATTCAACTATCATAAAAACTTATTTTGATGCTTTTTCATTTATGTATTTGTTTGTTATCTATTTTAAACAGTTTATCGAAAACTTAACAACTTTTTGTCAATTTGTCTTATTTGTCCATAATTTTATTCAAATTGTTATATTCTGCAAATGATTTTGATGAAGGATTGAAAATTAAGAATGGTTTCTTTAAAACAATTAAGTTTGTTTTAATAACCATACCAAACTTAGTTTATTTAAAATATATGTTTGTTTCATGCAAATTGTTTACAACATTAATGTGTTAGCTATTAAAGAAAAATATTATGACTTTTTTTTTTGTATAAATAACTTTTTAACTATGTACTGAAAACTCCAACTCCTTCTTATTTCGTCAATTAACTTTCATGCGGTAGTCTTTTATTACTATAATGAAGTTTACTTGTTTGATGAATATTGTACCACCTTTAAATGTGTGCACACTGTTTGCACCCTGTTGTTTAGCCTTTTGTGAAATTAGGGGTCGTCAATGAACTTTTAGGGGGCTTATTGTTTGCTCCGGCATTTACATGCCAGGAGATTTATTATTCAATAAAAATCAGTTTTAACCATTCCCTTGAGCAATTTTAATAAATCTATACACAGTTAGGGCTCTTTGATCGTCTTGTGCGTGCAAATCACAAACAGAAAATAATTATAAAACCAAAATTGGAAGTAACATTCTGCATGTGACTTTATTTTATTTTGGCAGTTGTGTGTGAGTTCAGTTTACACAAATTGTAAATGTTATCCTGCCTACCCTCATTAATATTACGATGATTGAAAACAAAAAGTTCATGTAATTTATTCAGGGAAAATGTTGTTGTTTATGTAAACATTTAACAAAACTTCTGGTTTTGCTGAAAATTAAAACGACTTTGAAATTTAAAATACGTATTGAGTTGTGCGTAAAATGTACTCTGTTTTGTAATATGTAAATAACACACAAAACAGGCTCATTTGAAATTACTGTTATTTAAATTAATGTTTGAGCACCGTCAAAAACTACTTGTTAAAAAAAAAGGTTAATGAAAAATTTGCGTTTCAGAAGCATCTAAAGGTAAATGATTCGCTTATCAAAACACGGATAGTTGTAAAACAATTGGAATAATTAAAGAATATTTGTTATTTCGCTTAAAGTTTTAACTAAAATGAATCTAAAATGAACCCACACTTCAAATTTAAACAATAAAAGCTCTAAAGTGTAATAACATTAGATAAACTTGGCTACGAAAAGCTGAAACAATTACATGATAAATATTTTAAGGTAACAATCAAGCAATTGCAACAAATTTTTTTAAGTAATGAATTCTTAGCGTGTCTTACGCCAAACTGGATCCACACATTTATGTATGTACCTTTATTTATAAATACTGTGAGATCAAAAATTAACTTGGTCAACGGTGGTCATGGAATGGAAAACTGCCGTCTTAGCTGACAGCGTGCTTTTGTAATAAGTTACGTCCCATACTGACATCATCTCCAACTAAATATCTTTGCTAGAACAAAAGAACAACTTAATCAGGAAGCTGAAAAATTCACCCTAGATATACAAATATCAGCATGGGAGAACACGCAAGAATTAAAAATAGGACTGTAGGAAATAACTACCCTAAAGAGATAAGAGAACTACTAAAAGAAAAGAGAAAAGCTCCAAGAAATTGGCAACAAACGCAAGCCCCTAAAGCAAAAATATTTTAAATAATCTCTCCCAGCGAATTGAAAGAGAAATAATAGAATTAAAAAATAATTCCATTAATAAATATTTAACAGAACTAACTGGTTGCAAAGAAACTGACTACTCGCTATGAAAAGCTGTCAAAATATTAAAACGAATAACATCACATTACCCACCAATTAGAAACACTATTGGAGAATGGGAAAAAAGTAACACCCAGAAAGCAGAGGCTTTTGCCAATTACTTAGAAGAAACGTTCAAACCAATAGAAGAACAGATTAATGAGAACATGAAAGTAGAAATAAGGATCTTAGGAAAATAATTTTAGCCACTCCGAAAGAAATTTCTAAAGAAATTAAGTATAACACTAACCCAAAAAAAAGCTCTGGGTTATGACTTAATAACTGGTGCAATACTAAAACAGCTTCCCCGAAGAGGTAAAGAACTCAACATTAGATACAAAAAAATGTACTGGATGCTGGGAAGAAAATCTCAGATGTCTACACAAAACAAATTACTACTGTATAATCAGATACTAAAGCCTGTTTGGACCTATGGGGCTCAGCTTTGAGGTTGCGCAAGTAAAACCAGCATAAAATAAATTCAAACTTTTCTAAATAAAGTTCTGCGAGATATTGTGGGAGCACCATGGTTCGTGAGGAATGATAACCTTCATAGAGACTTGAATATTCCAACTGTTAAGGATAAAATCAAGAGGCTAGCAAGGGATAATCAAACAAGGCTACTTACCCTTAGCAGCAGAGTGGTACAACAACTTCTGGACGTAAATGTAGTGAGAAGGTTGCAAAGAACCAAACCCTTCGAGTTGTGTAGAGAGAACGTGTAAAAGCAGAGCCAAGTGAAGTGCGTTGATAACAACACATAAAAAGTGTTATGTATATTTAGAGTCTAAGCAAGGACTAATAGGACTTCTTAGCTAATAATATTTATGTTGATAAGGTCAAACGAAAACTATAGATTAGTCGTTACGACTAGATTAATTAATTTAAAATTAAAAAAAAAAACTGCGATAATGTGCAATGTGTTATTAATTCTGAAGATAAAATAATAAGAAACTACAAGTTTGAAAATTAAAAGAAAATATTATTAATGCGTTTAATACAAACAAAAGCCAAATTAAAGTAATTGTTGAAATTATTCCCCGCCTTGTTCAAAGCACAAGCTTACACGCCTCCTCATGCTATCAAAAACATTTAGCAGCATTACTGGCGTTATGGTTGCACATTCTTCAACAATTCTTTGTTTCAGTTCTTGCATATAAGCTACAGGAGAGAACTCCTGTGGCTTAGAAATAGGATTTTTAGAACCCTATTTTTTAAGTAAGGGAACACAAAATATTCCATAATAGTCAAACAAGGTGAGCTTGGAGGAAACTCAACTTGTGTATGCAAACTCATCAGCCGATCGTCAAAAAACTCGCAAAGAAATGCTATAATTTCTCGTGTGGTATGTGTCTTTCCAAGAATGAAATAATATACAGGGTGTACCATTTAAAATAAAGTCAGGGTCTTTCGGCGAAACCGGAAGTGAAACAATAATGTAAATATGTTCAGAAAATCCAGTTGTTTGTACATATCACATGCCTGATATTTCATTTATCTTGAAAGAAAACTAAATAAAACAAAGGGGTGAGTCTAATTTCAGTTACACCCGGGATATCAAATGGAACTTTTTTTGAGAATTAAACTCTATCATTTATTAACATTTAAGAAACCGTAGAACCCGTTTTTGAGATATGTGGAATTTCATTATTTCATAATTCTCTAAAATAATTTCATAACGATTTATTATAGACCGCAATATACTCTACATTTTTACATAAACAAAAATCCTTTACCGTTCTCTTTCAATTTCGGTTTACCTTTAGCATTTTTATACCCTGTGTGTTAGTTATTATTTGAGATATCAACTAGAAGAATGCAGTTTGCAATATATTTTGTAACGCGCTGTTGATAACTAGTTTCTTAAATTTACGATTATAACATCTGGTACATACATACATATACGTACATCGTCCACATACAGACACGCACACGGAAGTCACCGAGAAATTAATCAAATCATTTTTAAGAGGCCTCGTTGAAATCCAAATTTAAATATTTTCACGATTAGAATACTGTCTCTTAAACTATTGATGTCAAAAGCAAAAAGCCAAGGAAAAACTTGAGCGATACAGCATCGTATAGACCCATTAGCTTATTACCTGTGTTATCCAAGTTGTTCGAGAAACTACTGTTAAAACGACTTAAAAGCCAATATTGGAAGAAAGAGAATTAATACCCAGCCATCAGTTTGGATTTCGTAATCAGCACAGTACAATAGAACAAGTGCACAGAATCGTGAAAGAAATAAGTAACAACTTAGAATGTAAAAGATATTGTTCTGCTGTGTTTTTAGATGTCAAACAAGCGTTTGATAAAGTATGGCATGTAGGCCTATGCCACAAACTGAAAAAAGTACTTCCGCACCATTTTTACGAAATCCTTTCATCTTACTTGAAAGACAGATGGTTCCTAGTCAAGCAGCGAGATGAGTCATCAGATTTACACACCATTGCATCTGGAGTACCTCAGGGCAGCGTGTTAGGGCCAGTACTCTACACTCTATTTACAGCCGAAATATCTACAACTAATTTAACAACTGTAGCCACATTTGCTGATGATACAGCCATACTAGCATCGGACACCAACCCTGCCGATGCATCCGCAAAACTACAAAACAATCTTCTCATGGTCGAAAAATGGCTGAGAAAATGGAGACTACAGGTCAACAACCTAAAATCTGCACATGTGACGTTCACCATGAGAAGAGGGTCATGTCCATTAGTGACACTAAACAATACTTCAATACCACAAGCTGAAGATGTGAAATATCTTGGTATACATCTTGATAGGAGGCTCACATGGCGAAAACACATTTTTACTAAGAGAAAGCAGCTGGGGCTCAAATTTAGCCAGTTATATTGGCTAACTGGCAGAAAATCACAACTGGAAATTGGAAACAAGCTCCTGCTCTACAAAACCATAGTAAAACCTATATGGTCATACGGCATCCAACTCTTGGGTACTGCCAGCAATTCTAACATAGAAATCCTCCAACGGTTCCAAAAGAAAGTGCTAAGAAGCATTGTAGATGCACCATGGTATGTACCTAATCATATAATTCAAAGTGATCTTAAAATTAAAACAGTGCGTGAAGAAATTAAAAGGTTCTATGTGAAATACCAAGACAGACTTATTGGTAATCCAAACAACCTAGCCACACAACTCTTAGGAAACAACGATCAAATCAGAAGACTCAAACGTTTTAAACCATCGGACTTACCTACCACGTTTGATTAGTTGTACGCTTTGATACGTTCTATATTGTAATTAAATAATTAGGTAGATAATAGTTCAAGGAAGAGAACCGTCAATGGACTGTTCTCAGCAAGTTTAGTTTAGGTTTAGTTTTAGTTTAGTTTAAGCTAACACAAAATTTACTTATTGTTCAAAAGCAACAGATTGTAAATAAACAGGGGTTTCTAAAAAAAAAAAAGAAAAAAAAAAAAAAGCACAAAGATAAGTGAAATTTAATTGAACTGATTAATATTTAATAGACGTATGTTTTGAACAATTTAAGCGTTTATTCAACAATACTACAACAGTAATTCATCTTTTTTTTTCAGTGAGCAGTATGTTTTATCAAGTTGGCAAATAATTAATTCATTGATTTAAAAAGCAATTACGATTTTCAGCCAAATTAATAACAAAAGCGCTACTAAAATTAAAGTTACATGTACAAATCTTAGATTTTAAATTGCTATTTTTAAATAAAATATCCCTGCCTGCAAGTTTTAACATTAAAAAAAAGAAACCTTCTCAATCTGTACGTTAATCCAAATAAATATTATTTCCCTATCTGGTTTTAAAATATTGATGCATCCTTTGAATAAACCAGCATGAAAGACTTATTCGACTGTTTTTTTATTTTATAAAATTGAACGTTTGGAGCGGCAAAGAGAGCTGAGGAATAATATAAAAGGCAGATTCCCAGTGGCGTTTCACCCTCGAGACTTCTACTATATTAGATCTAGTTGCTTACGAACCATCTTCTGAACCATCATGAATATCACGCCCATTCAGGGAGATTATCATCCCTCTATCATTTATCTCTTTCCGCATTATTTTGTAATTAAGAGCAAAGAAGACAGCAACAATACCCTCCGGTCCACGAAAGCGAGTAATAAGAAGTGTTCGTTTTTTCTTTGTTGGTTTTTATGCAAACGCATAATGTTCTTGGACTTTTATTCCTTAACATTTTATTCACTATGTTTGGCTTAAAGAAACGTTGCCAAAGTTTTTACTTTTCAGCTGACCGAAAAACGTTTATATACAGAGTGTCCCAGTTATCCTAAACAGGACGGGGATCCTGTAACGGTAACAGATACAGAATTATGATTGAAGATTATTCTATGAAAAAAGTCTTATCGTTTTTGCGCTATTGGTAAAAAAATCTTAAAATAAGGGCACTTTTTGAATGTTGAAATTATTTCAAAAATAAAAATTGAAATTTTAACGTCGATTCAACTTTGGTCGTCTTTTTGAATTCTAAACAATCTTACCCTATTAAGTTTTTATTGTTAGTCTTAAAATAAGGTTCCTTTACTTTGTTAATATTTCTGAAATCGCTAAAATCTGGTATCTCGTATTCATTTTCGTGATTTTTTTTCCATATTTTAATTAGTTTAGGTCTTAGGTCATCCACCAACTTTTATCAGGAATAAAAGTTTCTGACAAATTTTTAGTAAAAAACTTTACAACTGAATGTTGATACTTTTTGAATGACGCTCTATAGAAAATATAATGCAGAATAAATAGTGAATAAATTAGTTGTTTAAAGTCAAGTTTCTTAAAAAAAATTAAAAAAAACAAAAATTTGTGATTTTTTTGATTTTTTAAATTAAAATCAATGATTTTTGATTTTTTTAATTAAAATTAATGATTTTTGATTTTTTTATTAAAAATCAAATTTTGCCCAACCCTAATTTAAACTAATCAAGTTGTGTTTTTGCAGCTAACGGGTGTTATCTTAAATAAAATGGTTAAATGTTAATGTGTTTAACGATTTGGTAAATTTATATGGCCGCGGTTCGCCAGTCTAAAATATGATGTCCGTGAGCATCAAAACTAGGGTTTTTCGGATCCGGGTACCCGGATTCGGATTCGCCGAATCCTACAGCAAATATTCGGATTCGATATTCGGTGTAAGATTGGACGAATCTCGGATTAGGTCTCATTAATACTAACACAACTTCAGAGAAAATACTTAATTTTGCAACAAATATTACGAAACGATTGTTTGACGGAGAAGACAAAAATGAAGAAACCGAGCATTCAACAGAGGGTGATTGCGGAATATTGCAGATGACGTTCAGTTGTTAACGATGGAAGAAGAGCTTAATCATATATTGGAAACGGTAAAATGCCTTATATTACCAAAGTCTCAAGATAAATTTACCCACTTAAAAAAAATGCATTATTTTCAAATGCCAAAATTAGAACGAACTATTTAGAAAAAGTATATCGAGCAATCATAACAATTAAACCAAGGTCAACCAATTCAGAGAGAACTTCTCTGAAGATGAAGCAAAAAAATAACCCTGATTTTTATCTTAAGATTTTGCATTTTTTTAGGTTATTTCGCTTATTTTTGAAAATAGACATACAAAATATTATATCATTGTAAAGAGAAAAAAAGAATCTTTAAATCAGTCATCACCTACTACGATTGCCATTTAAAAAAAAGTTGTTTTGTCAAATATCTCGCACGGTAATTCATTAAAAAAAATCTGACTGTTGCCATCTTATAGCAAACCAAATCTACAAAACTTTTTTCCTTTGGCGTTTTTGTGTATTCGCAACAATAACCGAGATATTTAAGTTTAAAAATTTTGATCGATTTCGGTTTTTTCGTTATATCACGCAAGCCATGGATTTTTTAAACAAAACAAGATCTGGTTATACACCCCTAAATAGCTAACTTTTGTCCCATTTGATCAACCTTGTATTTTCATTATTTACGGAGATAGTAATAGTGTCCCATGGAAAAGTGAAACACCCTGTATACTAATATACTTGTTATTTTACTTCATACTATAAGACTTTAACAATGAAATACAGTGCCATTTTAACTAATTGAAGGCCGTGTTAGTAAAACCCATTGATGCGCTACTGACAAAACTGACAACCGCTGACAAATATTGTAAATATTGTACAATAATTTTTATGGCACTACAATTCATTTAATTTTAGAACTGGATTCGGATCCGGATTCGGATTCGTAAAATAATCGTGGATTCGATTCGGATTCGTCGAATCCAAAAAGACCGAATCTTCCCAAACCCTAATCAAAACCCATAGTCGTTGTTTATAAATTAGCGGAGACGCAAAGATTGTTATCGTATTAATAGAGAGTTGTAGTGACTTGAATAAAAATTAAAGTTAACGATCTTTGACGACAAAAAAAACTGTAAAACCGGTTGTAACCGTTAAATTTCGGTTCACGAAAACGAAAAAGAAATTTTATGGGTGGAAACGGAAAGAACGAAAACGATATATTTCGTTTTTGTTCCGAACGGAAACGAACGAAATTTTTTTCGTGTTTAGTTCCTGCTTATAACTAGCCCATTTGAAATTATTATTTTTTGTACATAGATTTAAAATTCTTTATGAATTTTAGGTAGCTTAATTTGTTTTTGCTATTTCAACAATTACTTTCTCATTACAAATATGGGTTGTAGTTGGCTGTGTAACTATTTAAAAAAAACCTGTTTCATTGGGTTTCATGGGTTGTTAAGTTTATCTTTAAAAATAAGTAAGTTATTACAATATTATTGTATTTATTAAGTTTAATCCAAGTGGCCATTAAAACAAATAACGAAACATCACATAAATAAGATTGCTGCACTTAATTAAACACATAAAATTGTAAACTTAAATAATTTAAAATATTTTTAACATTCCACTACAATGTATGATTTTTCACTTACTGATACTATTAAATCTAAGTTATAACATAGTGTAGCTCTCTATGGACAAAACAAATTTAAGATCTGCACTTAGTGGATTATAATATATTCCTATGCATATTTTTTTATTGGCGTTATGTTAAAAATGCTGCTTACAAAAGACAATTTAACACAACTGTTTTAAGAGCTTTGATCTCAAATTTGTATTACCTATGGGAAAAAGACTATATACTTTGAACGCATGTTATAATTAAAATATTATAGTAATACTTGCAGTAAGTTAATACTCATAAATCATACTGAAATGTAAAAAATTTGATAAATTATTTCAGGTTTCATTTTTGTGTGTTTAATTAAACACAGTTAGCTTATTTATGTAATGCTTTGTATTTGTCTCAATGGCCACTTACAATTAGATTAATATTAAACTTTATAAATACAATAATATTGTAATAACTTATTCATAACAAAATAATCTTTTTCATGGTGCCACAGCCAACTACAACCCATATTTAAAATAAGAACGAAGCTACGTAAAATGTATTAACAAATTTCAATTCTATGTAAAAGCGTATTTTCGTAATTTCGACAAATATTTTTAATATAATATTAAATAAGTAAGCTACAGGTAAAAATAACAAACTCATTTTTTTTTACCAGTTAATTTCTTTCTTAGATTAGTTACTCTTAAATCATAGATCATTTTAATCCATTTAAGCAAATCTGTATCTCTTGCCGTTTGCGAGATTCCCATGCTGGTGCGCGATAACTGGGACACCCAATATATTTGTGACATCAATAGTGTTTAAAAAAATTAAAACGATGAACACTATGAGATATTTCCAAGTCATCTTGCTCTTTGTTTCCATCTTTACACTTCATAAGTAAATTGCGCAAATGAAGTAAGAAAATCGATCTGTCTGCTTGAGTTCTAATTAAATTTCAACTTATCTATTCGACTGGTATTGATTATATGATTAAAGCGAGACAATCTAGAACAGTTCTAAGTGCTAAACTAAGTGTGTTTTCACCGCTATCCAAACAAGAAAAGTAGAAAAACAGTGAAAACTCTTCTTCGTCCAGAGGTTACACACATTTGAAGTGCCAGACGAATCTTACCAATAGAGATTTTCAATTTCAAACTAGTACGGGATTAAACGAATGTGGTAAAAGTAAATTAATGCAGGAGAAATTCGATAATACGAGGCGAAGCTTGTGATTTCCTTAAAATTCATTATTTTTAAGTGCATTCTGGCATGTCATTTGCCGTTTCATTTCTTTGGATCCAATGCAAGATAAATTTTTCATTTGTTGTTATTGATTTCAGATGCAATTAGGCCACGAGTTAAGATGAATTACTATTTAAAAAATTTTCTTTGTTGTTGCACTAAAAATATTTTGATAATATTTTTTCACATCCTTGAGCATAAAAAACAATGCACAAAATAAATTATTAGAAAGTAAAAAAATAGTAGGGCCTACCTTGTAATAACATTTTTCTCACAATACAAATACTGAACCGTTAGAAACACGGCACTAAATGTTTTAAGTTGGAGAAAGATACACAAAAAGAAAAACACGAGAAAAAATGGTAAAAAAAAAATTAACAATAAAAAAAAATGCATTTACAAATAAAAAGTTTCTATAAGATTTTGATTTTTAAAAAACTCTATTGATCACAAAGTATTGGTACTTAAAGAGTCTAATTTTATCACAACGCATTTACAAAACGTTAAAATTTTGACGCTGTTTTATACAACAAATAAAAATACAAGAGTAAAAATGTTTATGGCAACAATTAAATAAGATGTTATGTAAGGTCCATCTATATTTTACGAGTATTACAAAATATTATTTCACCAGCTGCATCAACAATAAGTGCAACTTTTATAACAGCGCATGTTGCAATTTTGATTTTATTGCTATCCATATTTACTAACAACAAGAAGATTAAAAACCAATAAGTAATGAGCTACAACTTTAATGCTTCATTTGAAATCGAAATAAATAAAAGCCAATTTTAATCAACAAAGACACATTCAATTAAAAAAATATACTAATCGTGAAAATGTAAGCTTTAATACTATATACAAGTAATGTATTTATTTTATGTACAATTTTAACATTAAGTAAAAATCTATTGATTAAACATTTTGGATAAATTGTGTCAAATAGGTATTGAAAATTTTTAAATAGATAATTTAAAATCTTGTTTAATTCTTTATCATATTATAATATACAATTAAAAAAAAATGAAAATAGCTAACATTAGACTAATTTAAAATTATGAATAATTATAAATTAGTAAAAAGGTATAAGAAGTCGTCGGTAACCCATAGGAAATAAAGCACCAATACAGATTAAAACCAAAAACAAAAACCAATGAACAAAAAAATAAATATAGCTAATTTTACAATAAAAACTTATTTCAATTTTAATTTTATTTCATAAATGCTTATGTTAATTATTTGCACACAATCATTAATAAGAGTCTATCGAGAACTTCTAATTACAACTTTTTGTTATTTTTTTTTCATGCGCTATTTTGATTTAATATTCAATGTTTTTAAAAACAAGTTAAATTAAAAACCATGCTTTTAAAAAGTGTACTTAAATTTAAGTAGCTTTATAAATATATATAAAAGTCCAGGCTGTTTCTGTGACTCTGTGACTCTGTAACGCATGAAAATAGCTACAAAATATCTGTAACGCATGAAAATAGCTACGGGTTGACTTATGTCATACTTGACAATCATCATGAGGTTATGTTATTATAAAAAGTAATAGTTTAAATTTAAGATATACAATATACCCGTCCTAGGACGGACTACGTGCTAGTAAAAACTATAAAAATCCTACTATAAAATTTTAAAACCGAGTATTTCAATAATTTTTATATATTTTTATTTAATTAACCTTGTTGTGTAGTATCCGAAATTATTTTCTATTATAAACCATTTATCGAAAACAAGATCAGGGCTAGAAACCGAAAACAATTTTGGTTAACGGTTAACGAAATCCAGAACAATATTTCTATAACGGTTTTTGGTTAAAAACCGTTTTTTTCTGTAAATAACTGGTTTTCTGTAAAAAAAACTGATTCAATCTATAAACCTATTTCAAAAACCGGTTAAAAAACCGGTTTTTGACATTATTTAGATTAGGAATGCAAAAGTATGAAATTATATTATCTATTTACAATATTATAATATATGTAGGTACAATCAAGCGTTCAGTAATGACTTCTGGTAAACCAATCGCATTTAATACAGGTTTTGTATTTTTTTAAAGTAATATTTATTAAAAAAAGATGTTAAAAAACGATTTTAATTATTTTGGTTAAAGGTTACCGTTTTTATGCCAATAAAAACAACGGTTTTGGTTTCGGTTAAAAATCACTTTTACGAACAACATTAACGGTTAAGCTTTTTTTTTAGCCGGTTTAAAAAACTGCTTTCATGCCCTGATTAAGATATGTAATCCTGTTAATATTTAGTTGGAACACCCTCTATATATTGTTTATAATTTTAGCAAAATAATAGGTAAAAGTCTTCTATCCTAAGTATAGTTGAGAATAGGGTTTTTCATATTTGACCATTTTGCTTGTCCCGGGATTCCGGGAAGAAATTGGCCTTTGTCCCGGGATTTCCCGGGATCCCGGGATGTAATAAATTATGTCAATATTTTAAAATTAATAACCCAAAAAATTAAGTGAGCGGTTTATTACTTAAAAACAACTCCAAGTCATATATGTAATGCATTTGCTCCATGATTATTACAAATAATTCAATAATATTGGTGAGAGAAACATACATTTGGGAATTATAACCTTTCTATTGCAATTTCATATTTATGAATACAATAATATAATTTTTACAATGAATTTTTGTAATGTGATTTAAGAAAACAAAGGTGATCTGTGCTTCAGTCAATTAGTTTTTTTCTTAATTTATTAACAAAAAGTCCAGCTGCATAAAATGCTCTCTCAGTCTCTATTGATATAGGTGAAATTGTCTTGAGAGCATCTAGCAGCACAGAAACATCGTTATTATCAATAAAATTTCATTTATAAGCTATTTTGCTTTGAAATATCAGGGTACACAAAAATAAAACTGTAAAAGTATTTTGAAGATATTAACTTTGTAATGGAGACCGGGCTTCTTTGCGCCATACTAAAAGAGAAAAATTATTTTGAAGTTTTTCCATAATTTACTATTAGTAAAGACATTTTAAGTATGAAATTCTGATAAGTTATGATAGTATTACAAATATCTTAGCACAAAATAAACGAAAACAACACTTTTTTTAAATCCCGGGAATTCCCGGGACAGAAATCATTTCCCGGGAAATATAAAATAGCTTAAAATGGACCGGGATCCTAGTTGAGAACTAACTCTTAAATTTTGAAGATTTGTTTTGGTTTCAAGAACTTCACGCACTATGTTCAAATTGATCAAATAATGTCAAATTTAAAAAACCGGTTGGAGCGTTTTGTATTATCAATAGGTAGTTATATTTTCTGGAAATCGGTTACAAATTAATGAATGCAACAAAACTATTTTGTTGATGCCGAAATAGGGATCATGTTAAGAATGTGTAGCATGCAGGTATGTACATATATAAAAGTAGCAGAAAATAGCTGTAAAGTTCAGTTCCGTTTAATTAAGTGACCAGTGAAAGTCGATCATTTTCTAGAATAAATAAATGGGAATACGATAGGTGTTTTATTTAATTATAATTGCAAATTAATGATAAGATAAAACACTTCCGTGGCGACGAGGATGGGATGCTACCAGTTAGCTTACTCGTTTAAAAAAGTAAAGTTCCTACATGTAGCAGTAACTTACTACATTGTGGATTTTTTTTGTAAAGAGTACCCTTAGAATACAAATAAAATTAAACCAATGATTAAGAGAGACAAAAAAAATTCAACATTTTTATATTTTTGCGTTTACATCTGAAGTACTAGGAATTGTGTACTTTTAAATATAGATTGTAGCTCCTCCAATACTAAGGGATAATTCATCCAATTTAATCAAGCCTATATCTCTTATAATAAGCGAGATCCCCATGCTGGAAATGTAATCTGGGACACCCTGTATATAATGTGCCACCCTACTTTCAATTTTTTTAAAAGTTGAAAATCAAAGCTTTTGTGTGGTTTGCTTTGTTTTACACGAGGTGTTATTTATTGACAAACAAAAATTAATATAAAAAAATTATAATCTGCTATACATCAACATTCCATGTAGACTTAGGCTTTAGAATACATTGCTTTCAGACGAAAATATTTGCTTTGCTAAATTAAACCACTAGTTTTGTTTTGTGAAACAGTAATGAAAAAATTTTCTTCAAAATGTAAAAATATATAAATAATGAGAACAAATATAAAACAAACAACGTAGACTTTTGTTTAGGAATGTTCGTATTCGATGTAGCCAACGGTTTATTATGTTTACTCGGCTACTTTATTTTCGCATGCCAAGACCTCACTTTTAATTTTACGACTGTTTAATGATGATGTTTATTATATCAGTAAATCACCTTTTCTAATAACGCACTGATGAATGCCGGAAGTCCCACTGATTTTATTCCATGCATAATAAATTCCGAGGCATTTCAGCAAAATTATTTTCCCCTTTGTTGGAAACTTTGTCCGACAGCAAGCTTACCACGCCAATAGATTCGTGCAAAACGATATGCGTCGCATGGAAGTAGTTTAACGACCACGGGAGGCGGACGCATTTGGGAAGTCACAGTAATATACGATACTTTTAGCACGACTAATTTGATAGAACCAACCTCATAGGGCCAATTCCATTCGAATAAAGCGTGAGTATACGATCGATATTGGAAATTGCCTTTTTGTTTACAATTTTTATCGGCGATCGAGATTGAGCCCAACATTCGGTTTCACTGCATTTTTTCGTTGTTTTTGCTTTTGATTTATAATGAAACAAATGTTTTAGGGTAAATATTTCTAAGTTTAAATTCAGTAGCTCAGTCATAAATTTACGATATTAACCAATTGATATTTTATAAATGCATATTAACGAATATTAACAGAATGGTAATGTCTTACAGCATTTTTAAAAATACTTAAAAAAAGGGCGTATAGTCATGTGCAATCACCTAGATGTTTTTAGTAAATTCAATAATATACAGGGTGTCTCAAATTCGAGTAAATGCATGGAGACCACGTTTATCTTATAAGTGCTACGAGGTCGGTTAAATTAGGGCAAAGTTGCGAAATTAGATGCTCATCAAATATCTGCAAAGAAATTTTTTATAGCTGGCTTAGTTCAAAAGTTATTCAAGAAAAACTGAAAAAATTTATTTTCGGTTTTTTACCCTATTCCTATCTTTTAAGATATCGACAATCTGAAGCACTTCTCCTCGGTAACTTCTTACGCTTTAGATTTTGAGGTAACATAAAATTTCCCACAACGTTTCGTCTCTTCAGAAACATGAACTTCATTTTTTTAAATACGGCGAAATTTTTTTTATCTTATAGTCGGATAGCATTTTGTCTTCTGATTTCAATGATTTATGACACTTAATATCTAAAATGATATTTTACCACAAAATATTGTGAAAAAATCGACCTTTTTCAGTTTTTTCAAAATATTTCAAAAAGTTGATGACGTAGGTCAAATTTGAAAATTGCATCAAATTTTCCTTTAAATTCTGCACAAATTTGCTAATTTAAACGTTTCTGTATCTCTAATATTAACGGAGTTACCCATACAACAAGTTAGAAAAATGGGCACCCTGTATAGGGTGTTTCATAATTGAATGCTGATCCTTAAGGGTCTTATTCCTTGGTTGATTTTAAGAAAAAAAGTTCATATCAATGTAGGTCCGCAACCGCCGTATTTTAGAGATACAGGGTGTTAAAAGTTGAAAAAATATCGGTTTTTTCGTAATATTTTTGATGCAACTTTAGATATTTTTTTGAATTTTAGTAGGTACTAACTAGGCATAATAACAAATTTTTTTCAGGAAAAAAAATTGTTCTTTTTCTACCATTGGCGTCCGTACTAACATGTCCTTGAATATTTTTAATGAGAAAAATGATATGCCACTGTTTTTTTTCAAAATAAATGTTATTTTTATAAAATTTTGCTTTATCTCTTAGTAAAAATGGCCTCTTGACTTTTTTTTGTCCGACGAACGGTTTTCGAGTAAAAAAATAAAAGGCTATTAGGCACTCTTGAAGAGTAAAAGAGTACAGTTCACTTTAGTTTTAATGTTTAATAATCAAGTAAATACATTCAAGGACATGTTAGTACGGACGCCATTGGTAGAAACAGAACAATATTTTTTGCTGAAAAAAAATTGTTTTTATACCTAGTTAGTAGGTACCTACCTACTAAAACTCAGGAGAGCACTTGATATCTATAGGAGACTTCATAGAAGCTGATAAATTTTTCTTTTTCCTCCATGGTATAATTTATTCTTTTTTTGTCCGCCATTTCAACACAAAATAAAAGAAATAAACACCGAACTGTAACTTTATGTGTGATTAACAGCTGATAGCAACAACAAGATGCCACTTACAGGGAACCGTTTTACCAGCTGTGATGTGAATGGCCAATGCAAATTTGCCATTCCAATCTGCCGCTAAAATGTGCCAACTTCTTGCAACGTTGCCAAACCGAGTTCTAACTTAGCTGAGATGTCTTACAAATTCCGGAATATGTTTTCTGTGCAACGCATCGTTATCTTGAGACGGTCTTAAATATAAGGCGGTCTTGTATAAGTTCGATCTTGAGATATGACGGAGAAACCGGGCATAAGTTTATGTTATAAGCATAAATTTGACAAATAATCTTAAAAATGAGAATTCATACAGCTCTTCACATGACGATGTCTAAAGCAGGTGTAAGAAACCTTTTGACATCGAAAGGACGCATGTTACTTTACGGATAAGGCCACAAATTTTATGTACATTTAATGTTTTATACGCATGAAACTAAGAAATGGGAGAGCTAAAGAGTAGATTTGTGTCTCAGTCGTTACCAATAACACCGCTTCGAACACCTGAATAGGTAACATCCCTGGTATAGAGTGTTTTAACTTTAAGTTACATGCAGTAAATTACACATTGTCCTATTAGATATTAACAAAACTATTTTATGACTTAATTAAATTTTTCTGTTGCGATTATTTATGAAACTATAGTATATGTTTTAAAATTCTCTATATTTGAGATGACTTTACCGTTTCTATTTTTCCGAAAGTTTATCACCGCCAGACAACAAGCATGGTAAGCTGTTCTGCTAATTATAGTTTACAGCTTTTCCCTTTATTTTCTGATGACTTTATTACAACAACTAATTTATTAGGAAGTTTTATTGTGCTGACCTCCATAAAAACCCTAATCAGTAAATACTATAGGAAGATTAGCTTTGTTTGTGAAAAGTAAATGTTGTTATGTGATCTCGTAAACATTTATTTGCGTCACCAGTATTTTAGAACAGTAACGTTTAATTTAGCATTGTTTTTACACTTACTACATTAAAACGACTTACAACCGACACTTTTAGTTGAAAAACAATCGAGATACATGTAGGTACGTATATAATCCAAATATAAACTGACAAAGAATAATTAAAGCACGCGCATAATATAGAATATTGTTTATCGTCATTCGTTACTGAAACATAAGATTTTTTTTAATTCATTAAATAATAAGCGTGAATACCAATATTTTTTGAACATGTACAAAAGATATAAATATCATAATACAAACAGCTTGAGGGTTTTTATTAATAAAATGTTTTATAATTTTTTTATATTTTCGTTTACTTTAGTATACTGCTTATATAAAAATGTTGCTACGATCCAAATATACAGGGTGTCCCCGTTATCACCGCGAATATTTTAAGTGGTGATAGAGGACCTTTTTCTAAGAAAAAATTTTAAGTACAATTTTTTTCTAAAATCAAATGCTAAGCAGTTATCAACACTTACTTGATTTTTTTACACTTCTGCATTTAAAAGGCTCTGTCGCCGAAAATATCAATTTTATCGTAAAATACCTTTTAGCTTTTTAATAGAACAAGAAATTTTCTACAAAATTAATCATAATTATTTTTTGTCTACAGGCAATGGTTTAAAAGTTATAAGGCAGTTTGTACAAAGAAATGGGAAAAATTTTAAAACTTTAATTGTTTCTTAGACTTTGCAACCGCTGTATCTTTAAAACGAAAGGTTGTACAAAAAAACCGACGGCCCATTTCGGATAGCAAATTTTATGGGCTACAACTTTGGTCAAGTGAAATTTTTGGAAAATCAAACCAATTTTCCGGAAAAGCTAACAATAAGGAACAGAGTGCAAAAACAAAATTTCCTACAAATATTGTTTTGTATTTAAAAATGCTTTTAAACAGAGAACGATTACGTAATTGAAAATGATAAATGATGGAAGTCATTTTGAACACTTATTGACGTAATTTTGTGGTTACATGTAAATTTTATTGAGTTAAGATGGATTTGCATTGTTTTGCATTTTATCGTTTTCAAAACAAAAAAAAAACGGGAAATTATAATATTTTGTATTTAAAAATGCCATAGCATCGGCACCATTCATAAAATTATGTATCTCATCAGTTTTAAAGCTTTTTATGAAGTTTGAAATTATTCAGAAAACCACCCCTTATTTTTTAAGGAGCTAACGAACAAATTTAACAAAAAATTGTAAAATTGCATGTAAATAAGTTATTTAAATTTATAAAAACGCCGCATCTTTTAACGAAACGTCGTAGAGCAAAACGGATGTCTATTGCGGATAAGGCATTTAACGGACTACAACTTCGGTAAATATGTTGTTCAATAAAACTAAACATTATGTTTTTAATAGTGAAAAAGGTGGGAAAAAAACGATAAAATGCAAAACAATGCAAATCTATCTGGAGGCAATAAAATTAATATGTAACCACAAAATTACTTCAATAATGTTCAAAATGATCTCCATCATTTTCAGTTCATAATCGCACTCTCTTTAAAAGCATTATTTTAAATACAAAACATAATTTCTCGACATTTTTTTTACACTCTGTTCCTTATTTTTAGCTTTTCCGGAAAATCGGTTTGATTTTCCAAAAATTTCACTTGACCAAAGTTGTAGCCCATAAAATTTGCTATCCGGAATGGGCCGTCGGTTTTTTTGTACGACCTTTCGTTTTAAAGATACAGCGGTTGCAAAGTCTAAAAAACAATTAAAGTTTTAAAATTTTTCCCATTTGTTTGTACAAACTGCCTTATAACTTTTAAACCATTGCCTGTAGACAAAAAATAATTATAATTAATTTTGTAGAGAATTTCTTGCTCTACTAAAAAGCTGAAAGGTATTTTACGATAAAATTAATATTTTCGGCGACAGTGTCTTTTAAATGCAGAAGTGTAAAAAAATCAAGTAAGTGTTGATAACTGCTTAGCATTTGATTTTAGAAAAAAATTGTACTTGAATTTTTTTCTTAGAAAAAGGTCCTCTATCACCACTTAAAATATTCGCGGTGATAACGGGGACACCCTGTATATAATGAGGATGTTGTGTAAGGTTCAAATTAATTATTTTTGTGGTTGTGCGTTTATTTTACTAAATTAAACTTAATTTAGGTAATAACATGAAGGTGGTGTTCGAAATTTTTATTTTTAACATATTTTTTATTTTTAACATATCTGTAAGGAGATGCACCGGTAAGCAAACTGGCCATTAATCGGTAAATGGCCGAATAGCGAAGGCGGATTAATCAATTATTGACTTTCTCATCCGATTCATTAGATCAGTGTTTCTCAAAGTATGGTCTGCGGCATTAAGTCCTGAGGTCCCCCTTAAAAAAGAATCCAGATTTATTATTGAATAAAAATTTCATAACTCATCTATAAATTATAAGGCCGCAAAAAATTACGATAAGTTGTAATAAAATTAGGAAACCAATATATTGTTTACAAAACAATTCACTGGGGTCCACTGTAAGCTTTTAATTGTAAAAGTGAAAAGTTTGAGAAACACTGCATAAGAGGATACATTAAAACTTTCATGAAATAATGTTTATTATGACTTAATTTTGATATGTGCAATTTTTTTTTCTGATGTGGGTACGTTAAATTCATAAGACAGTTTAAACCTAAGATATAAAAAATAGGTTACGCTATAAGAATAAGGAAGCTCTTATAATCTTCAATTATAATTTTCATTATAAGTGTCTTTAGTTATTTATTTGTTTTTCTTATTTGTGTTAGTTCAAACATTTTGTTTTATTTATGAAGATCTTTAGTTCACTTATAGTAAATTTCAAACTAATAAATAGCGATATTAGCAGCTTAATACTAAGTATTAGGGTAATATTAAAAAAGTAAAACTATTTCCAGCTAATATTTTAATCCAATTGAATTGGATATTGGATAAATTTAATGAAAACCGACTAATCGGCAAAAGAGCCGAAACGTCCAATTACCAAGTAATAGGAACATTCCCTAATCCTTAAGAACGATTTATAATAATCAAAATTTTCTGAATACATTTTTTGTGTTCCCATAAATGGGTTCTGACAATTTTCGCGATAAAATCTGTGTTTAAGTAGTATGCGTGGCAAGGTATTTTGCTTAAAGTGATTTATAAAATAGTAACCAAGAAAATTTTAAACATGTAATATGTACTTAAAAGCAGGGACTAAAAACGAAAAAAATTCCGTTCGTTTCTGTTCGGAACGAAAACGAAATATATCGTTTTCGTTCTTTTCGTTTTAACCGAAAAAATTCTTTTTTCGTATTCGTGAACCGAAATAATAACGGTTAAAACCGGTTTTACAATATTTTTTTGTCGTCAAAAAATCAATTTTTTTTTCTAGTCACCCCAACCCTTTATAAATACGATAATATTTGCGTCCCAACTAAAATATAAACGATGACGATGGGGTTTGATGCTCACGGACAGCATATTTTAGACTGGCGACCCATCGCCATATTAAATTTACCACATCGTTAAACACATTAACATTTAACCATTTTATTAAGTTTAACACCCATAAGGTGCAAAAACACAACGTGATTAGGTTAAATTAGACACACGATCTTTATTTAAAAATATGAAAATATAGCGTGCTGTTTTAAATTTGTTTAGTACTAAAAATCTATGCATTTGAATTAAATAAGATCCTGCTGTAATTATTTAAAAAGACAAAATAATGAATTCATGTGGATCATTTACTAAATGTTATAAATAAGAAAGATATTAAAAAAAACTTATATTAACTTGAAATATACTTTAACTTTATAGTTTGTACATACCATACAATATACATTTTCACATTCCGTTAGATCTTACTATCAACACATCTTCCAATAAATCTTCTTTTACATTAGTCCTTTTCGAAGTAAGAATAAATTTTACTATTATTATGTCTAAACGAAAATAAAACATACACATTGATAATATATATCCAATCAAGTGTATATTCTATATTGATGATCTAAAAAAACAAATTAGAAATAGAGAATATCTGTACCGTTAATTGTATTACACGAAATTGCAAGTATAAACAATAAAGTTGTTAATACATATTCACGTAAATATTTGGAGAAAAGTGAAGCTCACTTATTTCAAGTGAGATTTTTTACTGCCTCGTGGAGTCTCCCCAGCACAGAAGGTAAATTCGCGTTTGTGTTTAACAAATAAAATTGAAATAGCGACAAAACCGGTTAAAACCGGTTAAAACCGGTTTTGAAAAATATTTATTTCGTTTTCGTTCTTGAACGAAAAATAATAATTTCGTTTTAGGTTTCGTTTTCGTTCTTAAAAAAAATTCGGTTAATTTCGTTTAACGTTTTCGTTTTCGTTCCGTTCTCAGTCCCTGCTTAAAAGTAAATTGTTTGAGCGTATGTACATACTTTTACATCATTTCCGGTTTCGCCAAAAATTCCTGTAATTTGTTTTTTCATATGATACACCCGTTATGTTTTTAACTTTATAAAACTCGACCGAAATTTTAAATTAAAAAAACTAAGTTTATTTGAAACCTCGAATTATGTTTTGACAAAAACTTCATTTTTTGTTTAGTCTATTATGTTTATGACCTATCATAAATCCAATTTCATTATATCAACATGTCTTTTTAACACTTTGTAAGTTGTATCCGACATTTTGGCTATTGATTCGAATTTTATTGCGCAAATGAGACAAACTCTATTTGTTAACAAGCGATATACAGGGAGGTCCTCATAGAAGGGTCACTATTGGGATCTCGTAAACTGTAAGAACTACAAAGAAGTTTAAATTAGACAAATTGTTTCCCTTCTGAGACCTATTCAATGATGCTTTAATGTTTTAAAAAAGTTCCTTGGCACGCTAGACAGTAAACAAGAATGAAAATGTTTTTTTTTTTAAATTGTTAATAAATCGGTTAACACTTGATGGTTCAAAAATATATTTCACGAAAAGGTTGTAGATTTTCTTAAGCACGATAAAATAAAAACATTCATTTGTTTCAATCCATGGCACTCTATAGCTTCATAGGGACTTTTTAATTCATTTCATTTGAGTATCGACGTATTATATTCATGATAGTTCAAAAAAAAGGGACGAGATCGAGAGGAAGACCGAAAATACGCTGGGAAGACCAAGTGACCGCCGACAGGAAAAATAGGAATAACGGGATGGACAAAGAAAATGCTTGATAGATAAATGTGGAAACAAATCGTGCAAGGTGCAAAATCAAACAACGACTTATAAAAAACGAAAACAAAAACAGCGGAGTGACTACCCGGACAATAATAGTCAGCAGGGCTCTAAAAAACGGCTATAATTCCATTTATGGAATTTACAGCCTACTATAATAATAATAATAATAATAATAATAGTTCAAAATATTTTAAAGATTAATTTTGATAAATATCCGTTCGTTTTGTAAAGTTAAATTATTTCATATTCCTACCGTATCCAAAATACACGTAAAATTATAAATTTGTTTTGTTAAAATTCAATTAATTTTATTGAGTTTGTTCCAATTAAAGCACTCATGCTGTAGTAGCAGGTAACAAACAGCATTTTAAGATCATCGCTGATACGCGCAACGAGAGCTAAAATTATTTTAGGTCCAACAAAACTCAATTTTCAATTATACATTAAAATAAAACAACTTCAAAAACAAACAAGGAAACATCGAATAACGAGACAAAGCAAGAAGTATGTTGCTATGATCGTGTTTTCATAGTTATTTGTTTGTACGGTCCACGGCTGCCTGTTTTTTTTTTTTACAGGTATTATCATATGCCCGAGGTAACATAATTATTATACATACGGAATGACATATAATGTGTTTTGCAACAGAATTTAATTGGATTTATTTGATTTTTAAAAATAAAATTTTGCAGAGACGTATCAACTACAGCTGTAATTATTTCGAACAAAATTAAACTTGTGTATAATATTTCACGGTAGAGTAATTTTTGTCTATGTGAAACAGATTAATGTCCGAATAAATGCTGTTGATAAATCATTTATTAACGTCAACGATGACTTGATTGAATGTGTTAAACTCAAGGGAGCAATATTCATTTAATAATTAACCTTTGCTGTGGGGGAACATGTTTATACCTGTCACGTTATTAGCGTTAAAATGTAGGGTCCTTGGAGATCCAATGTCCTTGTCTAATAGCCATAAAATAAGTTACTAAATGCGATTAAATTTAATTCATCATTAGTTATTGTTTGCTAAAAGTACACTTTGTAGTCTCTCGACTTACGTAATTAATGTATATTTTCGATAGAACATCTGATTATTTTTGTATTTGTGCATTGGCAGGAAGCTCTGAAAGTTTTGGTTTAGCTAAATAACTTTTTACAATTTTTAAACATTTGATAAAACCATGCTTAAACCTAGTATTTTGGAAATAAATTTGTTTTTCATGTCTACCAAATTTTTTATTTTAAGCAAAAGATTTAAAACACACTTTTTTTTATACTGTTTACGTAAAGTAAAAATAATGAAATGGTTTAGCTTGATTCTGTATCGACCTCCTGAAACGCGAACCAAGCTTAAGCGAGTTTAAATTTCGTCCAGTCAGCTTTTTTTAATCAATTTCATGTTTATAGAAAGCAAATAGCTTTAGCATTTTGCTGCAAGTGTTTATTTTGTTAAAATGCTAATCACAGATTATGGGAGGCAAGCGCCTAAATCCAGACCATCTATGTGGACCCTGATTTGTAATTCATTAAAAAAAAGTACCAAGAGTGTTGTGCTGTCAAATACTTTATCGTGAGGTAAACCCATTCGTACTTGTCTTACTAAAAAAAACATGTTTGTAGTTTTGTTTTGTCCTAAACATCGTTCAGTCTCTGGCCAAATTCGAACTTACGTTGTCGATCCAGTAAAGTAATTCGTACAGTTCTAATACATAAGCATAGTGAAACTCGAACTTCGACCACAATCCATTTCAGCAGATGGTTCGAGTTTCGAGTTTATTTTTTACATAAGATATAATGTAAACTGCATAATTCGTTCCAGACTCCCAAAATTATAAAGGATTTACAGTGCACATTTTAGTTCAAAACATGATATTGTTAAATAATAATAAAACAAGTATCTATATTTAATTTTACTAATTGGATGCTTTTATTTGTAATAATAGTACATACTTACCAATCAATAATAAGATTGAAAGGGATGTTCCTGAATATGTATTAGGTACTAAAGATATAAAAAATCACTTAAAAAATAAATACAACGCTTAAAAAAAGAGTCTTTGTTTGAGTTTTTGGTTGAAATTTAAAATCGTATTTTCCTACAATGTTATGTTCGAAGAATTAATATTACTTACTCCTTCCTTACTCGAAAATATTTTTTAAAAGTTGTGAAAAGTCCGCGTTTATGGTTTTGAATTGGTTCTACTAAAATATTCTAAAACCGTTCTAGTATTGTATCTACTGGAATTTAAAATTTAATTTGGCAGAACTAATTATTTCCAGAAAGAATGACATTCCAGAATGATTCATTAAAACTTTATTTATTTACCATGTTACTTAAATTAATATGATATTCATAGGTGCAAAATACTTTTTACAAATAAACTTAATTTACAGTGTAGCAAATACTATGTATAAATTTATATTTAAAACTTGCAGATGCAGGAGGATGCCGGGAAAGAAGCGAGTATGTCTAATTCTCAGCGAATTTGAGATGTCTACGTCATCGCGCAGCAAAAAAAGAAGTACTTACACACGTCTAGATGTTCAAGCTAAAAAGGACATTTAGTCAGGATATAAAAATTACTTAAACATTTGCAGCACAGAGCAAGGAGATATTTGTAGGGATTAATTATTGTCCCTGTTAAATACTAAAAGCTTGTTTTTTGCATCTTTAAATATATTTCTTACGTCGCGTCGTTAAAGCATAAAAAATGCATTATTTCGACAATACCCCATTCTTTCTTTTTTGTAAAATTTAAGTAATAACCTATGAATTTATAACATTTTAACAATGATTACTGAGAAGTAACGGTAAAAGTTTTAACAGTGAAGCCCTTAATACAGGAAACTCAAATTTTCACATGTATTTTCGCTACCTGTTATTTTTGGCGTTTGGGAGTAACAAAATTGGTTTTAAAATATTGAATCTTAATGGCATAGTTTTTTTTTCTTCACCGTTAATAACTGTACAATGTTTATGTTATTTTTTATATAATGCTTTAAAAATATCATGTTCCTTAAACGTTTTGAGTCTTTATAAAGTATGTATACCGGGTGATTCAGTTTGACTGTCGCACCCCTATAACTTTTTAATTATTGAAAATAACCCCGACAAACCTTATATTTTTGGAAACGGCGACAAATTCTCTATTAAATGATGTGCATTTGTTATCTCTACGATGACGTATGTCAATTCCGCGATAGGCAACTGTTTTTTTTTTTAAATTACATAGTATACATTTTGTTGTTGATTTGGATAGAGAATTTAATTCTGAATCCGATCGTGTATTAAAAAGGTATGCTAACATAAGAAATTTTTCGAGAAAAATCAGTTCAAAGTTTATTCAAATCATAGCAAATAGTCTATTTAACATAACAAAAAACGATCAAACCTTAAAAATTATACTGTAACTATCAATGGAAATGTATTAAAAATTAACTTTTAATAAAAATTAAAACAAATAATAAACGTTGACTTAAAAAAAATAGACTCTAATTTCAATCAAGTAGTTACAAATAAAGGACAACTGTGTTTGGAATGTGAATAGATTAAAGCCTAATTTGTTATGTCGACATTTATTATTTGTTTTTATTTTCATTAAAAATTAATTTTTAATACATTTTCATTGATAGTTACAGTATAATTTTTAAGATTTGATCGTTTTTTGTTATGTTAAATAGACTATTTGCTATGATTTGAACAAACTTTGAACTGATTTTTCTCGAAAAATTTCTTATGTAAGCATACCTTTTTAATACACAGTCGGATTCAGAATTAAATTCTCTATCCGAATCAACAAAAAAATGTATACTATGTAATTAAAAAAAAAAACAGTTGCCTATCGCGGAATTGACATACGTCATCGTAGAGATAACAAATGCACATAATTTAATAGAGAATTTGTCGCCGTTTCCAAAAATATAAGGTTTGTTGTGGTTATTCTCTATAGTTAAAAAGTTATAGGGGTGCGACACTCAAACTGAATCACCCGGTATATTTAAAAATTAAACCACCATAAAAAATGTAATACCTACAAATAAAAGTAGTTTCTCTGGAGCAAAAATAAAAAAATAAAGCAATTTAACAACAATCTTTGAAATTTATCATATTATATCGTAAGCAGTGTGCATAATCTATTATAGTAACTATGTATAACAAATTTAAATGGAAGAGATGCAAGGAAAAAAGTATTAAAAATGTCTATAAAATGTTTGTGACTTCATAAAAACAATCTTTAAACTTTTGTAAACGGTGCTTTTTTAGAGCATTGTTTTAGTTTTTGCATGTAAAAAGAGTTAATACTATCTTACCTGAACTCCTACATTCTTCTTTTTCACAAAACTGCTTTGAAACTTTTTTCGCAAGACAAATATTGTGCAGGAATGCGAAGACAACAAGCAGCGAATTTCTGGAATAAGAGAAGGTATTTTAAAATTTATCTTGATTATGCTTTAATGTTTTTTTATGGGAATAATAAAATCCTTTATTTTTGATAGCTAAATAAATATGTTTCATAACCACGCCGTTAATTGACGCTTCATATTACTCCTCCGTGTGTTTACATTGTCTCTGACAAAAAATAAACCTATTGCAAATGTAAATATTTTTACAACAGACATCAGTATTTAGGTATAAAACTTTTAAACAGCAATTAAAATTTTCTTTTGATCCCATTTGCCCAGGAGGAATTTTTTCATGAGTCTCATACTTGGTCGGCTTTCATCAACAAACCGTGTAGTCTCGAAATTTCATCGGCCTTTGAAGCGGTTTACAGGAAGTAAAGGGTCAAATACTTACGGCCTTTGGTTCTGTCCAGTCTATTGCATAAGCTTTTCACTTTTACTCACGTCGGAACTGTTTTGGACATTAAACATGCCAATATCTATCTCTCTCCGACTTTATAGCAGTAAGTAGCGAAGCGGGAAGAAAAATTTGTGGCCCGGTAATTTATTTTATCGAATCTCGGTGATTTCGCTTTACCCTTATGCTTTGGCGATAGCTTGTTGGATATAATTGGTTTACAACGGCTATTTTATTTGTAGGTGGTTTGATTTTAAAGGATGGCTAGTGTCAATTTTGTTACAAACAGCGTAAAGTAACCGTGTTAAAGCAGTAAAGTGATTTAAAAGCTATCTCTTGGGGTGACTTTTTTCTACCGCTGTACATTAATTAGGATCG
The DNA here is from genome assembly GCA_947652605.1 of Elmis aenea. Taxonomy (NCBI): domain Eukaryota; kingdom Metazoa; phylum Arthropoda; class Insecta; order Coleoptera; family Elmidae; genus Elmis; species Elmis aenea. The sequence continues at coordinate 51,618,385 of OX393577.1, read as the reverse complement.
ATAATTAATTTAACATATAAACATCGAAACTGAACTTCAAAATAAAATTGAATTAGAGCTATTGTTTATCACAGATAACTTGTTAAATGTATGGGTAATTTACGCTACTACACCTGTGTATGTGTAATAGTTATTTACGTGACAATACCGGAAAGTGGTACTTTACTGGACGAGTTGACAGTTTAGGGACGAGCCTTGTCGAGTCCTGAATGCATACGAGTCCAGTAAAGGCACTTTACGGGTGTGTTACGTACAATATTTTTTCAGCGTCCGCCACTGACACCAAAATCACTATCGTCACGATCCATAATCAAACAACAACTTAACAAACTACAGGTGCAAACTCGCTTGGTGGCAGGGCCATCTTAAGATATTTGGCGCCCGTGGGCTACTAATAATAATGCGCCTTTCTTCATAAGAAAATACAAAAGTTTCGAAACTACAAAAAGTCAATATATGACTAATAAACAAATAAAAATATAAAATTCATACAAAATTCAAACAAACTATATAAACAAAAAACCAGAGCAACTTATTATATGTAAAACTTAAATATTTATTTCCTAGCTTTTTCTTTGGCAAACTGATAATAATCACACGTATTTAAGTAATTAAATAAATCACTCTCTATGAACATAATACTTAAATCATTTTATTTGCCCTGTCCCAAAGAAGGGCGTAAATCATTTGTTATTCTTTTAAAAGCGCACGCGCTGGTCTCCAGCCGGCAAACCTATTTAAGTATTAAATTGCCGCCCCAAAAGGCTGGCGCCCCGGGGCTATGGTTCTTTTAGCTCTGTGGTTAAGGAGGCCCTGCTTGGTGGTATAACGACTCTCGTTTGACAGCGCAAATCAACAACACAACTCATCACCATGGCAACCAGCTACTTTACCAGCCTAGACCGGTAAAGAGTTATTACCATGGCAACCAGTTACTTTCTGGCCTAGGCCAGTAAAGACGTATTTTCCAGCGTAAAAATTGATCGGTAACAACTAATTTTCTGGCTGGACGCAAAAAAAGTAACCGTAATACTACTTTGACACTCCTTTCGTTCAGTTAACAGAAGCCGGTAAAATCTGGCGTATGATACACACATTATTTGGTAATCTTAAAGAATCATGCACTCCGTGTAGTTGCCAATGTACCGATTATCATTTCTTCTATAAAGCCATCATTTTTCTTAAACTGTGTATTCGTCATACAAAATATCAAACAAGTTTGATATTATTTACATATAATGATGTATTATATTTCTTATTTATTTCTTGAAATCTATACAAAATTTCGGAATTCAAACGAAATGTTTTAACATAATTGGTCGTTAAATTTGCATCCAAAAATGCATTATTACAAAACTTTTGCCAAACGAATAAGAATTTACAATTTTACAACTGTCATTTAATGACATTTTTCACGTAATTAAAGTAAATTTGAATTTCCTATTTAATAAGTTTTGAAGAAGCTGGATAGATAGACAAAACTCGCTAAAGCTTGAAAGAATGGTAAAACAGACCAAGTTCGAAATAAAATAATGTGCAGCATTAGCGTAAGACTATTTAATGCGTACCCTATTTGCATCCGCAAGCGGGTTAGGTAAAAATCTAGTTAGATATTTTTGAATGCTTTCGTTTGATGAAGACCAAGACAGTATGGTGGAAACGTCACGTAATCAAAAAAGACGCGGTTCCAAACCCAACTACAATTATGTTGAACAGTTCCGATATGCTCCTGATAATAAGGTTTTATAATGATCGAAACATTATTATACACTGACTGTTAATTTCAAATAATATTTACACTTTATTAAATACAATATTGACAATATAATTAAAACGCTTTATACAGTGTTGTTTAGTTTTTTTTTGCAATGTAAAGATAGGTAATTAACAAAGCAAAACAAATTGCGGAGTCGCTAATTACAACTTCAAAACTTTACAACGAATATATTTTTATTAATCCCAACAGTGCCAATCTTTAAGTAGTTAAGTTTGGAAATTAAAGTTACTTTTCCATCTTGACTAAATTAACAGCGACTTTTTGCAAAGAACTTAACGCCAATAAAAAAACTATAGTAATATTTCGCAAACATTTAAACAGGAAGTATCAAGTGTAAATGGTTTGACAATAGTAGCCATAAATATTCAAAGAATTTTATTAAAAAGCTAATGAGAGCGTTTGTTCAAAAATGCGACTTACTTTTGCTTTACAAGTGCCAATATAAACTGGATAAATGGAAGTGAAGGAATCTACTACAAATCGTAGAAGATAAAACCTATCTTGAAACGACGAAACGAACCTTCTTCGCCAGATTCTAGCTATTTGAAATTGAATTCCCAAGAAACAAAGATCCGCACTTCAGCGTTGTATTAGCTCAAAATCAGACCAATACTCTGAAAACTGAGCACATATCAGTTAAAGTAAACACAGTAAAAAACACAAGCTACGTCCACATCTTTTTCTAATACATAAAAACGAGGGATCAAAAGAGGATGAGGCATCCGATACAATGCATCGATCCTGAGACAGGTATTTTCGTTGACATGTATTACGTGCAATCTAACAAATCAAATTTTAAGACAAGTCGCGCTTCAATACGTCTTGTTCTTTGTACATTATTGTTTGAGACGTTGTTTTTTTTTCTAACTCGAACAACCAACGCTTCCATTACTCAAACTATAATTCCTGTTTCTAATAATAAAACCATTTACAACGTATCGGAAAAACGAATACAATTTTTATTTAATTATAGAAGTTTTCTTATTACAGTCGCGCGGGGTGACTTGTGTCACTTGACAAGAAATTTGTTTCATTAATAACTGTATACAGGGTGATTGATTTTAAAGATGGCGACACTTCCGGACATACCGGAAGTTGACATCTACTTTCTTATTTCAAATACAATGATCTATTTTTTATTGAATTTTTAGATTTAACACATTATTTTAGAGGGACTTTTAGTAGCACTCTATACCTAAGTGCGGTCGTTTTTTAGATTTTTGAACTTTTTGAAATTTTTTTGATTTTCATTGTGATGCTTAATATTACCTACCGCCGCCATTTTTGAAGAGAAAACGCTTAAATTAAGACTGTGCATAGAAGAAACTTTGGAGTTCATACTGGAATTTTTGCAATCGCTGCATTACTTGCAGAGTGTCCAAAATTTAATTTTCTTTTAATACTTCAGACCAGTAAAACTTGTTTTTTTCAAATACAATGACCAAATTTATTTTCCATTTTATTACAGTCAAATGAGGATACCTCACACTGAACACATGGCAAGTTTCTTCATGAATAAAAAATAAGTTCAAAATATTGGTGTTTGAATACTCTTGATTTTTCATTGTCATGGATACTTCAGACAAACGCGATAAAAGTGGTTGACAGTTATTATCTAATATTGGCATTTGTTGTCATTTCCAAGGCTTACTATTTTAAAATGTTACAATTCTCTTAACGTTATCAAAAATTTCTAATTACTCGAAAATTATTGCAGATAGATATAGGAAACGCAAATACAGATTGATGCAGAATTTAATTTTGCATTAGAGAATGGAAAATAAATTTGGGCATTTTTAAGAAAATACCAGTGATTTAAATATTTTTTAATATTCTGTAAGAAAAGTAGCAGTTTTTTTAAAAGACTGTGGGTGGCTTACTTTACCTCAGTTGGGGGCTAAATTTGCAGTAGAGCATCAAATATGCACCACTGAATTAAAAAAATAGTTATTTATGTATCAAGGCCAAAAAGTGCAACTTTTTCGGCCGCGTCTGGTTTGCAGCAAACAGGCAAGGCCGAAAAAGTACGTTTTGGCCGAGGTGCATATTACATTTTTTGTGCGATCGAATTAAAAACAATTTAAATTTTTTATATTTTTCAAAAATATAGGTTAGAAACTACGTGACATTCTGTCACTGACAGATGACGGCGTATGCTGTTAGCTTAATGCAAATTTACGCTGTAGCGGCCTAAAAAGTTACTTTTCAGGCCGTTGCTAAGGGTGACGGCCCGAAAAGTTACTTTTTAGGCCGTTGCTAAGGATAACGCCGGTAATGCAGTACTTTATGGCTGCTAACGCGTCCGTCAAACAGCTGTTTCTAGTACGATCGCACAAAAACAAAGTTTTTATGAATATTGGAGTTCTGAGCTTTTGTCAAATTATAGGGCATGTAGTTTGTAGCATTTGCTCCAATTTTTAAACTCAGGCCCTTTCAAGTTTTATAATTACATGAAAAAATGTAAAAGACTTTGTGGAAAAATGACTTAGGTCACCCTGCGCGACGGTACTCATTTTATTTTTCTTTTATTTTGCTTAGGTAGTTTGGTTAATATTTACTATTTTAAAGTTAGGTAACAATTAATTAGATGTGTAACTATGATGCCATTGTTAAGATTTGAATTACGTACCAAAAACCTAAAAATGAAATAGTCAGAAAAATGCAGTACGTTGCGCCACGTTTCTGCCCTATTGCATAAAACGCTTCATATCGCAATTTAACTAACTCAACGCACAACGTGAAGCGCCTTATCGGGACTTATTGTTCAAGTTTCATGCTTGATTTGAAAAAATTTGCTCCGATCACATAATTTATGACCAAGGTAAGGTTTTTTTGACGCAAATTTATGAAAAAAAAAACATTGAAAACCAATAGGAAAACCCTTAAGCATGGATATTGCTAAAATATGTCAAATTGACAGTTAATTATGTGTAACAACATTTTATTTGTAGTATTGGTAGAGTGCTTCTTGCACGATATGATACCGAGAAGTTATTAAAATTGCTATACCATACGTAAACCGCTTGTAGTAGGTACTTCCTTTGACCGGTATCACGATTTAAAATATTGCAAGACTGCAAGAAGCTATCATGGATAATCGAATGCAAGAGATTGGTCCGGTTTGCAACCTTGCCGGATGGTCGTTTGAAAAGCGGTGGCAAATTTCGTACAATTAGAATAACATGCTTGCTAACACGTCGCTCGTTATGCGTTTAATGAGCATCCTCCCTGCCCCTACTCATTGGACCTCGCACCTCATGATTTTGTAATTTTCGAGGACGATTTGAACCTCAAGATGCAACATTTTGAAAGTGTTAAAGAAATACAGACCGAATTGCGCGAAAAGACATAGTTGCAAATTATGCAGAAGGGGACTATCCTAAAAGACAGTGGTTTCCAACCGGAGTCGAACTGGGGAGTCGGGAGTCGAAGAGTCGATGCCATTTTAAGGAGTTGGAAGTAGGAGTCGGGAGTTAGAAAAACTGTCGATTTCCAACTTTTTGATTCAGTGTTTATCAAGGATGAGAACTGAATGAAAATTAAAACAAAACAACGTTATTAACTGTATACAGGGTGTCCCAGCCAAGACGAATTATTCCATAGCTCTGTCATTAGTAATAATATTTAAAAAAGTTCAATATACAAGTTGTTTGTAATCATTTAAGTACTACATAACCTAAAATTATTTTCAACTATACACGGTGTTTTGTTTTTGCGCTCTGATACCAAACATTGTTTTTTTATATGGAACACCCTGTATATTTTGTAATTTTTGGATGTAAAATTAAATTTTCTTTCAAAAATATTATAGGTTGTTTATGACTAATATGAACCGTTTTTGAGTTATTAACGTTTTTTTGATAATTTTGACAGATGCAGACCTTTATAAAAATATTTATATTTATTAACATAACAACACCAGAGCAATTTACTCTGGTAATTTATTAAACAATAGTGTGATAGTAATTGTTGACTAGTTAAATTTTTAAAATAATATACAGGGTGTTCGTTATTGTCGGTCCATTTCGCTAAACTTTAAATGCCTATAAATCTTTTTTTTTTAATGGAACACTCTATATATTTTTACATTTTCTTGTAGAAAATTTACTTATCTTTTAAAGTTGTTAAGCATGTTTTATGTCTATATATAATATTTTTGAAGTTATTTCGTTTCTTATGATTATTTGCGAATATTTTACCTAAAATATCGGTAGTAGCCTTTGAAAATTCAAAACAATCTGTATGAACTGTCAACCAGAACAGTTAATCGGCACAATTTCCACTATTATGCCACTAAAAATCCATATTTTTTAAGAACTGCATTATGGTGTTATTTGCTGCCATTTATGTTTTCTTGTAGATAATTTAATGGTCTTTCGAAATTATTAAGCATGTCCAACACCTAAAGTTGATATTTTTCGAGCTATCTCGATTTTTATTAGTAGGTATTACTAAGGCAAGAATATACAGATCACTAAAATAAAACGTGCTTCAAGCACAAGTAAGTGATTATCGTTAAATTAAACAAGAGAGCAAGTACTTATTTTTTTATATGATTTTCATTTTTAATTAGTTCAAAGTCACATTGTTTTTAAGCATGCAGTCTTATGCGAGTATAGCTGAAAAATATATTTTTGGTAAAAAATACTTTCCATGTACAACAGTTTAATTTAAATAGTTAAAAAATCAGCATAGGGAGTTAGTTTACTTCCACCAATCAGCATGACGGATAATGCTTAACATGCCCTCTGAAACCGGGAACATGGGAGAGACACAACCTGGGTTGTTCATCGAAGGATCTAATTTGTTCCGCGACAATAAAGATAAGTACATCGAACACAGCACACAGGACAAAGTCCGCTTGTACAAGTTTGTAGAGCGTTTAATCATCTTATTGATAAAACGAATTAAGTGTCGTACTTATGCAGACACATCCGAAAAGTTTGAGTATGAAAACGAGGTAGTTAGGAAAAGTTGATTCGAAAAATAATTAAAACACAAACTTTAATTACCCATTTCCAGAAACTGATGCTCCAACTTTAAATCTTTTTACGTCTGCAAGAACACTTTTAAGAGAAACTACTTTTAAACTGACTTAAAGACAACGAGCTCCAGTTATTCCGGACGTGTATTATTCAACTATAATTAAAACTTGCTGTTGGACGGGGGCTATCACCATGTCGCATCTTTACAAAAATAAAAGATCAAAAAGCAGTTTTACGGAAGAATTTTGTTTTAAATATAAAGTTTTCTCGTTGCCTTTCATATTTGAAATTTTTATTTGCATATTATTTCAATTTCATTGTATGCATAACATGACTGCCCAATGAAGCTTCAAATCATGGTAATATCTATGTATATAACCGCCATTTCATTTAATATTTTAGTAGTTTTAGCGAGGTCGCATTTTCACAGAGACATACATTTTTAAACTAAGTAGTAAATATTCCATATTAGCTTAGCAAAATTTTGTGGTAAATTTTAATAAAAACGTTGATATCTGATAAACGAGGACTAAGGTGAAGTTATTAAAAATAAAAAGAACCAGTAGACCGTGAAATACAAAAAATAGTACATTTTACAACAAGAGATGAAAGTCCAGTTTTTTTCATGAGGTGAGATTTATTCACGAGCCGCGAAGCGGCGAATGAGCAAATGTCCCGAACGAAAAAACTGATATCATATCGAGTCGTAAATGCTATTTTTTTTCAACGAATTTAAAATTATATTATAGAACGAACGTTAATGTAAACGAACCAAATTAATGACAATTATTATGTATAAATTACCAGAACCCGCAGTTGGTACATCCTATGGAACAGCCAAGCGGTGTCTTAATGACATACTAACACAAGAGCACAATGCTCATTGGAAAAAAGTTGCAGGACAAGCCCATTCCAAGGCTATCCTGTCTCCAAAGAGAAGACAGAAGAAATGCTCAGGATGAGCAGAGCAGACATCAGAGCAGCCACAGGGCTTGTCACAGGGCACTGTGGGTTAAACAAACACTTCTACATAATAGGGCTCTCTGAGACCGATATATGTAGAGGATGTGGTGAAGAAGAAGAAACTCCTCTGCACGTAATATGCCAGTGTGAAGGATTCACACCCTATCGGCGCAGACTTCTAGGGATGGAAAAAGCCAACCAAGAAGAGCTAAGAAAATCCTGGAGTTTTTCAAAAACACAGGACTTCTTTAAGTGGCTATCACCAGAGGGTACAATAGACCAACAGGTCGCAGTACAGGAACCCGAAAGGGGACCACCTCCGCGGAAATAATAATAAAAAAAAATGTATAAATTAATTAATCATTTCATTTCCATAGCGACACCTCCACACTGACATTGACATAAATAAAATTATAACCTGCAAACGAAATATATTTAATATTATTACATTTTTTACCATTCTTAGGCTTTTATATAAAATGCTACATTAAAATGAAATTATTTGATAAGAATATTAACAAAATTTTAGTTTATTATGAATTTAAGCTTAAAAAAAATTGATTTTGACATTTACATTATTTTCGCCACTAGAAGCGAAAATTAACTTTCGCCACTAGCGTAAAAAAGTAAAACTTTCATGTAGGGTAGGCAGTGAGAAAATGACAACTTTCATATCCATGAGTAGAAAAAAGATTTATTTCAGCTACCTTTTAATTATTAAAGTAAAGCCAAAATTATTTTCTCAATTTTTAATTAATTAAGTATAAATAAGCTTTAACAGAAATCACTTGTCTTTTCGGTAATTAATATTATAAATATTTGAAAACAATGAAACAAAATATAGTGGGAATCAGCAATTTTGTAGTTAATTGTTGTTTATCTTATGGTCAACTATGTATAATGTTTATCAGAACAACAAAATAAAAAAACCTTCGTAACTTGTAACATACGAGATTTAAAAGGTTTTACACCTTGTTTTGTTTTTGGTTTTTACAGCCTGCTATAAAATTCTTTAAAAAATAATTAAAAAACCTTTGTTACTTGCGTATTATTGAAAATAACTACATCAACCCTTATAAATTTGGAATAAGAAAAAAATAAGGAATTTAAATATGTCATAGCCAACTATAGCTTCCAAGTAAAATAAGGTAAGTTTGTGTCATAACTTTTTAACGGCGAATTTTTTTTTAGTATCCAAATTCTACAACAAAATATCTAAAAATAGTCTTCATAATTTTTTTCGATATTTACTACAATAATGCCAATATTAGACGTTGCGATTTTTCTTACAAATCATTTTTCCACAACGCAAATCCAAAAAATCGCAACGTCTAAATGTGCATAGGAAAAAAAATCGCAACGGATTTTAAATGTCATAGGATTTTATTCTATTGAACATGCTCTAATTTTTCAAGGTCAGACATGTGTATTTTATTACATTTCTAGTAACTTCTGGTAATTTTTGTACCACTATGTTGTCAAAAGGATCACATAACCTACAAAGTATACTTTTTTTTTATTTTTTTAACACGATACACATTTTGCGATTGTAGTAAACAGACCACATTAGTAAAAATGCAGATATGTAGGTTATTATTGGTTATTATGCGGTTAACTACCGGTTGGCTGTCATTTAAATGTCAGATAAATTGTGCAGCGCAGTGGCGTTTCGAATCGTACGCAAAAAAAAATCGCAACGTGTAATAGGGGTCGTGTATTTATTTTACAAGCTGTAAAATATTTTTCTTACAGATGGGAAAAAAATCGCAACGTCTATATTAGCTTAAGTGAGATATGATACATTATTAAAATGACAAGAAACACTTTTTTTTTAATAACTCAAAAACTGAGAACGATAGGACATTTTTGAAAACTGTTCTGAGTTTGTCTCAAAAAATTGCACATTTTTGGTAATCAAAGCGTTTCTCTATCTTGAATAATAAGCGAGATACCCATGTAATCCAATTGAATTTGGACTACCCTGTACGCAAAGTTTAGATTGTTTCACCTTTATGAGACTTTTACGTAGAATTAGGTAATTCCCGGCTTGTTTGTAGCGTAGCACATAATCTTCATCCAAACGCGGAAAGTTGTTTATCAAATTCAACTGTCAGTGCCAGGAAAAAAAATAATTTAAAACATATAAACATAAATACTTCAGTATTAAAATGTTTGCAATGAATTATTGAAGAAGATGCTTTTCGACTTGCATAGTATTACCTAAAAATTACGTTCATTGTGAACGATTGATCAAATTAAACCAAACTAAACTATTTCGTTTAACATATCCACCATGTTCGCTTTACGTTCACTGTGAACCAAGGACTAACGTAACAAAAACACAACTTTTTTTTTTATCGGCACACGTTAGCATAGGGCTAGCACACATATTTGACTAAAATTATCTGCTAAAGGAGTTATAATATTTACATTTACAGTCCCCCAAATTAAAATTAAGTTTTCAGACTAATTAAAAAAAAAAAACTACGAAAAATTTTTCAGCACACGTTATCGCAAGGGTAGCACAATTTAATATAGTCAAATATTGAATGGGTTTGGGGCGGGGCGGGGGGGGGGGTGCTCGAGGACACAGACCTAAACATATTTTATTGTTAACAGCGCTCATGCGTTTGTTCAGCGCAAAACGTATAGGTACATTATTGCGAGTATCTGGCAATACGTAACTTAAAATTTTCTAAAAGTGACAAATAAACAAACTTGTTTTCTTTAATAAAGTCTATAGGGTTCTTGAGGCGTGAAATGTTTTCGAACATTGCGCCCAATTTTGTAACAAGATACATTCCATACAGGAAAACAACATATACTAAAGGCTGAATGTAAACATGTGTGAAATACTATACACTTTTTTGAGATGTCTAAAGTTTCATTGGTAAAACATCGCAGAGTACTTTAATAGTTGGAGTTTTTATAAATAGAAACTAAAAAAAATGTATTTTTTTAAATACAAAAGTAGCAGAATTTTTTCAGTCGCACTAAGTTCCAGTAAAAACATATACTTACTATTGTACGGGTTATTTTATTCATTATTGTTCTATTAAAAGCTAAACCTTCTTTTTTTAAAATTAGTGAGGAATTATTATTTTAGCAGTTTATTTAAAATAAAAACGATTTCATAACATATAATTTTTTAAAACCGTGAAGCCGTTTTTGAGAAAATTTAAACCAAAATTTATATAACCTTGAACAATTTTGTAACTTATATTTTTCAAACAAAATCTTATTGGGATTTGTTATAAGGTTTGTTCCAACTGTAAATTTTGTACTAATTTACTCACTGCCTGGTTTATGCATATGAGTCTACTATGGACTAATGAATATATCTACCTATTAGCTTTAACGACGTGCGTAACTGTAAATGACATTTGTGTCTATTGGGTCAGGAATTTAACAGCTTAAAAAGAAATAACATGAGATTAGGAGGGCGATGCATAGCTACCAGATGCTACATTAGTTGTAAAGAGCGCATGCGTGTAAAACTCCAGCGACAGTTCTTGCCTCCGTTCATGTATTACATTTACCGGCCACAAACTAGTTCATAAATTTATCCGATAACTGCTAAAACAGCTGACTAACCGTCCGATGAACTCTTTGATAGCACATAGCCTTGCTGGAACAAACCTATGCATCTAACATGGACCACATTTCTACAAAAACAAAATACTTTTTTGTGCGGTCGTACTAGAAACAGCTGTTTGACGGAAGTGTTAGCAGCCATAAAGTACTGCATTACCGGCGTTATCCTTAGCAACGGCCTAAAAAGTAACTTTTCGGGCCGTTACCCTTAGCAACGGCCTGAAAAGTAACTTTTTTGGCCGCTACAGCGTAAATTTGCATTAAAGCTAAATGCATACGCCGTCATCTGTCAGTGACAGAATGTCACGTAGTTTCTAACCTATATTTTTAAAAAATACTAAAAATTTAAATTGTTTTTCATTCTATCGCACAAAAAATGTAATATGCACCTCGGCCAAAACGTACTTTTTCGGCCTTGCCTGTTTGCTGGCCTCGACTACTTCTCGGCCAGCAAAACAGACGCGGCCGAAAAAGTTACACTTTTTGGCCTTGATACATAAATAACTATTATTTAACACCGTTTATTTTTTTGTTAATTAAATTAACGGAAAAAATTAAGTATCTTGTATATTAGTTGTTGTTCGAAATATCAACTCAACCCACGCGATTTGTCATATCTTTTTTATCCGACCACTATTGTAATAGTATATTGTACAACTAGTGCTGAAAGTTGAATATTTCACACGAGTATGACAGTTGAGCCACGAGCCGTCAGGCGAGTGGCTTAGTCATACGAGTGTGAAATATTCAATTCAGCACGTGTTGTACACTATGCTTTTCCGACGACCACTTAGACATAATCATTAATTCTGCAAAAATGTTGTGAAAATAACATTTTTTTGACGTTGGTGACACTTGACACTTGTGAGGTTAGATTTGCTTCACGTTAACTTGACAGCGCGTTTAGCGTGTGTAATGTAGCGGAAATCGTCACTTTACACACGCAAAGTGAACTTTGCACACAATTTCCGGTGTCATGCGCAATTTGTCATTTTCAGTAGCAGCAAGCCGTGCGAAATTACTCGCTTTACATAGTGGTCGTCGGAAAATGACTATTACTGTATGCATAGCAAGAGCGCCTTTACGCACGGTAAGCAAAGAGCACATTTATCTAGAAATTATCAAAGTAGGCTCACCTCAAACCTAACCTGTATACATACTAAGAAGGTCGTTACTAGTGATTGCAATACCGGACCAAAATTACGATACCGGTATTCGGTATTTATTCGCAAGTAATACCGGTATTGCTTTTTTTTAAAAAGTAGGTATTAATTTTGAAAATACAATATATGCATTTTACACATATGTACATATAGTTAGTATGATGTCCAAACACAAATTTACATAAAATAAAGAAACTTAAAAAATTACATAATCTGTAAAAAAAATGAAGATATACACGGTAGTTGATTGGGACCGGGCTTAAAAAATATATGAAGAATGAAAAAGGGTATTGATCTGAAATTTTGGTTATGACTATAATGGCATATGATCTGTTTAATGAAAATATTTTCAAGATGGCGACCCTTCCGGAAATACCGGAAGTTGACGTCTACTTTCTCATTTCAAATACAATGGTCTATTTTTTATTGCATTTTTGGATTTAACACGGTATTTTAGAGGGACTATTAATAGCATACCCTATACCTAAGTGCAGTCGTTTCTTAGATTTTTGGACTTTTTTGAAATTTTTTGATTTTCATCGTGATGCTTAATATTATCTATCGCCGCCATTTTTGAAGAAAAAACGCTTAAATTTAGACTATACATAAAAGAATTTTTGCAATCGATGCATTACTTACACACTTACAGGGTGTCCAAAATTTAATTTTCTTTTAATACAATTTCAGACCAATAAAACTCGTTTTTTTCAAATACAATGGCCAAATTTTTTTTCCATTTTCTAATTCAAAAGTAAATTCTACATCAATCTGTATTAGCGTATATTATACCTATCTGCAATAATTTTTGAGTTATTAAGAATTTTTGATAAAGTTAAGAGAAATTGCAACATTTTTTAATAGTAAGCCTTGGAAATGACAACAAATATTCGAATATTGCAATATTCCTTCGTCTTCTAATAATATCATCTCTCTTTTAATCAACTTAAATACATCATTTTGTGGCACAATTTTGAGTTTTGCATTTATTGCTATTTTCTTATTTATGGCAGACTGCAATTATTATAAAATAATAAAAAAAAAATTAATACCGAATACCAGTATTAGATCATCAAATGAGACGGTATTTCGGTATTATAAAATGGCACGGTTTACCGGTATTCGGTATACCGGTATACCGGTATTGCAATCACTAGTCTTTACGCACGGTAAGCAAAACGCTCAGTTTTCTAGAAATCATCAAAGTAGACTTCTGTCAAAATTGATAGTTAACAGCGTACGTACAAGTGTGTTAACTATTAGCCGAAAAACAGATAAAATCGTGTGTATTATGCGATCGTAGAAAAAGTATAGTACAAAACTCGAGTTGTAAAGCAATATGCTTCTTACAACTCTTGTTATGTAATGTACTATTTTAATGCTTTATTGATAACTTACACATCAAATTAATGTGCAATTATATTAAATTGATTACCTTAAATATACGAACGTCATTTCCAAAATTGTCCAAACGTGTCCAGGTTCAACGAATCTAAAAACGTGCAAATCTGCTAAATTCTTGAATTCAAACATTTTCGCGATGATGGCAATACTTTTGTATATTTCGTATAACTTTTTTTCTTTGGATGTAGATTTTATGCTGTTTTAAAATATATAACATTGTGGGAACTATTCTTTAAAAAAAAGTAGACAAATAAGGTAGTAATAACCTTTGGTACATGCTGCATACTGTGTTTAATATATTCAATTCACCTTAAGCTAAGTATCTATCTACACTGATTTAATTATGTTGTTATGTTCTTATTAGTTATAATAAATCAATAACTAGAAAAACACATCTCACGGTACACTTTTTCATAAGCTCACTTCAAAGTCTCATGTCATCAAACAGTTCTGACGGGAATTACCGTTATGGGTTGGTAATTTCTGCCATTTAAAAGAATTGCATATTTCCTTATCCTTTAAAAACCACACTAAAAACTTAAGAATTTTGTACTTTACATAAATTGTGTCATAATTAAAATACACAATAATTTTTATACTATAGTAAGTAAAAAGTGGTATGGCGTATCGCTGAAACATGTAATTAAACTTGTAATCTGGTTAGCCTGGTTTGTTGTTTACACATCTTGCGTTTCATTCTAATGTTTATTTTAAATTGTCCCCTCGGTTGGTTTATTTTCACGACCACACTGTTTTGTTTTTATCACCTTTTTGCTAATTGTCGTCTGTCCTTCTACACACAATTCCTTACAATTCATCCCCTTAATAAGAAGGATGAAATAAGCCGAGGGCACGTGTTAACAACTTTTGTTTATTTGTGCGAATTACAAGGTTGATGAGCTCTTTAAGCGCTTAATAATTTTCAAAAAGCTAACTTTTTTTTTATAATTAGGCACGATTTAATTTAAATAGCATGATAATTTAAGATTAAGGATTTGTTAACATTTTCCCAAGAATTTTAATAAGCAACTAATTTCGTTTGATACTGAAATAATTCAAACGAAAATCTGTACATCATTCTATAGCTTAAAATACACTCTTTGTGGACAAAAATCCCTTACCTTAAATTGTATAGCAAAAATGGTTCATAAAATATGTTTACAAATCTGTGCAAATTAGCAACAGCTTAAAGTCAAAGCAAAATAATATGTTTGTGATGATGAATTTTGCAAGTAAGTCAAATACAGCATTAGGTAGGATATCAATTAAATTATAACAGTGTGCGGCAAAAGTTTGGAATAAATGTATTCGAAACCATATTTTAGGAAAAATCCTCTGACTTATCGATTTCATTTTTTATGAGTACCTACACATTTTTTGTTGTTTACTTGTTTTCGAATAATGACGTTTTCGACATTTTTTTAAAATGGCAACCTCCAAATTAATTGTTTTTTTAATTCTAATAGCTTTTAAATTTCCAAATGACAGTGTAGCAATTATGACCCCTTGATAAAAAAAAAATCGAACAAACAATTCAAAATCGAAAAACCTAAATTTTATTATTAACAAAAATTATCAAACACCTCGTTGCTAAGCCGATAAAATTATCGAAGCATCTTATCCATCTTATGTTTTTACTTGTCAAGTACTTAAAGTCAAACAATAGCTCTCTTGAAATTTAATTTGGTATCATGGCACAGTGACAGCGAAAAAGTCGGATTAGAGGCGAAATCCGCAGAAGCAGCCCAAGAGGTACTAGAAGAATTTATAAATACACTTGCTTATTGTCCGAAAATCAATGGATGGTAGTTCAAAAACGGAATTGGATTGGCAACAGTGTTTTTATTCATTTTTGTTTATAATAAAATTGTTTCAATTTTTAATTCTGTTTTATTCCAAAATTTTGTTATGCAAGGCGCCAAAATGTTTATACTGTTATTTTGATAATTGAAAGCTCTATCAGAATCAATAAAAAATATGGGGGTAACCATTAAAAAAAAATTGATAACGTCTTGCTTCAAAAACAAATAAAGATCAAGAAATGACGCTAATAAAAAAAAATGTGTGGAATGTTAGGAAATAAAATTGGCTAGTCCAAGGATTTTTTCAAACAATTATTGTTTCGATTTTAATCAATTCATTCCATAGTTTTGCTGCGAAATGTGTAGTAATTGGTATTAAATAAGGTGAAACGATCGCATTTAAAAAGTATATTTTTTTAAATTTTGAATAATACTTGCAAGAACTGTAAAATAAATTTAAAAATACATTTCGTAACATATGCTGTTTTATTTTAAAAATACTAAATAATTAAAATATTTTTAAGAGCAGTCATAGTAGTCTTTATTATGATATAATTCTAGCAATGTTAATTACAAGTTTGTAGATTTTTAAGGTATTAAAAAACAGCGGGTAACATTTCTCAAATATGTTTTGTTCCTGGGAAACGAGAAATTTAAAAAAGTTAAATTATATTGGAAAATTATAAAATTTTAAGAAAAAGTAAAATAAAATAAGTTTAATTTAAAATTAAAAAACATACAGTAAATTATAATTAACAAAAAAGGAAGTTTGCATATTTGTATTGCATTTGTTATTTGTTCAAAAAATAACATTTTTAAAAAGACGGACAGTCGAGATATACAGGTAAGTCGCTACCAACCTAAACTAGATGTAATACACACGCCAGTTGGCGCTAAAACGAAAGGATTTTCGCGACTTTTATAAAGAAAAGCAACGCAGGGTGTTTCAGGAGGAATAGTAAATATTTTAGGAGCTGGTAGGATGGACCATTTTAAGTAAAAAGTTCAGATAAACATGTGTCCAAATCTCAATGGTTAGGAAGATACGGCTGTCTACTCTTTCTTGGTAGATGTCGCTTTTCATCCATCCCCACAGACAAAAATCTAATGGAGAAAGGTCTGGGGACCTTGGTGGTCAATTAAGGTGACCATATCGACCGATCCATCTTTCTGGTAATGTTAGAATTAGATAATCACCTGATGGCTAAAATGTGCAGCTGGTGGTAAAGTTGGTGGTGGGATTTTTGAACATCAACTTTGAACTATTGTTAATTATTCGTGTGTTTCAAAACTTAAATAATCAATAAATGCAATAAACAACCTTTTGTGAGGCTTTTTAACGTTAACATTCAAACAGCTTCTTCCTAACCCTTGAGAATTGAATACTTGTATGAAATTTTTTACTCAAAATAGTCCATACTACCAGCTCGTAAAATATTTACTAATCCTTCCGAAACACCCTGCATACACACTCAAATGCGTTTCATAATCAAACAGCTTAATTATTGTTATGTAAAATAATATTATTTTTTCTATGACCACTAATGTACAGCCTGCATGCAAAGTACGAGTCCTAACGCACGGTAAGCAAAACGCACACTTGGCTAGAAAGATCGAAGTAGCCTTACGTCAAACTCTTCCTGCATGTCCAGTAAATGAGTTATAACGCATGGTAAGCAAAATGCACACTTGTCTAGAAACGTCAAAGTAGGCTTACGTCAATATTGACAACGTAATTACATGTGTATTTTAGCCAACAAGCCGTTAAAAACGTAGGTATTATGTGTTCGTAGAAAAAGTACGCTACATAACACGAGTTGTTAAGCAATTACCCACTCATGGAAATGCGCACTCGCCGCTACGCGGCTTCGTGCGTAGCTTTTCCACTCGTGCGTAATATTACAACTCTTTTTATGTAATATACTATTATCTTTTACTGTCTTTTGTTGAGACGCATTGCCGTTTATATTAAAATACATACATTTATAGAGAATTTCAATTTCGGACTTCGTAACGAGGGACCATATACGAGGTATTATTGAAGTTGTTTTTGATAAACGAGAAACAAAAAAAAATCACTAGTTATAAACTATTTGGCTTTTGTTTAATTAAAATTAAAGTAAAAATGTGTTGCGCAGCACATGGTAAAGTAATTTTCAGGTAGACTAAAAATGCTTAAAAATGTAGACATATCCTATTCTAACGATCGTATCAATATATCCAACTTCCAAAATATTATTTACCTACACCAAGAAAAACTAGAATGATGGATAATTAGATTCTTGAATGGTTAAGCGTTTCTTACATAAAATATAAAAGTGATATTTAATGACACTTACATAATTGAATCCCCCAAATAAATTTTGTTTTAATATGGTTGCTGTAATGTTTCTGGATTATTAAAAAAGACAATATGCGAAATTTTACATATTAGTGAAAATTTAACAGTTACCTACCTGCGAAACGAAGGAAAACGGATTGTTCAATGGCACTGTAGTTCACGGATATCTTATGTGCATTCAATCGTTTTCATTCATACGTAAAGGGTTAGTTGGTTGGCTGACTGGCCGTTCGAATATAATGGGTATAGAGCATTTCAGTACTTTACAATTTTGCAATAGATCACTCAAACGAACCGAAGGTGATTCTATTTTAATGCAGCAACATGTAGATTCCAACACACTATCCTCAATATACTAAATTGGAAATGCCATGAAACTAGTGGAAATTCCGCAAATCAGCTTCAATATTAATTTACATAACACTATTTTATACTAAGCTGGGCAAACAAATATTTTGCAGAAAAAATGGACAATTGTAACAGTGTGGCTTTAAATCAGGGACTGAGAACGGAACGAAAACGAAAACGTTAAACGAAATTAACCGAAATTTTTTAAGAACGAAAACGAAACCGAAAACGAAATTATTATTTTTCGTTCAAGAACGAAAACGAAATAAATGTTTTCCAAAACCGGTTTTAACCGGTTTTAACCGGTTTTAACCGGTTTTGTCGCTATTTCAATTTTATTTGTTAGGCTGCGGTTACAGTACAGCCGTATTCGCGCGATGGGCTTCGCGCGTATGCGACCGTATACGCGCGAATCAAAGAAACCAATGCAAGCATATGAGAGTGGTTTCGAGCGAATTCTCGCTTGTAGTGTAACCGCTCTTATATGCTTGCATTGGTTTGTTTCAGTCGCGCGAATACGGACGCGTACGCGCGAAGCTCATTCGCGCGAATACGCTTGTACTGTAAACGCACACTTAAACACAAACGCGAATTTACCTTCTGTGCTGTGGAGACTCCACGAGGCAGTAAAAAATCTCACTTGAAATAAGTGAGCTTCACTTTTCTCCATATATTTACGTGAATATGTATTAACAACTTAATTGTTTATACTTGCAATTTCGTGTAATACAATTAACGGTACAGATATTCTCTATTTCTAATTTGTTTTTTAGATCATCAATATAGAATATACTATATACACTTGATTGGATATATATTATCAATGTGTATGTTTTATTTGCGTTTAGACATAATAATAGTAAAATTTATTCTTACTTCGAAAAGGACTAATGAAAAAGAAGATTTATTGGAAGATGTATTGCTAGTAAGATTTAACGGAATGTGAAAATGTATATTGTATGGTATGTACAAACTATAAAGTTAAAGTATATTTCAAGTTAATATAAGTTTTTTTTTTAATATCTTTTTTATTTATAACATTT
This sequence comes from Elmis aenea, assembly GCA_947652605.1. Classification (NCBI taxonomy): domain Eukaryota; kingdom Metazoa; phylum Arthropoda; class Insecta; order Coleoptera; family Elmidae; genus Elmis; species Elmis aenea. The sequence goes on along the minus strand of OX393577.1, from coordinate 51,598,968 downwards.
AGTAAATTATGCACTTGAATTAATTCTTTTGTCTTTTAATATAATTACAGCAGGATCTTATTTAATTCAAATGCATAGATTTTTAGTACTAAAAGAAATTTAAAACAGCACTTGCTAAATTTTCATATTTTTAGATAAAGATCGTGTGTCTAATTTAACCTAATCACGTTGTGTTTTTGCACCTTACGGTTGTTAAACCTAATAAAATAATAAAAAAATAATGTGTCTAACGATTTGGTAAATTTAATATGGCGATAGTTCGCCAGTCTAAAATATGCTGTCCGTGAGCATCAAACTCCATCGGCATCGTCATCGTTTATATTTTAGTTGAGACGCAAATATTGTAATCGTATTTATACAGGGTTAAGGTGACTAGAAAAAAATTGATTTTTTGACGACAAAAAAATATTGTAAAACCGGTTTTAACCGTTATTATTTCGGTTCACGAAAACGAAAAATGATTTTTTTCGGTTAGAACAAAAAGAACGAAAACGATATATTTCGTTTTCGTTTCGAACAGAAACGAACGGATTTTTTTTCGTTTTTAGCCCCTGCTTTAAATGTTTAATCTAAGAAAGGGAAAAAATACAAAAAAATATATGAAAGCAAATGTAGCCAAGATGACAATGATTACGCTTAGAAGTGCCGTAACGATGGTATGAAGCGCCTGTGGCAAGTGTCTAACTTGCACCCTCCCCCCACGCCCCTAACCCAAAAATGATCAAAATTTTTAAAAATTTAAATGTAACAAGTTAAATTTTATTAAATGCAATATGTTAAATACTTAGTATTAACCCCATCAAAATGAGTTACCTGTAAAACCAATTATGCATTGGCATAAATAAATAATCTATTAAATAAATTGTTATTCAAATTCTATGACAAATAAATTAAAGAAATACAAGATATAGGTATTATATGTATCAATTTAAGTAAAAAAAAAGAAATGTTGGTTTCAAAGATTATATTAATTCATGCAAGTAAACAGCAAAACTTCCCGTATATCTTAATAATTTATTTTTCTCACAACCGTTGAAAAATGTTGTTATTACCTTATCAAAAATAGTGGGCAAAACGACATTTTACTCTCTAGTGAGCTAAAGTGATTACTTTGCTCCCTAGAGAGCAAAATTTGTTGAATTGTCATGGTAACGTCATGGTAACGTCGTGTAATAGCGTTTTTAGACAGCGAAACTGTCATTCGTGTCAAATACACAACTGACATTTTAAGGTTATATTTAATGTAGACGTTTTGCTTTTCATATTTTAATCGCATTTTTCAACGGTTGTGAGAAAAATGTAATACACAACTCGTGAGCAAAGTACCTTTTCTCGCTCAACTGCCGTGCCCGCACTCGCCTACGGCTCGTGCGTGCAATTAGCAGTCTCACGAGAAAAAAAGTACTTTGCTCACTTGTTGTGTAAATAACTATTATTTTCGTTTCATTAAAATATAAATCATTATTCATGCATACAAATACAAGTACAGATATTGTTAAGTAAATATTTAGTTAAACCAGATGCACTGTATTCACCAAAGTTTATTTTGCCAATTTCATAATGCATTCTGTTGCTTTGTGTTACTGTGCTATTGTTTACTGACTTTTGACTGCCCGTTAATAAATTGCCATTTTAGTTTGTTTTCCGTGTTTGTTTTGCTTCCTCTACTTTATTATAGTAAATGTTGATTCTCCGAAAGCCATGTTTCATAATTGTGTATAGTTCTTTATTGGTCTAAAGACAAGCTATACCTTTTGAAAAATATTGTGAAATATCGCAAACAAGAACAACTGCTCGAGCAAAATTAGAAAATTTATTATTGTATCAGTCATTTCTGAATTTGAGAAAGAAATAACAAAGATATAAGGCAAACTACGCAGGTATTCAAAAAGGATATTTCATCGTTTTAAACTACAGTAATTTATTTAATTATTTACAGTAAAGTTTTGATAAAGACATAAATATTACCCAATATTAATTATATTTTTATTTTAACATTTTATTCAGCAGAAAAGGGAGTACTTTGGAAAGAAATATGTAGATCTATTTTACATGTCTAATAATGAGCTAATCTTCACCGAGAAATAGTTGCTTGTTGCAATAATAAATTCCGAAGCATTGCTGAAAACCAGTGTATGTAATTGTGGTTGAATTAATTGCATTAATGAGGTAAAATTAAGCAGCATTAGGGAATTGCAAACAAAAGTGCGATTCATTCGGTGATTAACAACAAAAACAACAACACAGAGCAATGTGTATCATATTAAAAAGCTTTAAATCCAGCAAAATCAGCGAAATACTGAATACATTAAATTAGCTCAGTATTTGTTTTACATTTAATTGCTTGTTACTAATATATCAGAGCTGAACGACCAACAAGACGACCTCGAACAATACGGCAGAAGAAACTCGTTAAGATTATTTGGCGTTCCACAAAAACCCAACGAGGACATAGGTGAAGTGATTACAAATATGCTGAGAGATAAGTTAAACATAGAATTACCCGCCTACGCTATTGATATCGCTCATCGGCTGCCAGGTAAACCAAATACACCAGGTCCAATAATATGTAAATTTGTGCAAAGGGCAACTCGAAACCTCATATACAACAATAAGAGAAAACTTAAAGGAACCAAAACAGTAATTAGGGAAGATTTAACACTAAAACGTGTACGCTTACTAAAAACTCTAATGGATAAATATGGTAGCAAAAATATTTGGACTTTCTACGGTGTAATTTTTGTTAAAATTGAAAATAAAATTTATAAAATTAAGAAGTTATCAGAGATATATGAACTGCCATAGATGTATTACTGCGGGACAGACTTACATGGCTCACAAGAAGGCGTATTTTGTGTTTCTATTTTATTTGTATTTTTTTTTGCCTTTTTTAGGTGGACTTGTTGCAGCTTTGAATTTGGCTTGGTTTGGTCCCTCCAGTAAGAACTATTGATAATTATTCTCATTATTTGGTTATAATTTAAGTAATCTATTCATTTTGAATATCTTTGGTAAGTAAATTTTACTCACTTTAATACTTAACAGCTCTAATGTTTCATTAAAATGTGTACCAGTAGCAGTAGCAAAATTATTGTATCACATCTGAATGTAAGATCCTTATCGGCTCATTTCCGAAATGTTGAAGATCTCATATTATGTAAAGATGTGGATGTCGTGGGAATTAGTGAAACTTGGCTTACTAATAATATAAACAGTAGTTCAATCTCGATTCCTAATTATACACTATTTAGAAAAGATCGGGATGGACGAGGTGGGGGAGTTGCATTATATTTAAAAAATATATTCACGTATAAAAGTATTGACGCATCTTCAAATATTGAGCAATGTTGGATAAGCCTAAAACTAAATAAAAAAAAGATTGCAATTGGAGTTTGTTACCGTTCGGAAATACATGAAAAACATTTTTTTATCGATGAGTTAGAAACGACACTATCCTCAATTGTACCCTCGCATGATGTTACTGTTCTCTGTGGGGACTTAAATTTCGACATGCTTGACACAATAAATATATATTGTAATAAATTGCTAGATATGATGGACAGTTTTAGCTTGCATCAACTGGTTACTACCCCAACAAGAATATCTCAATCTAAGATAAGTCTGCTAGATGTTATATTTATAAATAACGTAGAATTAGTCCAAAATGTGACTGTTGAAAGTGTAGAGGGTGTTGCAGATCACGAGAGAGTTTCTTGTGTTATTGCCTTGACTAAACCTAACTGTGAAAAATACATAACTTACCGTGATTTCAAAAACATGAATTTACCTCTTTTTCATAATCATCTGGCATTAATTCCATTTGATGAAATATTTTACATGTGTGATGTTGACCAAAAAGTAAGTTTTTTAAGTAATCACCTTTTGAATTTAATAAACATTCATTCACCATTCGTTCACCGGCGTGTAACCAAACCCTCGTCTCCTTGGCTTACAGAAAATATAAAGTTAATGCAGTCTTTACGCAACAGTGCTTTTAGTAAATATAAAACTACGCGTAATGAAAATGACTGGGCCTACTATCAACAGCTAAGAAACACTACTTCTTCAGCCATTAAAGCCGAAAAAAAAGCATACATTCAACATAAAATGAAAAATAGTGCTAATAATATGTGGAATGTTTTAAGATCGTCCAGCATATTAAGAAATAATATAACAACTTTGCCACATGAATTAAAAAATGTTAATGAAATCAACTCTTATTTTTTGAGCAGCCAATCAAACTTACAGCAAGACGTCACTGAAATGTTAGATTACTATAATTCTAACAAATTAGTTGATACAACTTTCTCCTTCTCATTAATTGATGAGGAAACTGTGTTTGATTTAATCAATTCTATATCCTCAAAAGCTGAAGGTTATGATGGCATTAATATATATCTTCTTAAGTTAACATGTCCTGTAATTCTACCATATCTAACCAACATTATCAATACTTGTTTATTAGAGGGTAAATATCCAACATTATGGAAACATGCAATTGTTAAACCTTTGCCTAAAGTTAAAAATCCAATAGATTATAAGTCGCTACGCCCAATTAGTATTTTACCAACAGTATCAAAAATCTTGGAAAAAATTGTTGATACTCAATTACGTGAGTATTTAAACTTGTACAATGTAATACCATCTACACAGTCAGGGTTTAGGAGAGGCTATAGCTGTGAAACGGCTCTTACACATATTGTTGATGACATTGTCAAAGCCACAGATCAAAATAAACTCACAGTACTAGCTCTTATTGACTTCTCTAAAGCATTTGACACAATAAATCATGATTTACTAATATCAATATTAAAACATATTGGTCTTGACCAATCATCGTGTAATTTTTTCACAAACTATCTGCAAGGTAGAGTACAATATGTAAAAATTGATAATGACATATCAAATCCCCTTCAATTAAAAAGTGGTGTCCCCCAAGGATCTATACTTGGACCACTGCTGTATAGCATTTATACGTTCAACCTAAAGCAATCTGTGTTACACTCTGCAACACACTTCTACGCAGATGACACTCAGTTATACCTTTCGTTTACAAATGAAGAGTTTTTAAACGCCTCATTAAATTTCAATGCAGATTTAGATAATCTAGTTAAATGTGCAGCTAAACACAGCTTAAATATTAACACCGACAAAACAGAATTAATACTTTTTGGCCCCAAAAAGCTTAGAGAAATATATTTAGAAAATCCCCCTCCAATAAAAATTCGCTCCAACATAATCAAATTCACTGCTAAAGCAAAAAATTTAGGTGTCATTATAGATCACCAATTAAAATTTAACTTTCATATTAACAAATGTTTACAAATGGCCTACAACTCCTTAACAACAATATATGCTAACAGATACCTCTTAACTAGAGGCCAAAAAAAGATATTGTGTAATTCATTGGTACTGTCTCATTTTAATTTTTGTGATAGTGTGTATGGTTCATTTATTGATAGCGCCAATAAACAAAAAATTCAAAAAATTCAAAACTCGTGCATGAGATTAATCTTTGGCATTAAGAAATATAGTCCCATATCGCATAAGTTGAAAGACTTGAGATGGCTTAATATGTCTAATCGTCGTCTGCTACATGCAGCATGTTTTTATCACAAGTTGATTATTTCCCATACGCCTCCTTATCTTTATAGTAAAATTAAATATCGTACAGATGTGCATACTTTAAATATTAGGTTCAAAGGTACACTAACCCCTCCTCAACATAAAACAGAATTCTTCAAAAAGTGTTTTTCATATCAAATTACTAAAATTTATAATAGTATAGACCCTTTATTTAAAGGTTTACCTTTGAACTTATTTAAAATTAAATTTCATAATCACCTACTGCTATCGTCATTCAATTAGTTTCTTGCTGGTAGGTGTCGGTCCACGTCGGTTCGGTGCTGCAACACGTCAATATATTTATGTATTATATTCAGTTTCAAGGTTGGGTGGCAGAACAGCTGTCTTGTGTGACGTAGCTGAACCCCGCCTTGCGATTTTCCCCAAAAATTCTTTTTTCATTTGTTGTATTTTTTTCTTAAATGTAGAAATGGGAAATAAAGCCGTGTATTATTATTATTATTATTATTATACAAAGCAATAAATATTTTTTACTTCGTTAAATTACTAAATATTAAATACAAAACTGTAACATTCACGGATATTGGACCTCTATTATGTAAGATTGGTAAAATTACATCTACATTATAAAAAATTTAAAAAATTCGTAAGGAAAAGAGAATATTACAACTTTATTGCTTTTATCTTTCAATTGTTTCAAAATTACCGCTGTCTACCTTCATAGCCTACTCTAAAATATTACGTTGCTCTAATAATTTACAATAAAATCGTAATATCTAAAAAAATATTGGTTTAGGTGTGAAACTTGGTTAATGTTTTTGAAAGACAATCAAATTTTCTACAAGGGCAAAAACAAATAGCGTATTGTATTTAAAAAAAATGAGTTGTCGATGTTTAAAGTTTCGCAAGTTTGACTAAGAGTAAAAACACACTGTATAATATTTTTAACATGTAGATAGCGTAAAGTGTTAATCTATTGTCAATCTAATTTTTAAACGAAATTCTACTGCTTTTTTAAATAGCTTTAATGTTAAAAAAGGTGCTGTATCGCTCAAAATTTCCATGAAAATGTTACGAATAAACGAAATTCTACTGCCTTTTTAAATAAGATAAGTATTTTAAAAAGTTGAAAGTGCTGCAACGCTCAACATTTTTATAAAAAATGTAAATTTTACGAAAACGGTTAATTTTTGACCAATATAACCTTTAACATTTTTTAAAGTAAATTTTAAGAGAAATCCAAAACTGTAAAAATATACAGGGTGTTCTATTTAAAATCAAAGTTTGAGTCCGTTTTCGGTTGAACCGGAAGTCGCAAGCTTATGAAATCCAAAAAATACCATTAACGGTCAGATACAAAATTTCATTGTTATATCTGCAATAGTATTCTAGATATTTGTCTGTTTTCATACTTTTGCGCAACCCTGTATAGAAAAATTTAATTATAAAACTTGAACCTTCCAGCTTCTTTCTACCCCATTCCGCAAATATAAAAAACAACCCTCGTAGATCGGCTTCACGACAACTCGCGTCCCCACTTAGCACAATAGACCATGTAAAGTTTAAATATGATTTTTGAGATCATCGTATCTTTTCTCCGGACTAAGCTTTGATTTCATTTTTGAAGTATGTCGACAACCTTATCGTAAATAAACTTTTAAAGAATCGCAATAGTAGGGGAGACCGGGGCTAGTTGTCCCAAAATTTAGGTTTTATTTTTTTAAAGTCTTATTTTCATAATTAAAGATCAGTTTTTTTTTTCTGTTGCATACCTACATGTGTCGTGCTTTATATTCTGAATAGTTGTTTGAGCAACATCGAGTTATTTACGTGCAAAAAAATATTTATCGCGCGCGAGCAAACTGTGACAACTTACCCCGAGGCCGGGGCATGTTGTCACAGTGAGCGGGGCAAGTTGTCATTGGTCAAATAAATGTAGTAAATGAATGATGAAAAAAAAAATTGATGGACAATTTATAAGAAAAACTCAAATATAACGTCTAACGATAAAAATAGAAACAATACAAACAATCGAAATACATAGAAATACATAGAAATAATTTGAATGCAGATCAAACACATGAAACCCGCCTAGATATAACATCATCTGAATCATATTTGTGCAGGGGTGATTAAAACGTCCGCAGGTGGTGCAGAGCGATTTTTTTTTTATATGTTCTGAACATCTGTACAGAAGATCATTTTGAGTAATTTTTATGCGTTGGGGCAAGTTTTCGCTTGTGACAACTTGCCCCGTCAACAATGTGACAACATGCCCCGAGGTCACTTTTATGATTAAAATCAAGCTATTTGTCTCGAAATAAATAAACACACCCTAATAATTATATGAACTTTTAGCTGAAAGGTGTAGCTTTAATAATGTCATAATAGTATTCACTTTAAATCCAATCTTAATCGTCTAGAGAACCACAAAAACGACCAATAAAATTTACTTTATTGTACGTCAAACAAATAAAAATGAATCGGTTACGTAGCATTTATGTGACAGGGGCCAAACTCATATGAATGAAGAAAGCTACATTCAGTGCTTACGTAGATATGTTGAACATATGATAATAATGTGTTCCAGAATTGTTATAGCGATTGTGACAACTTGCCCGTGTGACAACTAGCCCCGGTCTCCCCTATACCTATTACTTAACAAGAGTTGTAAGAAGCATATTACGCACGAGTCGAAACTATTGCGGCGAGTGCGTATTTTCACAAGGGCGTAATTGCTTTATGTTATGTTGCATACTTTTTCTACGATCACATAATATATGCGATTTTTCCGGTTTTTTACACACTTGTACGTACGCTGTTAACTGTCAGGTTTGACGTAAGTCTATCCGGACATTTCTAGACAAGTGTGCAAGTGTGCTTTTAGCTTACCGGGCGTAAGGACTCACTTACTATGCATGCAGGCTGTATACAGTAATAGTCATTTACAATGTCATAAAAAATGATTTTACCGTTTTTTTGGCTAATAGTAAACACACTAAGGACTCGCTTACTGCGCATACAGGATGGGTTTGACGTGTGCCTAGTTTGATCATTTCTAAAAAAAGTGCGTTTATATTTACCGTGCGTAAAGACCCTTTTACTATGAATGCATGCTGTACAGGGTGGGCAAATTTCGATGTTTTCATAGGGAATCTCGGTAACTATAGGAGGTATCAAAAAACGGACTGGGCATCCTCGATCTCTTTTTTCGAGAAAAGTTAATGGTGGAAACTAAAATTGGTTATCGTCTTTTGTTTTCGAGTTATCGCCGATAACTCGATTTTTCGACTTTTGGTTTTATGACTGTATGATTATCACAACAACAAATTACAAAACCTTTGTAAATTGTACCAAATGAGTTTTAAAAGGTTTTACACCTTGTTTTGTTTTTGTTTTCACAGCCTACTATAATTTTGTTAAAAAAAAACAAACTTAAAAACCTCGGTAACTTGCGTATTATTGAAAATAAATACATCAACCCTTATATATTTGGAATGACAAAAAAATAATGAATTTAAATAAGTCATAGCCAACTATGGGTTCTATTTAAAAAAATACAACTTTACGTCACAACTCAAATTTCGTTTCTTTTTTTTTTGAAAAATTGACTACGCCGCAGCATTCCTATTAAAAAAGTGCCTGTAGAACGTCAAAATTATTTTTGTTTATTTTTATAAACAAGCGAGATACAGTCATAAAACGAAAAGTCGAAAAATCGAGTTATCGGCGATAACTCGAATACAAAAGACGATAACCAATTTTAGTTTTCACCAATAACTTTTTCTCGAGAAAAGAGATCGAGGATGCGCGGTCCGTTTTATGATACCTCTTATAGTTACAGCGATTCCCTATTAAAACATCGAAATTTGCCTACCCTTAACAATGATAGTAATTTACAATTGCGGTCGTCGGAAAAATAAATTTACACATTTACTTTTGTTTTCGGAAGTCAGTAGGTACCACAATACCTATACCTACGGAATCAACTACTTACTTTAGAAATATCATTCCGATTTAGCATTTTCAAGTTCGATTTCTTGAAATAAACTTTTTGAAGCGAAGTTATAATGAATTCATTAAAATTTAATGCTAATTACCGTTTTCATTTGACAGTTCTTTGAATGCTGGGATTATTTATAAATGCACGTTTTTATCAAGAGTTGTAAAGGAAAGCTAAAACTTTAATTATGTACAATCGCGACGTTTTAGCAGCGCCATCTACGTCGCAATAAATTATTAGGAAAGAAAAAATCTCCTTCTTTCATCTCAAAGTAGTCATAAGGCACCCTCATTTACGGTTGGCCAGGCACGACAGCAGCAGCCAATCAACCATCACGATACGTACTGTGCACTACAATGTAATCAGTCTCTCTCAACATTAGATCGACAAATTCGGAGCTATATATACACGTATAATAAATAAAAGCAATTGACAAAAACAGTTGAGCGAAACTTTCAAAACAAATATTTCTTAAAAACGCTTTTGGTGTTATTTATGGGCCATAAAATGGAAACAAAGTCTTTACTGCATTCTTACATGATAAACTCCAATAAAAGAACAGCAAATATTCAAATTAAATTAATTTGATGTATGGTTCAACACGCACTACCAAAATAAGACATTATACGCGTAGATACGAGAAATGCAAACACTAAAAACTCAATCGTAAGATTTGTATTTGCGTGTTTATTTGAACATAAATAAAACACCACGTTGGGTAAATACTAATTTGTGATCTTAAAGGAACAAGTAGTCACAATAATAACAGTAATAGTGATAATAAATATCATGCACAAACAGAAATTATAAAGCACTTATACGTACAAATACTTATTTGTTAGAGTAAAACAAAAACTTTAGGTCCAAGAAAGTTTTCAGTATTTGTTTTTGTTAAGTAAATAATTGGAACGGGATAAAACAAGGATAATAAATTTATTATAATTAAAAAATAATCTATAGGTATAAATTTACCGACAAATGAAATTATTATATAATGCATCAAAATTTGTGTGAAATAGTTATCTCAGTAATTATTTATCAGAGCTGCAAAGTTTGCTCAGCAGGGAGAATTATTATAGAAATAATTGAATACGTGGCATTTCTTTTTTATGTGGAAGGTATGTCAGGTTTAATTTGTACAATTAAGAATTTTTATAGTAAGAATAATATGAACATGTTTCTTCATTTTCTAGGCATATATTGAAAAATTCTTGTGGAGAAGAAACTTAAATGTTAAGTGTAAAATTTTTAATAAAATAAATATTTATTAACTTTGCATCAAATTGATGCTTTTTCTTTCAATGGTCTTTAACAATGCAATTAAACACTACTGGAGTTCTTGTTTATTTTTCAGCGAAATATACAAAAAAAAAGGTTGCCTAAATGGGACAAAAGTTAGCTATTTGGGAGTGTATATTAAATAGGATACTATTTTGTTCTAAATCTAAATCTAACCAAATTCTCAAATTCAAATATATCGGCTACCGTTGCTAACAGACAAAAAAGCTTTAGGAAAAAAATTTGCTAGATTTTTTAAAAATAAAATGGTGATAGTTAAATATTGATTAATAAATTACCATATGAAATATTTATTAATAGTTATTTATGTATGAAGCCCAAAAAGTGTAACTTTTTCGGCCGCGTCTGGTTTGCTGGCCTCGACTACGCAAGGCCGAAAAAGTACGTTTTGGCCGAGGTGCATATTACATTTTTTGTGCGATCGAATTAAAAACAATTTAAATTTTTAGTAATTTTCAAAATTATAGGTTAGAAACTACATTCTGTCACTGACAGATGACGGCGTATGTACTGCATTACCGGCCCTCTCTTTAGCAACGGCCGTAAAAGTTACTTTTTCGGCCGTTGCTAAGGGTAACGGCCTGAAAAGTAACGTTTACGGCCGTTGCTAAGGATAGGGCCGGTAATGCAGTACTTGATGGTTGCTAACGCGTCCGTCAAACAGTTGTTTCTAGTACGATCGCACAAAAAACTACTTTTTTAAATGACAAAAATCAAGGTTCTCATGTAAAAACCAATAACTGATTTCCATTGCTTTATTTCGACTACACAGGCTACGAAGCCTGTCAAAAATCTGGAACTTTTCGACATAAATTTCCGCTAGATGGAGATGTCTAAGAACCATTCGCCATAAAAATCCGTTAGATGGCGATAACTAAGAATCTGTGCTTGCAATAGGTGGGATCTTATTTTGAACAAATCTGATTTAAATATTCGGTTAAAACATTTTTATATACATCCTCTCATTGATTAAATTGGAATTTTGTAAGTGAAAGCTTATAAATTTCGCTGTCGAAATCTTATGCACGAATCGGTTCTTAGACTTATCGCCATCTGTGGGATAATTTACGTAACTAGTTACCGGCTTCAGTCGGTTTTATATGGGAGTTTTCCAACCTGTGTAGTAGACCATGATTTCGACCTTTGCTAATCTATGCTGTCACTCTTTAAACATTGGCGTAAAAACAAATGTAATGAAAAGTAAAAATATGTTTCTATAGTTTTGATTAAAAAATAGGAAATAAATAAACAAGAAAATGAAGTTTAAGAACAACAAAAATCAAAGTGTTTACTTTATTTTACATACCATTTGATCTAAGACGGCTGTAACAATTTTAAATATAAATATCAAAACAGCATTTAATTGCACAGCCTTATTTGATTTGTTTGATTTTGTAGCTATTAAGATAAGCCAGATCGCCATAATAAAATTCGAAATTGGGGCAACCTGCATAAAAATTCGAACAGATTTTTGTTTGTGTTAGTCGTAAAAACATAATTCATTGGCACAAAGTAGCAAGCGGCATATTTCTACATTACGTTAAAAAAAACTTTTATAAGTATGCAAAACTTTTAAGAAAATCGCCAAAACACAACCGTTTATAATTTGTCTTCGTTACTTTGTTTGTAAACACTGTATTAAAATTTATCAAATACATTTTGTCCATACATATCTATGTGTGTTGTGTATGTCGACCTACAGACGCCATAAGCATCCACTTTTTGATCAGGAACGAGTTTTGTAGGGTGTCAAACTAAACACAGAATAAAACTTACCGTCTAATTACTCGTTCCAATTTCGGATGCCCCATTTACACAACCCTAAAAAATAAAAGTTAAAATATTCAAGTCTTTAGATTTTTAAATTAAGAGATAAGTTTAATAAAAATTTTCTAATTTTCGTGGTACATAAAAACATCTATTATGTCTAAAAACTGCAACAAGGGAATTGTGTAATAGCGGAAGCTTTCATGCCTGACGTCTTCAGCAACAGATAAGATTATAATCTTGGACGACGCTGTCTTAAATTCATGAAGTATGAATAAAAGCTGAGCTTAGTATTAAAAACGCACCTTTTCTTTATTCCATTCATTTCACGCATGACTGTACGGCAGGATAAGAACAGATAACTGCAGCCTGGTTCTTCAACGCTAATTTATTACGATGAATATGCGTCGTGTTTGGATTGTGGAATAAGAATTTTCATCATTGCACAAAAACATGAGAAGCTACCAAAAATTCTCAGGTTAGTTAACATGTCATATTACTAAGTATTTATTTCGTTAGTTATACACAACAATCAAATTTTCTAATGAAGAAGCGCGAATAATAAAATAATTTAAAGAAAAAATATACAGGATGTTCCAAATTTGTGGTACAACATAGGGATCTAGCTTATACTAAAACCAACCAACTTGGTTAAATTGTGACAAAAGTGCAGTTTGGTGCTTAATTCAAATCTTAAATGAAAATTTCTTCAGCGGTTTTTAGCCTAAAACTAAAAAAAATATTTTATTTTAAGAATTGAGTTTCTTAATTTTTAAGAGACATCAAGACTCTATTTACTCATTTTGTTTTCTACATGCTGATCTAAACAGCTTTAGTATCTTACATTTCATCTTTTTGGACAATCATTAAAAAGTGATACAAAAAATTCTTAATACAATCATACCGGATGTAACTAAAATTTGGTAAACTTTTTTTCCTTTAGTTTTGTATTAAACTAAATTAAATTAAATTTTAGACATAGGTATATGATATGTCCAAAAAACACCGTTTACTTGAACGCTTGAACATAATATGTACACTATTATTTCACTTCCGTTTTCGCCAACAAAGAAAATTAACATAAACGTTTTTTGGACACTTCTTGTTGACAAAATGAAATTAAATTTAGGCAGGTCACAGCACACTTAATAAAAAAATTATTCGTCAGAAAATTATTTGAGGTTATAAAAATTATCCAGAATGGTGCAGTTGTATCCAATATTTGCTTTTTCTTTCCAGAAATGTAAAAATATTCAGGACAATCCATTTGAAATAATAAAGTTAGGATCATTTCCGGCGAAAACGGAAGTAAAACAATAGTATACATCTGTTCAAATAATAAGGTTTTTTTACGCATATCATTCATCTAATATTTCATTTATTTAAAGTCAAAACTAAAGAAAAAAGGGGGTGTACCAGAACACAGTAAAACCCGGTATAAAACACTAATTATTGTGCAATTTAAAAATTTAGGATAACGATTTTTATGAAATTCCCTTTGGAATGAAACTCTAAACCCATCTAAAATGTGTAAGCAAATTTTAAAAGTTGTCTAATATCGTAACCATATTTTAGAATATATATATATAACGGATTTCTCTACGGTCTGCGCCGCTTCTCCGTCCCCAGTCTCCATTCTCTTCTGTCGTAGCACATGTCCTCCTCTAATTGCCTTGTTTTCATGGCCTCATTTATATCGTCCCGCCAGCTTCTTCTAGGGCGTCCTCTTTTCCTTCTTTCGGCCGGTATCCATTCCAGAATTCTCCTTGGCCATCTTGTATTTTCCATCCTTTTCGTATGTCCGAACCATTTTAGTTGCTTCTTTTCGACAACTTCTATTATGTTGGTGTCCATATTCATATTTTCTCTGATCGTGTCGTTTCTGACTCTTTCTATACTTGATGTTCTACAACTTCTCCTGAGGTAATCCATTTCCGTCGTCATGAGTTTGTTTCTATTCTTTTTTGTCATATCCCATGTTTCGGCTCCGTATGTGATTATACTTTGTACTATGCTTATATATATTCGTTTTTTGTTTTCCTTTGTGATTGTTTTGTCCCACAAGATCGAGTTTAGCGTCCGTATTGTCTTTTTTCCTTTATTTATCCTTTCCTTTATTTCATCGTTACTACTTCCCTGGTTGTTGAGGATTATTCCTAGGTATTTACATGTGGTCACACCTTTTATCCTTCTCGTGTTATCTAGTACCAGATCTTCATGATATTCATTTCCCACTATCATATATTCCGATTTCTCCATATTGATTGTAAGTCCTGCTGCTTCGTATTCTTCTTGAAGCTTTCTGATCATATAGTTCAAATCATCTTGGTCCTCCGCTATCACCATCTGATCATCCGCGAAGTATAGGCTAAACAGTTTTTCGTCCCCTATCTGCAGCCCCATTTCTCTAATTTTACTCGTCCACTTAGTTAGGGCTTTGTCTAAATATATTTTAAAAAGTGTAGGGGAAAGACTACACCCTTGTCTTAAACCCTTTGTTGTATTAAACGGTTGTGTGTATGACTTCCCATTCTTTATTCTTGTGGTATTTTCGTCATACAGATTTTTAACTGCTTTTATCAGGACCGAGGGTACGTCTATTTCTTTAAGAGCATTCCACATCTGCGAGATTGGTACGCTATCATACGCTTTCTCTAGATCTATCAGCGCTAAATGTAGTTCCCTACTCCTCTGTGCTCTTTTCTCGCATGCTATTTTGATAGTAAAAATATTATCTACTGTGGATCGCCCCGTTCTAAAACCCGCCTGTTCTTCTGGCTGTTTGTCTTCGATTTTCTTCTCTATCATATTCTTCATTATCTTTGAATACATTCTTCCTATTGCACAAATCACTGCTATTCCTCTATAGTTTTTAGGATTGTTTTTAGAATTAATTAGTAATAACAATAATTTTTTTATTTACCACATTTATTAGTACATATAACTAAAAAATTGCAATATTATACAATATTCTATGTACTTATTGAAAATAGATTTGAAGTTGAATATTTTCTCATGGGTTGGATAGGTTTTGTTTAAATGACAATGTTAATTTCATGCAAAATCGCTCATGTCGTAGTTTTTAAAATAGTATGTTATTTCATTGCATTTGGAGAATCAAATATTGTGCCGAAAAAATAATAAAATTTTCGAGAGTCTAAGATAGCTTAAACATCTGACAAACTTAGGTCAGTTTTTTTTTTGTTAATTTAAACCCCAATTGAGTTTATAACAATGCAATTTGGTCTTTGACACCAATGAGAAGTTTAATTCTAGCCTAAATTAATAATGATCAAACTTAGCTTAAGGTTTACCCAATAGTAGTCCTTAGATTGCTAACATAATATAAATACACTAATTATTAACGTGCACACTACCGCACAGTCTTTGCTTTTAAACTTTTGCTTAGACTAACCCTTTTAAGTTTTCTTACTAATCCTATAGTGTCCAGGAGCTGGATCGCCTCGACGTTTACATGTTGATGGAGCCTTTCTTCGTGGCTCTTGGCAAACGTCTTAAAGGCGTTTGTTACAGTGTCCATGTTGAGGTCCCGATGTATGTCACTATTTCCGCAGTACCAAGGTGCATCAGCGATATTCCTTAGTGTTTTGTTCTGGAATCTCTGGATGATCTGAATGTTACTCTGTTTGGTGCATTCCCATAGCTGTATCTCACACGTCCATACAGGCTTTAAATTTTGCTTGTAAAGCAAAAGTTTATTATGTAGGGACAGAGAGGATCTCATCCCGATTAGCCAGTACATTTTTTTATATTTGATACCTATTTCTTCCCTTTTTTTGACATGACGACATGAGTATACGAGTGTATAGTTTTTCAATACCTCTACAAATAAAGTTTCTCAAACAAATAAACGATTCTTTTTAACTCTTAACATGTTCTTAACTAAGAGCTCTACGGTAATTTTCTTTTCGGATTTATATTCAGCACCAGATTATGCAACTTTGTTCTGATATAATCGACTTTGTAACTGTGAAGATAAGCGAATTCTCCATTTTGAACTTCGAATTTGGTACAATTTACGTAATAAAAAAAAACAACAAAGATAAGTAGTTTCATATCATAACTTAAATAGGATTATAGAAATAATAATTCCGCAAATCAATCAAACACTTGCAATTCTCAATACAGTAGAAAAGCAAAATGTAAGTCGTTTTGTCCATTGAAAAATTACTTTGGTTTTTATATCAGAATAAAAGCAATTGTGAAGCATTATAGAATATTTTTCAAAGCCGCAAACAAATTATATTCCATTTTTCAAAACTGTTATACGCTGCAAACGGAAATTAAATACAACATCCGTTTACGGATTCAGCGTCAAAACTGCATTTATCAAATTAACTGTAATTTAATTTCTTTTTGAATATGCAAACAACAATAGTTTTTTTATGGGCTTTCCTTGGATTACATTAGCAGCAATGTTACATGTATCTTAATTATAGATTTAAAAGAAGCGAAGACATAGATTCTGATACACAAATTTCAAAAGTATAAAGAATAGATAAGTTGTTTCATTAATCTACACAAGTTAAAGACTTTGAAAGATTATTACTTGCAAAACATTGAAGAACGCAATTTATAATCAATACAATATAACTAGTATAAAAGGCACACTGCAAAATTAATAAAATGATCTTATTTTAAGAAAAATATGTTTTACGTATAAGAAACTTTTCATTTATGAATTTTTTTAACTGTATTGTTAATTTAACGCAATGTTATGATTGTACGACACGTTAGTAAGTATAAATTTAAACTTTTAGTATGTTCTTTTTATTTTTTGACTCAAATGTGCAAATAGTAGCCCGGGCCTTCTATTTATAATCATCGTATGCCGGGCTGCAATTTAAATCCCGGCCACTATAAAAATATTATCAAGCACATTTCCACCTAAGGGGTGAGTACTAGGGTTTTTCGGATCCGGGTACCCGGATTCGGATTCGCCGAATCCTACAGCAAATATTCGGATTCGATATTCGGTCTAAGATTCGACGAATCTCGGATTAGGTCTCATTAATACTAACACAACTTCAGAGAAAATACTTAATTTTGCAACAAATATTACTTTTTGTTTGACGGAGAAGACAAAAATGAAGAAACCGAGCATTCAACAGAGGGTGATTGCGGAATATTGCAGATGACGTTCAGTTGTTAACGATGGAAGAAGAGCTTAATCATATATTGGAAACGGTAAAATGCCTTATATTACCAAAGTCTCAAGATAAATTTACCCACTTAAAAAAAATGCATTATTTTCAAATGCCAAAATTAGAACGAACTATTTAGAAAAAGTATATCGAGCAATCATAACAATTAAACCAAGGTCAACCAATTCAGAGAGAACTTCTCTGAAGATGAAGCAAAAAAATAACCCTGATTTTTATCTTAAGATTTTGCATTTTTTTAGGTTATTTCGCTTATTTTTGAAAATAGACATACAAAATATTATATCATTGTAAAGAGAAAAAAAGAATCTTTAAATCAGTCATCACCTACTACGATTGCCATTTAAAAAAAAGTTGTTTTGTCAAATATCTCGCACGGTAATTCATTAAAAAAAATCTGACTGTTGCCATCTTATAGCAAACCAAATCTACAAAACTTTTTTCCTTTGGCGTTTTTGTGTATTCGCAACAATAACCGAGATATTTAAGTTTAAAAATTTTGATCGATTTCGGTTTTTTCGTTATATCACGCAAGCCATGGATTTTTTAAACAAAACAAGATCTGGTTATACACCCCTAAATAGCTAACTTTTGTCCCATTTGATCAACCTTGTATTTTCATTATTTACGGAGATAGTAATAGTGTCCCATGGAAAAGTGAAACACCCTGTATACTAATATACTTGTTATTTTACTTCATACTATAAGACTTTAACAATGAAATACAGTGCCATTTTAACTAATTGAAGGCCGTGTTAGTAAAACCCATTGATGCGCTACTGACAAAACTGACAACCGCTGACAAATATTGTAAATATTGTACAATAATTTTTATGGCACTACAATTCATTTAATTTTAGAACTGGATTCGGATCCGGATTCGGATTCGTAAAATAATCGTGGATTCGATTCGGATTCGTCGAATCCAAAAAGACCGAATCTTCCCAAACCCTAGGTGAGTACACGTAGGTAACAAAATAACTTTATACATTTAAATTTTAATTTAACAACTAAAAAATATAACAAAACATTTGATTAATATTATATATCAAAATTTGTTTATGGATTAGGTTGGATCATAAGTAATGGCCGCTTTTTTAAATTTGAAAATGCACGTGGAAAAAATGTTTGTTTGCCTAAATGTTATTGTCATTTAAAAGGGAACTTTTTGCTCTACAAGGTAGTTCTTTTGTTTTTTTATTTGAGTCAACTTAAGTTAATTTTGAGGTAATGAAAATGGAATCTTATGTGTACAAAGGTGAGCATTTTCGACACCATTTCCTTTTTGCGTTTAATCAAGGCGTTAAAGCTGCTCATGAGATTTGTGCTGTTTATGGAGAAGAAGCAATGCCTAAAAGGACGGCTCGCAATTGGTTTACACGATTCCAAAATGGCAATTTCGACCTGAAAGACATGGCTCGCTCTGGACGCCCGGAAGAGCGATTGAATCAACTTCTTCATGAAAATCCGCGCCACTCCACAAGAGAAATGGCTGAGCAAATGAACTGTGTGCATAGGACAGTCGTTAACCACCTTCATTCAATGGGAAAGCTTCAAAAACTCGGCGCTTGGGGTCCTCACGTGTTGAGTGAAAACAACAAAAATCTACGCTCCACAATCGCCGCTGGTTTGCTCGCCCGTCATCGCTCGGCACGGGTGCGAAAAATGGTGTCTTTACGTCAATATGAAGCAGCGGAAAGAATGGCTCAGTCCCAAAAAACAAGCGACGCCGCTCGAAAAACAAGAAATTTACCCTCGAAAGACAATGTTGTGCGTCTGGTGGGACTAGCAGGGTATCATTCACTACAAACTTCTTCAGAACAACGAGACGGTCAACGCAGAACTCGATATTCAGCAAATGCATCCCCTCAACCACGCCATTCAGTAAAAACGACCTAATCGGCGATATGGCGTTTTGCTGCAACACGACAACGCCCGTCCCCACATCGCCAACGTAACAAAAAATGCCATTCAAACGCTTGGTTGGGAAGTTTAGCCGCATCCACCCTACTCTCCCGACCTGGCACCATCGGATTTCCATCTTTTTCGATCTCTTTCAAACGCTCTGCACGGCGTTTCGTTCCATAATGACGTCGAATTGGAAACTAGTTTGGAAGAATTTTTTAAGTGGACCGCGGGATTTCTATCGTAAAAAATTCTATAAACTCGTTGAACGATGGGAGGAAGTTGTAAATAACAACGTGGAATACATAATTGATTAATTTATTGTATTCTTTTTGTTTAAAATAATATAATTAAAATTTAAAAAAAACGGCTAGGTATTATGTACTTATTATCCAACCCAATAGTTCAACAAAATTAAACTCTCCTGTATACAGACTAACATAACTGGGTCATTAAAAATTTTAATAGCGCATCAAAAAGGTGTTAGGTAATTAACAAATATTATATCGTCCTTTATTAATTATATTGTACCTCTATATTAAGCACTAACGTACCCCTAAACGCTATAAGCAACTTTACGTGTTTATGGCATCGTTTTACAAATTCAGTCAAGTCTAAAAACAAATGGCACTCAATTCCCCAGAAAATAGCGTTGTGCTATCGATCATGCGAAATAAGAAGTTTATACTAAACATGTTGGCAAACTAGATCTAAATTTATAGCACACGAGCTCGCATCCCAAAATGGCTATCGATTTGCTACTTAGTGTAACAAGCCGTCGCGATTTTATGGTGCGCCTGCATCGGATAGAGTGGATCCCGCTCTCTAGATTTAATTGTCTATAAAAGAGCAGAAGGACTGTTTTATTTATAAGTCACGGGTTGTTACAATCGTTATGTCGGTATATATACATCGAGAGTTGCAAATTTTCACTATAGCAGCGTAAAGTGTAAACGATGATATTCTTTGTTACGACTGAGGTTGCATAGTTTTAGTTCCATAAAAGTATGTGGCAGTTTTGTGGCGAGGAGAGCAGTATTAAATTTAAAACGGTTGTAAATGTTTTTCGAAATAAAAGCTAAATAAACCTCGATGGTGGAATATCTTGGTCAACATTGCTACCTCTGCAGTGTATTTTGTAGCATATCCTCTCGGATACTTCCTTGTTTCTTGTTTTATGATTTATTTCCGTACGCATAGCGGTATCTATACACGTGGGGTGCTGTACCGAGGCTAAAAGATGCGTTTATCAACTTATGTAAACAGAGTAATTTAGTTTCGAGACTCACTATAGCCATCTCTCTTATTTAAGAAGCAATAAAGTTTGCTAAATTAAGGCAAAATAACAAAATTAAATGCTGCATCAAAATCAAAGCAGAAAGTTTTAAAAGCCACTATTTGTTTTTAACAAAAAAACAAAGTAGTGATTTTGGAGTTTGTTTTCCATGTTTTTAAAAAATATTAAGATTTTTAAGTTAAATTTGACTTTTTTTTTAATAACTTAGTTTTTCTTTCTTATTGTTAAACATGCCTCCATGGACCGCTTACTACGTAGTACCTTTCTGAATGTTTGTTAATGATGAAGAGAAGAGAAGTGTCAATTAAGTGAAAAGCTGAGGTATTGTTGGATTTCTAATCGTTTATTTTAGTCAAATCAGGACCGATAACTTAGCTGTTTATTTTTATGGAACTATTTCTTATTTGAACCTACTTTTTAATCATAAAATGGCATATTTATATGAGAAGAAAGTACATATGATTAAAGCTCTTAACAAAAATAACATCACATTTTGGGTTTAGAATGTATTTGCAAAGAACACGTAACGTTTGTCTACTGTGCGAAAAGTAATATGTAACAACAGGATAACTAGCTAGAAAGTTACTAAGAATTTTGAATTTTTAAAATGTTTGTTAAAACTTGTTTTAAGCGTTTGCTTAAACAATATGCAGTGTTTACAAAAAGTAACGTAACGGATCAATATGTCGTCTTGTGACAACTTTACAAAAAAAAGTTTTGTACAAAAGTTGTTTGTGGTAATTTACTACATAACCTTAAATTATTTTCAACTATCCACAGTGTTTTGTTTTTGAACACCGATACCTCACTTTGTTTTTTTTAAATAAAACGCTTAGTATATTTTATAACTTTTAGATGTAAAATTTAATTCTCTTTCAAAATTATAAAGGTTTTATGTATCTAAAATCAGTCGTTTTTGAGTTATTTAAGTTTTTATAAAAAGATTGACAGGAACAGGAGTCTAAAAAAATAATATTTCACAACTGGGCTATGTCAGAACTCAGAACGAATGCCTTTAATTCTTTTTTGGACAATAGTGTCATAATGATTTTTGCCAGTAAAAAATTAAAAATAATACATAGGGTGTTCCTTATGCCTGGTCCATTTAGTCAAACTTTAAAAACGAATAAGTCAGCTTTTTTAAATGAAACACCCTATATATTTTTACATTTTGTTATTGATAATGTAATTATCTTGGTCCAATGAATAAATGCATAATTTTAAGGAACCTCGATTTAAACGTAAAAATCGTAAAATTACATCAACATTATTAGAAATGTCGAAAATTTGTGAGGAAACGATAATATTATAGCTTTCTTGTTTTTATCTTTCAATTGTTTCAAAATTACCGCTGTCGACCTTCATAGCCTACTCGAAAAAATTACGTTGCCCTAATAATTTACAATACAATCGCGATATGTCGTAAAATATCAGTTTTAGGTATAAAACATGGTGAATGTTTTTGAAAGACAATCAAATTTTCTACAAGTCTATGTAAAAATATATAGCGTGTTGTATTTAAGAAAAATAAGTTACCGATGTTTAAAGTTTCACGAGTTTGTCCGAGCATAAAAAACACCCTGTATAATATTTTACAAATGTAGCTAGCGCAAATTGTTAATTAATCATTTGTTAATCTGATTTTTAAACGAAATTCTACTGCTTTGTTAAATAACTTAAATGATTTAAAAAAAATTAAAGTGCTGTATCGTTCAAAGTTTTCATAAAAATGTAAAATTTACGAAAACGGTTGACTTTAAACCCATATAGCCTTTACAAGTCAATTTAAAGAGGAATCCAAACATGTAAAAATATACAGGGTGTTCAGTTTAAAATTTTAAAGTTTGAGTCCGTTTTTAGTTGAACTGGAAGTCGTATAGCAACGTGCACTATACTTGTAAAAAATTATCCGCCAAATCACTCTACCGCGTTAATAAATTCTTATAATTTTGTCCCTATGTCTCTCAAAGGTGTTGCTAGAGGTCTTTGAAGATAAACTGAACTGCGACGCAGAAACCAAAATTCGTCTTAAGCGTTAATTACTGCGCCACCTAAAAACATACGTCTATTTCAACAACAAGGCTCTAACCCAGCGTTTCTTAACCGGGGTGCCGAGGAACCCTGGGGTGCCGCGAGAAGGCGCTAGGGGTGCCGCGAGAAATATTGATGAATAAACTAATCATATGTAATTTTTTTCTTTTATTTTGTTTCGTTTTACATTCGCAGTTTTACTATATAGTTTTTGATGATGCCATAAAAATGGTTAATTTTATTAAACAAAGGCCAATTCACTGGAGAATGTTTAAAAAGCTGCGTGAAAATCTGGACAAAGAGCACATAAATCTCTTGCTACATACAGGAATCCGATGGCCGAGAAGAGGTAAAGTTCTGAATAAGGTGTTTGAGCTAAAAGATGAATTACAAGAATACTTTTAAAAAAATAATAAAAGAGGATTTTGCCAAGTGTATTGAAGATAAAAAATGGTTCCAGAAACTAGCCTACTTAGCAGACATTTTTCGACGCAAGAATCAGATACACAAGTCATCGCAAGGCCCTGGAGAAAATATATTTACTTTAAGTGATAAAATTCTTGGATTTAATAAAAAATCTGAATCTTTGGAAAAATCATGTTGCAAAAGGAAATCTTGAAATGTTTCAATTACTGGTGGGGCTCAAAAGTAAAGTAGTGTATAAGCAAATTTCAAGTCTTATTGAAACCCACTTGGAAGAACTTTTAATTAGAATCGAACATTATTTTCCTTCCCTTTCAACACAAGTGTATGGTTGGGTTAGAGATCCGTACTCTGAATATTCTGCTCATCCTGAGAAATTGACTTTGGGAAAAGAAGAAGAGCTTTGTGGGCTGCAATCGTATCGTACACTCAAGATGAGATTTACTGATCTATCCCTCGACAAGTTCTGGATTTCTTGAAATAAGAGTATCCTGGCATTCATAGAAAAGCAATAAATATATTGTTGCAGTTTTCAACCTCTTACATGCGTGAGCAAGCTTTTTCTTATTTAACAAGTATCAAGAGCAAGGACAGAAATCGTCTTGTTTCAGTTGAAGATGAAATCCGTGTTTGTTTATCTAAAATTCGACTCAGAATTCATCATTTGTGTAAGAAAAGCAAGTTTCACATTAGAAAAGTAAATTTTATAATCTAAATATTTTTACAGAAATAGGGTTAATTTTTTGTGTGAATGAAAATCTCTGTATGAAGTATCTTGAATCGCCTGTTTGATTTCAATTTTATTTGTATAATCGATATGCTTAAAAATAAGTAATTCTTTTTTGGTGACGAGCAAAAAAAAAACTTGTCTTGTGAGGACACAGTAAAAGTCATCGTGGCGCCGACAAATAATAATTTTTATAAAGGGGTTCCCTGAGCAAGGAATACCATTTCAAGGGTTCCGCGAAGGTAAAAAGGTTGAGAAACGCTGCTCTAACCTATAATAATATAATGCTTTTAGAAAGGTGTACATTTCAACCGCCATCCCCTCTTTGCGCATGTCGCGGTTCAGTTTATCTTGAAAGACCTCTATAGGTTAACAGCAGTAAACAGTCTTCAGCATACGGTGATGGGCTGTTACCAAGCAACAGGTTCTTGTGGTGTGGCAATAAGACAAATTTATGCTTTACAAAATTTACAAAAAAAAAAACATACGAGGAATTTAAAGTCAATTATCGATTACATTATTACTAAACAAAGATCAAATATAAAAATGCAGGACGTCAGGGTAAGAAGAGGAGCAGACTGTGGCTCGGATCACTGTCTAGTAGAGTCAAAAATGTACATACCTTATCGTTGGAACCAACATACAGAAGAAAGTATAAACCCGAATATATTTGACCCACAGATCACAAGATACAATATTCAAAGCCTAGAACACGATAGCACTAAATACGTATACCAAAAGAGACTCAAACAGAAACTTACAATACAAGAACGGACGATTGAGGAAGAATACAAATTTATAAAAAAGTGCATAAAAGAAGCAGCCGAAGACGCTTTAGGAATAGAAGAAAAAAACAGGAAACCATATTGGTGGGATAAAAACATTGAAGAACAGATCGAGAAAAAGAAGGAAGTACATTTAAGACGACTACAAGACAGGGACAACAGAGAAGTACAAGAAGAATATCGAGTACTAAATAGAGAAGTCAAGAGACAAGTACTGAAAAAGAAAAATGAAGCGTGGATAAAGAAATGCGAACACGTGGAACAATATATAGGAGGCGCAAGGAGCTCAGAAGCATGGCGGATAATTAAGAACCTAAGGAAATCGGACAATCAACATCACCTCAATAGTATATCAGACAAACAGTGGGAAGAACACTTTAAAGAACTATTGACAGAAAGAAGAAGAAGATTCTTAAAAGAGGAAAAAATAGAAGAAGGAACGGGAAGTGAAACATTACTATAGATATATCACAGATAAAGGAAGTAGTTAGAACCATGAAACTTAAAAAATCACCCGGAATAGGGGGTATATATAATGAACTACTGAAATACGGACCTGAAGAATTATATGTGAGTCTGGCAAGCCTGTTCCAAAGATGTATAAATGGCGGAAAAGTACCCGAAGAATGGAGAACAGCATATATTACGCCAATCCACAAGAAAGGAGCTAAAAACAATCCTAAAAACTATAGAGGAATAGCAGTGATTTGTGCAATAGGAAGAATGTATTCAAAGATAATAAAGAATATGATAGAGAAGAAAATCGAAGACAAACAGCCAGAAGAACAGGCGGGTTTTAGAACGGGGCGATCCACAGTAGATAATATTTTTACTATCAAAATAGCATGCGAGAAAAGAGCACAGAGGAGTAGGGAACTACATTTAGCGCTGATAGATCTAGAGAAAGCGTATGATAGCGTACCAATCTCGCAGATGTGGAATGCTCTTAAAGAAATAGACGTACCCTCGGTCCTGATAAAAGCAGTTAAAAATCTGTATGACGAAAATACCACAAGAATAAAGAATGGGAAGTCATACACACAACCGTTTAATACAACAAAGGGTTTAAGACAAGGGTGTAGTCTTTCCCCTACACTTTTTAAAATATATTTAGACAAAGCCCTAACTAAGTGGACGAGTAAAATTAGAGAAATGGGGCTGCAGATAGGGGACGAAAAACTGTTTAGCCTATACTTCGCGGATGATCAGATGGTGATAGCGGAGGACCAAGATGATTTGAACTATATGATCAGAAAGCTTCAAGAAGAATACGAAGCAGCAGGACTTACAATCAATATGGAGAAATCGGAATATATGATAGTGGGAAATGAATATCATGAAGATCTGGTACTAGATAACACGAGAAGGATAAAAGGTGTGACCACATGTAAATACCTAGGAATAATCCTCAACAACCAGGGAAGTAGTAACGATGAAATAAAGGAAAGGATAAATAAAGGAAAAAAGACAATACGGACGCTAAACTCGATCTTGTGGGACAAAACAATCACAAAGGAAAACAAAAAACGAATATATATAAGCATAGTACAAAGTATAATCACATACGGAGCCGAAACATGGGATATGACAAAAAAGAATAGAAACAAACTCATGACGACGGAAATGGATTACCTCAGGAGAAGTTGTAGAACATCAAGAATAGAAAGAGTCAGAAACGACACGATCAGAGAAAATATGAATATGGACACCAACATAATAGAAGTTGTCGAAAAGAAGCAACTAAAATGGTTCGGACATACGAAAAGGATGGAAAATACAAGATGGCCAAGGAGAATTCGGGAATGGATACCGGCCGAAAGAAGGAAAAGAGGACGCCCTAGAAGAAGCTGGCGGGACGATATAAATGAGGCCATGAAAACAAGGCAATTAGAGGAGGACATGTGCTACGACAGAAGAGAATGGAGACTGGGGACGGAGAAGCGGCGCAGACCGTAGAGAAATCCGTTATATATATATACAAAATTATTAATGCTTTTGTGTGATTATAACTAACTGATAAACAGAAAATTAGGTAAACTGATGTCCTGTTTTTCAACTCATTTATAAAAGTTTTATTACCACAGCTTAACGCTTGATTGTCTCTTAAGATTAAGCGATTTTATTAACAAAAAAAATGTTGTACTTACACATATTCACGTTGGCAGTTAATTTTAGATGTAATTCAATTGCCAATGTTTATTTGTTAATAATTTCATTTAGTGTATAAGTTGTATCAATAGTTGTAAAACTATTTCGGACAAAAGTCTTAAGAAACACTGAACCTATTTATATTTACCAAACGCGTATGTCATTTATATTTAGCTTGTTTGATCAGATGAATAAAAAACGCCAACAGATCCACTTTGGTCATTGTTGTATTAAATTTACAAGGTCCTGTCCCCTTAAATCGTGATACCTTTCAGGGCAAATCAAATTTCATAGGGCACCAAGAAGATTAAATCAGGGGAATAGAAGGAAAAACAATGAGCTCGCGTCTGTTGTAAGGGTGCGAAGACGCTCGGAAGGGAAGGACTGCTGAATAAATTGAAACTTAAGGCAATCTTTGATAAGCTTGAAGTTATGTCGAACAGAGCTTAACTATGCAAAATAAGGGCTAAAGTCTCGAAGTATACACATAAATTGTACTTTTACGCACAAAAAGTAGGGCAAAGGACGTCTAAGTGCAGAGAGACAGAAGGCCGTAAAATGTACAACATGTGCGGTTACGAAACTTTCCACGGTATTTCTGAAACAAGTCGGCAGTTAAAGGTAGACATTGTCTCGTCATGTCCTTTTTCTTACCCAATTAGATTGCGAAAACTTCAACGACCATTACGTAGGACGTTTAGTCAGCGCGACCGCCTTATTTTCAGGACATAAAAACATTAGGATTATTACATTTTACAACCTAGGAAAACAGAAATTTGTTAAGTGGAAATAAGAAAAATTATGTACGTTGTTAATTAAGTAATAAACCTCCAGAATGTTTCCATAAAATTTTTTACTACAATAAAAAATGTGTGCTAAGCAAAAGAAATTCGAAAACCAATAAAACAATTAAAAAGTTTGCACCTAGATTTTTTTTTTAAAATTATAAACTAACCTATGTCAACAAAAATAAGTTCTTTATGAGTTGGCCGTAAACGTTACCGTTTTGTTTATTTACAATACAAACGCCTTAAGGTAAGTACTTATGTATCAAGTCCTCTGTTTGGTGTTCGCAGTTCGCACCACTATAAGTACTAAACAATTTAACTTAGGATAATAAAATCTGGTGGGATCGGATTATAAACAATTTAGCACCTTTTGGCACAACAGCGACATGTATTTATATATTTGTTTTTCTGTTGCAACGCCATCTTTAATTTTTTTAAACAGCACCGTGGTTCATGTAGGCCATCAATTAAAAAAAAATCTTAAAACACCAGTCCAAAAATGTTAATATATTAGATAAAAGTTTTTTAAAAAATTATAAAATGTCATTAGACGACTCCATAGGAAAAAAAGTAGGCTATTTATTTGCTTCCAATCTTTTGTTTTGTAATTTATGAGTTGTGGAAACTTTGTGTTCGTCATGGTAGATGTGTAGGTATGCCGTAGGCATAATGTGAAATCCGGCATTTTATAAAATGCTTAGGCATTTTGTAAAAAGCCGTCAAAACGAGCAAATTATTACTTTCCCTTAACCTTGTTTTCATAAAAAAAAAGCTTTAACCAACCTTTAACCTGATCCTCATTCATTTGGTCAGTAATAGACGGTCAGGTTAAGGGTGAGTTAAAGTTTTAAAAAAAAGAAAATGAAGCTAATAGATTTGTTTTTATTAAAAACAATTATGCCGGCATTTTAATATTTGCCTAGTCAAAACACGAGATGCTCGTTTTGCCCGCTTTTTATAAAATGCCTAGGCATTTTATAAAATTTCGGATTTCACACTATGCCTACGACATATACATATACCTACAAATTAAGAAAAATTATACATAATTTTAATTTATGGAGAATGTCAACAAAATAGTCGCGCAGGGCGCTTTTCCAACCGCATGACACTGCGCATAAAATGTTTTCAAAACTCGCGAAAAACTTAACCAAAGCACGGACCTTTAAAGAAGAAATAGACACTTTTTAAACAGAGGACCGTCTCCGGTTTTGTATTTTTTGGTAAATAATTACGTATTTATTGTTTACCTGTAGGTACAATGAATTATAATAAATAAAATGTTTTCCTAAGTTCATAGGGGTTTTAAATACCTACTAAATAGTTTTCTGTGTATTAAAAAAATCTCCTTACGTAACGATAAACCAAAAGTTTAAAAGTCAATGATTGACCATTAAACCTTATGGAGTTGTCTAATGACATTTTACAATTTTTTCAATACTTTCCCTATGTTACATATTAACATTTTTGCTTTGCTGTATGAAGAATGAAATTCTATTTAAAATGTCCCGCATGACCCATGGTTCCATTTGAAAAAATCAGCGATGGTGACACAACAGAAAAACAAATGAATAAATACATGTCGTAGTTGTGCCAAAAGATGTTACATTGTTTATAATATAAGCCTATCAATTTTCATTGTCCCAAGTTATATGGTTTATTAGTTATAGGGGTGCAAATACGAAACTGGGACACCCGGTATTCTAGTTGTTTAAAATGCATAGACTTGTTCAGATTTTTGTTGCCTTTTGTCACACGTGATTTATCATTAAAAAGCGAAAAACAAACGCTATTTAGACCAAAAGATAATCAAAAAGTAATTGTTTTATTTTCGTAACTAAATGTGCTATAAAAGAATTGATAACGAGTTTATAAGACATAACAAATAATAGCAATGCACAAAAATTTCGATATTTAATTTTAAAACTAAAAATTTACAATAAAATGTTTCTTTTTGCAAGTTAACTATGCATTTTTTTTAACATTTAAATATCGCTACAAATTGAGCCCTCAAATATGTACCTACCTACTTTTTGTTAATATTGTCGAATGTTTTTACTTTTACAATAAGCAAGAATGCCATGATGTATTTCATCTACATTTACCGAAAATGATTCATTAATGCTTATCTTTTATAAATGAATTTACTCCTTATGAGATGAAACTTTTTTTTATTGAAAATATCGCAAATGATCTTGAAATAAGGAAATTTAAATGGACTTTTTATTTGTTTTTGTTGGTGAACATTCACAACACTTTTTTTATATACAGACGGAGACAAACACAGGGTTGTGATATCATAATATTAGTAGGCTAGTCGTTTCGTCAATAATAAAACGTTTGTAGAATAACTTTTTCCGTCTAGATTTGTGAAGCGAGTGGTCCATTGTGACCAATATTAAGCTTAGAACCGTTAGGGAGGTGCGTGGCTGCGTAAATGGCGTCTGTATAAACGCAGTAAAAAGAATATGCCAAGACAACAAAATCAGAGATGGTTTCCTATTGTGTGCCATCTTACATTGCCTGAAATAACATTAGATCTGTGTTATAACAGATTTTATGAGCAAACCGAACGCCAGGGAACCCCGGAAATGGGGTTGACTGTGTAAGGGACGTAAAATATGCAGGGGTAGTTTTCCTTTAAGAGTATTCTCCTATTCCTGCCTGTTTTTGTACGTGATTTGATATTATTGTTATTGAGAATATACCATTTGTTATCGATAAATACGAAAGAGGGCTACGCACGTTTTAAAACGAGCACGATACGTGCTATAAAAAAAAGAAATATCTTGTAAAAGTAGTAGTGTCCACTAAATGTTTAAAAAACCTAATTTTGACAAAATATTTTAATTAGCAATGATTCTATTTAACCATTTTCAGGGAATTCTAGCGAATTACAAATAATAGCAAGGCAAATTTCGGCAAAACTTCTTCATTAGATATCCTCTCATACAAAAAGTAATTTATAAAAGAAGTGTTCCAAATGGGAATGTTTGCGACATTGCCAGTATCGATTTTAAGTCAAAAAACGAGTTGTTAATTTTTTTTGTTGAACTTTATAAGTTATTTGAATAGAATGACGGGATAGTGGTCCTTAGGTTTATAAAGAAAACTCTTTACACCAGCTAAATATTTCGGATCTTTATTTGATCCTTCATCGGTAGCTATAAACAAAATACAAAAAGTCCTTAGAATTATAATTTAAGTCTAATAAGGTGCTACTCACCGATGAGCAAGGATGTTTGAAAGCAACAAACAGATGAACATTAAAATTTTTTTCTCGAAGTTATATTTGCAATCTGCTTACTATGAAGCAATAAGCAAATTTGTTGACAATCTAAACTTGAGAAGGTTTACTGTGCAGTGATAGTAACCTAATATAAAAAGCAGTGTGACCACTTGAAACAAATGTAAGTTAGTTACTATAATAACAAAATGTAAAGGACAGCGAAAAACAAGTATACCAACAAAATATACACAAAACCTTTTGTTACAGATTTTTGTTAATTATTATCTTTCTTTCGTTAAAACTTATTTAAAGAGGTGTAAGTATTACACGTTCCTTTCATTACACTTTGTATAATTCACGTCGTGTGATACAGTTTTTATATACATTTTTATACCTGTATTTTTATATCATGCTCTGTTAAATCAACAAACAACAAAATTGTAAATTTAACCATCAAAACGATTTCAAAATTACTTTTTCCCTACTTGTTTTTTATATATACACTTTTATGTTTTTAATCGAATGAATGAATATAGCATGTATTATTCGAAAATAAACCTTGAGGCCAAAAGCAGAACAGAAATTAATTAATATTTTGTCGGACGTGATTTATTTTTATTGTTTTTTTTTATATGTACCGGAAAATGTTTTCCTTTTGTTGGAAACATCAATGGATTTTACAGATATTTAGAATTAAATCGAGTGCACAGAATGTAATATAAAATAGGCTAGGTCGAAATAGCTTTCATGTTTACGTTATATTTGGTATCATTTACAACTGGGTTAAAAATAATGAAAGTAGTGTTTTTTGATAAATTGACAGTTTAAGTAGATGCAAACAGTATTTTTGGTATCTTATTGGTATTTTGGCAACAAAATTTTTAAAAAAAAATTATATTGCGTCAAATTCTAAACTTTATATAAATTATCTTTATTTAATATTTGCGAAGTATTCAAAATTTCGATTCAGCATTCAGCGAATCGCGTAGCTCTTAGCTGCAAGTCTATGTTCGTTCAATTATTTTTTCATAATTAGGGAAAAGGATGAAATCGAAGTTAATTTTATATTAAATTAGATTTAGTACTTCGGCGTTTTATTAGTAGCTCTCGCAGCTACGACCCCCTTCGACTTCGACTAAGTCAACAAGCCTTTGTCGTGACCATATTACAAAAAAATTAAATTTGCCATAAAGCAAAACTGAACCAGAAATACTAATTTAAAATTAACATTTTAAAGAATCAATATAGGCTGTAGGCAATAATTATAAGTGGCGTTAAATCTTATTTAGGACATAAGAGTACGCGAATTAAATTAGCCATAACTTTTAACACACATTCGTTTCCTATTTTTTTATAATTTTGTAAGCCAACTAATTACAAATTAAGATCTTTGCCAAGTTTTCGTTGAAACAAAAATGGCAACTAAGGTTTCTTGTGCAATGCATACAACCAATTGTACAGTATTTGTGTAGAAGGAGTGCGGATAATCGTGATTTTACTGTAATTACCTAAAAATAAATGCTATAAAACACATTTAGAGGCGTTTTAATGCAACTTTAATTTACTAGCTGATTGACCCGGCGTTGCACGGGTGATTACAATTCTCTTTTATCAATCACAGACTACTCGCGCTGCGCGCTCGCGCTCGGCGGACGTTGCCAGACGTTTCCGGCCGTTCTTTATACAACGTTTGATCCGTTGGGTCCTAAATAGTAACTGTGCAAAATTTGGTCCCGATCGGTCAATGGACCTAGGATTCTATAGCGAACAAACAAACAAACAAACACACAAACAAGCTCTTTTATATATATACTAGGCGATTTACCCGGCGTTGCACGGGTGATAACAATTCTCTTTTATCAATCGCAGACTACTCGCGCTCCGCGCTCGCACCCGGCGGACGTTTCCGGTCGTTCCCGGGCATTTCCGGCCGTTATTTATACGGCGTTTGATCCGTTGGGTCCTAAATAGTAACTGTGCAAAATTTGGTCAGACTACTCGCGCTCCGCGCTCGCACCCGGCGGACGTTTCCGGTCGTTCCCGGGCATTTCCGGCCGTTATTTATACGGCGTTTGATCCGTTGGGTCCTAAATAGTAACTGTGCAAAATTTGGTCCCGATCGGTCGACGGACCTAGGATTCTATAGCGAACAAACAAACACACAAACACACAAACAAACAAACAAGCTCTTTTATATATATAGATATATATATATATAGATAGAAGATTAGCTACAGACCAATGTATTAATTCACTATTTAAGCTACTAAATACACATTATCTCAAAAAGTTACATTTTTGTAGTAACTTCTCTATTTTAATTTTAAAACAATAATGGCGCTTTTGATTACTATTAGTTAACGGCTTTCAAAAATTTTTATTCGGCCGAGTTCTTTTTGTAAATAGGTAGGTACAAATGTTCGATGTTCGAAACGCTATTTTTCAAATTTGACAATGAATGTAGAAGTACAAGACCATCAATAAACTTAGATTTTAAAAAAAGATTATGTAAATGGCAAAAATTGCCCCCATAAAAAAAAAATTAAGTTGGTTGTCATAAAACAAAAACGAGTCGACCTAGGAAAAATATGTGATCACCATTCTATTCGGCTTTAAAAGTTACCTCGGCAATGTTTTTACACATTTGAAACATTTTATAATCCTAAAGAGTTAATTGCGATTTTAAAAAATGCTATTTTCCGGTTTTTCCCAAATTTCTTGTATTCCGTTTGAGATATTTCAGAATTCTCTTGAGATTATTACTGAGCACTGATATTAGGAACTTCGCCAAATTTAAACCTATACTCTAGCTATTATAATAAGCGAAATCTCCATGTTTAAACTCGACTTTCAAACACCCTGTATAATGACGGTAAAATGTTTTTTAATGGACCTACAAATATAATTTCTATTGCGCGTCATTTTGGTGTTAAAATTGACAATGTACTTTAAACTGTGTTTTTTTACAAGCATTTGCCTTAATTGCAATAAATTTATATCGTTTAATATTTGCCGTGGTGTACTACGGGTAGTTATAATGATTTTGCCGGCCTTTGACTCCAGGGGATTTAGCAGTTAGTAATTGCAATCAAAAACAGATATAGAGCTACATTTATTTTACCCTAATTATCCTGTTTATCCCAAATCGTACCTGTTATCCTGTTAAAACCATCCCCTATGCTACCTGTTATCTTTTGTCAAGAAATTGTAGACCCTCGTTAAGAGTAAAGTGGATCCATTTTAAAACCCTGCAATAGTATGTCACACGAACCGTGCCTCATGGTTTAAGGCCAAAACTATTCAGCAGACGCTATCAGTAATGTAACTGGCGTTCATTTGTTAAACAATGTTGAAGTACGGTGTAGATATCACTACCGTCGGTACAAAACATTTGTGGGAGTGTAAGTTAGTAAGGTGAGATTTGTTGCTCAGGTAACGCCCTTGATGAGTTGCTTTAGCAAGATGTTGGGTTTAAGACTGGATCTGTTTCGGACTACAAAGGAATCCGGTAAACACAACCTTTGATAACGTTGCTTCGTGTGATAACAGCGAACGTATTTATATTCATCACTTGCACTGCTTGTAACTATATTTATCACCTGTTTTGCGTCTTGTAGGTACATTTCTAAGTTTATGTAACTTTCAGTTTCATTAAAAAATGTTTATATAGGGTAGATTGTATTTTCTTACTTCTTGGTTATCTACATTCGTGCTAATTAAGTATACAAGGGACGTTCAAAGATAAACAGGAATAATCAAAACGGAACATTTAGTTCAAACTGATTGTACAATTACAACCTTTAACACGGGTAAATATATTTTTTTAAACATTGCTCACTAAACGGATTACGAAGGAGAATATTAATTTCGATTAATATTTTTACACGAATAGTGAATCTGTCCTTGTGAAAAATTCAACGTAATCCTGATTCACTGGGTAAACACTGACATGTCTCAGATTTATTCGAAACTAAAAAATTACTTTAGAGATGAGTGTCTCTCTTAATCTAGAGTGTATGATTGGTGCAAGTATTTTAAGAGGGCTGGGTAAGGGTAAAACAGAGCTGGCCCGATTTAAATCAGCGATTATTTAAATTTAAAATCATGGTTTGAATCAAACTTTTTTTTTTCTTTCGCGATTCAACGTCACACGTCACATAAATTATGTGCACGTTTTACGCCGGAAATATTGCCTATTGGCATCTTATAGCTCAGGGAGAAATAAAGTCTACAGTATTTTTTCTTGTTAGAGACGCATTCCGGTAGATTTACTTTGTAAATTTTCAGTAGTAACTCGTGATTTTTTCTGCTTCAACTTGCATGAGTGAAGATTTTAGGTTTCCACCAACTTTTAACAAAAATAAAAGTTTCTGAGAAATTTTAATAAAAAAGCTTTTTCATTTGTTGATACTTTTTGAATGACGCTGAATAGAGGATATAATGTAGTGAGAATATAGAATAAAT
Source organism: Elmis aenea (assembly GCA_947652605.1). NCBI lineage: Eukaryota > Metazoa > Arthropoda > Insecta > Coleoptera > Elmidae > Elmis > Elmis aenea. The sequence goes on along the minus strand of OX393577.1, from coordinate 51,563,333 downwards.
TAGTTGTAAAAAGCAAAAATAGACAAGTTTATTTTTAAAAAAATCGTGATTTTTTTGGTTTTTTTAAATTTAAATCAATGATTTTTTATTTTTTTAATGAAAATATTGCCCAACGCTGGTTAAAAATGAACCACATGCTGGTCGGACGAAGTCCGACCAGCAACCGATAAAGACAACCTAACTAACTTTTAATTATTAATTATTAAATCCAGACGATCGGAGAATCACCGTCAGAGAAATTTCTAAGAAACTTGAAACAAGTGTTGGTAGTGTGGAAACATTAGTTAAACATAGTCTTTTTAGCAAGGTGAACACCAGGTAGGTTCTCCGTCTTTTGATGCCTGAACGCAAAGAAAGAAGATGGTTGCAGTCACATAACTTTTGCAGCATTATGAAAAGAATGGAGACACGTTTTTAGACTCTATAGTAACCTGTGATAAAGTATGGGCGCACTACTTCACTCCAGAGACAGAACAAGCAGGCATGCAATGGCGAAATTCAAGCTCATCACCACCACGGAAATCCAAAACCACATTTTTACCTATTTAAAAATTACGGCCACTTACATTTCGGATTCAAAGGAAATTCTTTACCTCGATTATCTCACAGAACAATAAATTATTAATGCTGAGTACTATTCAACAGTTTTAAAAGAGATTCGTTCCAAGAAAAGACTTGCGCAGGATTCAATTTGTTTTCTTCAGGACAATGCTCGCCCTCAAATTGCCGCTTTGTCGATGAAAACGATGCGTAAACTCGTTTGGAATGTCCCACCTCATCCCCCATACTGTCCAGATTTAGCACCATCAGATTTTCATCTCTTCGGTCCACTTAAACAACTTTTAGGAGAGAAGAAATTCAAGTCTAATGAGCAGGAATGGGTTAACATGCAGTAAAAATACTTTTATTTATCTGGAATTAAAAAAGTTCCTGGGCTCTGGAACAGGTGCATTGTTGTGGCAGCGGACTACATAGAAAAATAGTGTGTAAGTCGTTTCATTGAATTTAATAAATACAGTTTATCAGATAAATTCTTATTTATATTTAAACGTCCCTCGCAGTGTCGCCACTAGGGTTGGTATCACCCAGTGCGTAAAACTCATGGTGTCCGTTTCCACCACTTCTGAAACTCAGATACAAACTTGGATGTTGATTCTGTAGCATTAACAGCAAAGAGTCTGCAGCAAATGCAGTATTATTTTCTCACTGATGAGTGAGTAAACCATCCATGACCTCAGTATCTTCTCGTCATTTGGCATCATCTTGTAGAACCATTCTTTGGATAGCTGGCGCACAACTCCTTTAGCTTTTGCATCTTGCCTTCTCACAACACTGAAAGGTCCATCCTTGTTCAGAAGAACTTTCTCTTTTATAATTTTAACCCGAAAATGATCTGGAACCGGTACATTCCAGAAAGAAGCATCTGCTAAAATATTCCAATTTTTCTCATTAACTTGACTCATCATCACACTTACAGTATCATGGCTAGAATCATTTTCAGCTTCCACTTCTTTATCAAATTCGTCCACGTCTATTCCATGTGTTTCTGCGCCAATCTCTCCCATTTCTGCATAATGCATGCTGTTGGTATAGGTGGAATCAGTATCAATTGTAGGCCGATTAACAACGTCTTTTGATGAACCCTGGTCAACACTTAGTCTCTTGACATATCGAAGCATGGATACAGGTAGCGATTTTAGTGAGTCACATGGTGTCACCCGGTGTGACTCGCACCCCCCGCGCCCCTCTAGCTACGTCAGTGGTCCCTCGTGTTATGGAGTTAGGCTGACAATCGTGCTACGGAAACCGCGCTAATCAAGGAATTCGTGTATGTTTAAACGATAGTCAGTGAAAAGTGATTAAATAATAGACATTCTTAAAAATTATGCAACTCATCAGACTGATCAGAATATTTTATCCTAAAATAAATATACCTAATGATAATTTTTTGAAATTAAATTTTTAAAGTATATGGAAAAATAAAGCAAATTACCTGGCAATCCAAAATTTTTATCGCAAAAAGCTTCAAATGTGTTTTGTTTTGTCATAAGTTACCTATATATTTTATAAACAACGTAACTTAATGATCAGTATTTATATTCAGACTAGAAAAAAAATTACACTATTTATGTTGCAAGTTGGCTTAGAAATACAAATAACATGAGCTACATGTAGTTGTTTCAAGTCTCAATAACGAAATGAACATTATCTTTAACAGATCAGAGAAGTGCCTAATCAATATTCACCACGGAACGTTCAAACTTATGGTTATGCCAGTACAGTATGCGGTGTCTATATGGAGCTTATTTTGCATTAATTTCTGTACACGAGCTTTAAGGGATTTAGATTGTACCATTTATCGTATAATAATGGAGTAACAATAATTCCGAACTGCTGATAGCGCACACACATGCGTTATCTTACAGGAAGGGAAACATACGATGTTTACCATTGATGTTTGCGATTGAAACTCAGAACGGGAGAGAATGTTATCGCTTTGCTCAGGTTTGTGATAACTAGGCAGTTCACTTTCACCATTCGTACGAAACTGATGGCAAAATGGTGTTGAAAATTTGATATAATATTGTTTTTAATACATGCGGTGGTATGAATGCTTAGTCTGCCGATGCAAATAGGGGAGACCGGGGATAAAAGTAACACCGGTAGGTTGTAACAGTGCCTATAGTAGAGTCCTGCGCGGGTCCAATTTTTCGGACCCGCACCCGACCCGCAAAGCTGATGTTGATACCGCACCCGACCCGCGACCCGCACGATTCTGGTTTAATAGACCCGCACCTGACCCGCTACCCGCATAATTCTAAGTTATTAGACCCGCACCCGACCCGCTACCCGCACCCGACCCGCTACCCGTACCCGACCCGCTACCCGCTTTATTGTAATTTGTTTGACTTTCACCCGACTCGCAGACTTGTTTGTCTGCCGTCCAAATCGGTTCAATCTTGCTGAATCGCGCGGTAGATTGTGTGTGGCAGGCTTTAATGAGTTAAATGCGAAACAGCATGTCGACTTGCTTACAAAGCATTTCGTATTTGTATTGTTCATTGTGCGTTTGTACGATAGTATTCGTGTAAATACATAAAAATTGCTTCGTATACATTTTTAATCATATTTGTTTTCCAAATTATGTATTTGTTATTTTAAACATGGTAATAAATATAATAAGCAGGCGATAATATTGTACAGTTCATTCATATTTAAAAATAGTAATAAATTCCATAAAAAACTCGCTTCACTTGATCTGTAGGTACCATTTTATTAAAAAAATAGTATCAGAACGAATACCCGCTTTATTGTGTACGAATGACCGATACCCGACCCGCTACCCGCAAAATTCAGTATGTTATACCCGCAACCCGACCCGCTACCCGCAAACTTCATTATTTAAAGACCCGCAACCCGACCCGCTTTGCGGGTAACCCGCGGGTACCCGCGGGTCCGGACCCGACTGCAGGACTCTAGCCTATAGTTTCTTTAATTTCTGTTTTATATCGCCCTAAACGCTTTTGCAATGTTAAGTTACATCCAGCTCCCTACCTACATTGCTAGTTTTCATCTGTCATAGAGGTTAACTTTTTGCCAGCCAGAGTCACTATTTTCCGCCTAAAAGTTACTGCGTTGTCACATCCGTCGAGTAACTTTTAGGCGATCTCTAAAATAGGCATAAAAAAGTACCTATATTATTTTGTTCTAAATTTAGTTGGCTATTGGTGGATGCAATACAATTTGACGTTAGAATCGTGGTTAATTGTGGATTCCCTGAAAAAAAAATTGTGTACACTTGGGGTCAAAAGTAACAAAGTGTTACAACCAACCCCAATTAATGTTTTCACTTGCAAATGTTCACTCTTAGCACATAATTGGTGGCTTTCTTCGTAGATGAGAATATACAAGAGTTGTCGGAATAATTTTCCAGTTTGTTGTATCTTTTTGATTCACATTTTTAAATATGTAGGTACTTATAATCTTGGCAAACCTGGTAACTGCAGTCCCAAATTATTAAATTATAAAACTCAGTATATAATATTGGTTTAATGATGGAAATGTATGTAAAGCTAAATCATTTCTTAAAAAGCATTTTAAATTATAAAACCTATGTAAATTGGTAAGATCTGGTACTTTTGGTTTTCCTACCAGCCGCCATTGTTTTTATTCTATTACCTTAATATTTATAACTTAATATAAACAAAGCTTTAATCAACCCAACTTAATCTGACCCTCTTTTACCGATTTAATGAATGACGGTCAGTTTAAGGGCGGTTAGATTTTTTAAAAATAAAACAAAGTTATTATGATACAGTATAAATTTAATAATTTGGGACCGCCCTTACCTGGTATGCGATACTGTTCACTTATCATTTTGTATTGTACCAAAGATTTATTTTTTTATTTTTTCATTTTGCTAATGTGTATTTTTGAATAAAATATTAATTTTGTTGATGAAAACTAATATATTTACTCACTACTTATGAGCTGTGTAAATTATTTTGCCGTTACAACTTACCCCAATCATTGTTACTTTTAGCCCCAACGTTGAGGTTGAAAGTAACAGCTGTCTTACTAAAGAAATTTTTTTTTTCTAACAGTTGCTTTACGAAACACACGAAATAAATATCTTGGAAGCAAGACAAATGTCCAATCTATCATTAAACCAATTTGGATGTAAAAAATTTGTAATAATCTATGAGAAATTAGATAAAAACAAAAAAATGTTACTTTTATCCCCGGTCTCCCCTACGTAAATATTTAGGTACCTGATATTTTACGACTTAATATTATTATTTGGAGGTTTTTGAAAAATGACAGGTCCATAATGAGACGAACGAAATAATTATGCCTTCCTTATAACTTTTCATGCACTTGTTGTTCTGTAAATTTAAAAAATATGTAATTACTTAAATCACAAGATTTATTACTATAATAGTATGATAATAATCTGCACATATCACCATTTAATTTGCCCACCTATCTTTGTTAAAAGTACTTTTTTTAGCTCTCCATCTAATGTTTCACTAATAATTGTGCTTGTTTAATTTGCACTTTTTCATAAACTGATGCAGACAGATGCAAAAGCTGCAGCATAACTTACTCACAAGGCAAAAAAAGCCGAATGTTACATTTCCTCATTAAATTATTTCCATACACATACAATTCTAAATAAAAATCTTAAAATCTCTTGGACAATATTTTTCTAGTTTTTGTAAAATCTTTGCAGACCACATAAAAAATAATTTCTTACGCATTGCTTTATAAGAAGAATTTTGATTTGTGTGCTTAAGGGATCAGCGTTTTTTTTAAGCTTATAAAATTCATTTAATTTTAGTATTTACTGTGGGATCTAGATTGTGGGTTATTTCCGGTTGGGATTTTTTTTTCTCGTTTACCGCTAAAAAACAAATATTTCCTAAGAAAAAATTTAAAAACAACTACACTTATACCTCGTATATGGTCCCTCGTTACGAAGTCAGAAATTGAAATGCCCTACAAATTCATGTATTTTTATATGAACGGCAATGCGTCTTAACAAAACACAATAAAAGATGAAATACTATTATTTTACAAAACAATTATGCTGTTTGGTTATGAAACGCATTTGAGTGTGTATATTGCGTTCTTTACAAAAGTCACGAAAATTCGTTTGTCTGAGCCGCTACTCTGCAGTATATTCAGGCGTGTGTTAGATGTAGCTACTTTAGCTTGGTAGCGACTTGTCGCTCGACTGTCTGTCGTTTTTAAAATGTTATTTTTGGAACAAATAATAAATGAAATACAAATTAATACGTAAATTTTTCTTTTTGTTAATTATAATTTACTGTATGTTTTTAATTCTGAATTGAATTAAATTTTTTTGAAAACATGTCTAGTTACTTTTTCTCAAAAATTTTAAAATTTTCCCTTCTAATTTATGTTTTTAATTTCCCGGGATTCCCGAGATTCCGGGTATATTAATTTTAAATTTCTCGTTTCCCGGAAACAAAAAATATCCGGGAAATGTTACCCACTAGATCTAGAGTTTATAAGAAAAGGTATTTTCACAATTCTGTTTTCATTCTAATTACAGAGATTAGGTAATGGAGAAGCTTTAGCTTAAACATCCATTTGCTACACAAAAGAGTGCAAAATTATTTAAATGTACATCTAAAGAGGAATTGTTTAGACATGGGTAGTGTGAAAATGTTATCTCATTTAGCATTCCTCGTTGCGAGTCATTTTTCTCTATTCTTTGCTTGATGTTGTCTTTTTTTTGGAAACTAGTGCTTTAAAGTTCTATTCGGGTACACACAAGCTTGATCGGCTTTATTTTATAACACTATATTTATCCAAAAAAAAGTAGTAGATTGTTAGAAAAGGTGGAAGAGAAGCATTTCATAATATTTTTGTTCTGCTGATGTAGCCCATCAAATGATTTTCACCCTACATTTTGAGGGTGTATTTGTATATTTGTGTGTATAAGAAGTGTCACATGATAAATTAATTTAACATGAACATCATTTTTGTAAATGGCGTCTGTTAAAATTAAGTCTGTCAAAATAATAATTTCATGTGAGTATTTGCGACAGTAAGTATTACAAAATATGCAATAAGGTAAAAGAATCGTACATTGTTTTATTAAAATTAGAGAGTGACCAATCAAACGGATCTTTATTAAAATATCTACATCACATAAATATTGCTTTTTTATTTTTATTTAAACAAAAATTCGCACGCGCCTTTGATGAAAAAAATAAAACAAAATTTTAAAAATTAAGACTAATATTTCCATAATTAAAAATGTATCAAACAAATCTTTTGGATTTTTTTATATATCTTAACATAGACAATTTTTCTACATGAACAAAATACTTTTATTTACAACCATTTTTTCGGTAATTTTAAATTGAGGTAAAAACTTTACCACTCCTTATGGTTCTAATGTGAGATTGGAAGACCGGTTAACCGGAGCCTTTTTTCGATAACCAATAACCGGTTATTACGTCTCGGTTAACCGGCTATCCGAATTCTATGCAATTTTCGCATGAATTTTGGGCCAACATTTAAACCAAGTTACTCAATAAGCGTAGTAAGTACTAAGTTTTCACTTAAGGAACTTCAGTTATTTTTGTACATTTCTAACAAACGGATACAACTGGTTCAAAGGTAAAGCGTGTACCTAAATAAAGTGCATTTAGTGCATTAGTGCATTTAGTGCAATTAGTTTGTGATTAAAATAGATAGGAAGTTTTGAACTGTTTCATAAAAATACGATATTTTGTTTCACTATTTTTTATCGTTTGATATCGTATTCGTAAAGTGTATAGGGTAAAATTTCATGTTGTTTTTGTTTTCTGTGAAAAACGTTTTTTCACTTTTTTTAAAATTTATTTTAAATAAAATTATACAAATTTTTTTATCAACGAAATTATATCTGAGTTACTTTTTAAGCGTTTGACGGCACATGCAAAAAAAAACATTTTCAAGCAGATATATTAATTTTATTATGATTAAAAATAACCCGTTAACCGGTTACATGTGAACATTTTCAGTTATTGAGATTATGGTCTGGTTTTCCAATCTCTATGTAAGATCAACTAAATAAATATGTTTTGCAATATTTTTTCTAAAGCTTTACGAAAAATTATTTAAAAATTAAGCAATTATAATATGTGACACGGCATACGCGTAAACGCTTATACACACACAAGGATGTCATCGCGAAAATACTCAAAACGTGTTCATGGAATGTTAAAAAGTGTAAATCCGTCGTTATCTCAAATTCGAAAACTCTCGCGATCCCAATAATTTCTTCGCACTACCTATGGCGAAAGTAAAAAGTTTGTGCTTATGCTTAAAGCCTCCAATTATATTATAAATAAATGAATTCAAAACCACCATCTTTAAGACAAAAGTCTAACAACAGGTAGCGGGTTACGCGATCCGCCTTCTTGATACGAACAGCTTATTTGGCAATATTATAGATCGGCTTATATAAATTATATGTTTCAACGAGAACATGAATCGTTAAAGCTGTTCCGATTATCTTGATAACTTATCAAATCCGTAGAAATATATCTTAATATAGCCCTTGCGTTTCACACTAGATTACACAGCAGAAAGCTGTTAGCATAATAATCGTAAATAAGTGTAATACAAAATAGCCTAACACGTATTACGGACGCGTAATGTTTATCGACGCGTTGTGTGCTTTTACATTGTTTAGTCCCCGGCAGGTAAATTGTGAATATTAATTCCGTTTCAAACGTATTGCCTTATAACAATGTCAGCATTCAAGGTATCAGGAGATAGCGCTGCTATAGTAAAGCTTATTTGAAGCTTTGAACTTGCAATATTCGGGTCTTTGACTCTGTCCTCTATATATAGTTAGCTTTGATTTTAAACAGCATATAAATGTCTTGTTCTACAACCAGGGCCCCCTTAATTACACCACCGGCATTTTCTATTACCCCGTAATATACAACTTGCGCTGTTAACACTTTATAATATAGTGTGATATGAATTAAATTTTCTCTTTCATGTTACACGATAATTAAATTTAGGTGATCCTAAAAGTATTAAATTTGCCGACCGTTACGATCAGGGTTATTAGTTATTTTTAATTATTAAAGAAGCTTTATCTGCTTTTATGAATAAAATATTAGAAATATGAAAGCACCATGGCACTATGGCAAGTTTTTGTATTATTATGTATGATTAGAAGAGTAGTTGTAACAATATTTTTGTGGCAAAACTCTATTTAGCACTACCCTAACGAATGTTTCCTTGAATACCCCAAATATGGGATTAAAAATTTAGGTTGCTACCATGGACTTTCGGCCTTTAAACGGTTTGATCTTTGAACAACTCGAAACTCGAACAAAAATTAGATAAAAATCTTGAAACAACAAAATCTTGAAAGTCGGAACAAATCTTGTATATGCAGTCTGTCTTAGAAGCGTTTTATTTATTTCTTTGGGTATTGTTTAAATATTTGTTATATATATTATCAATTATTTATAGTGAAGGATATACTTTAATTAAAATACTTTGTTTCACAAAGTATACATGTGCGTCTGGTTTTACAACGTATCTAACTTAACCTATATTAACAGTGGCGTACTAGCACGTATTTATTTTTAACAACTCTCACAGGTATTTTTATTTTATCTTTAATGTTAAGCGCACCGCTTAGGTTGGGAACTCTACATTAGTAAAATAAAATAGGACACAAACGGTCTCTAGGAGTTTGATTATAAGGCAATGAAGCATGTAAACTCCAAAGAAAGATATACCTATAGCACAAATAAATGTAATAGATTACAATACATGGAAAAAACATTATAGCGAACTGTGGTCTGATGAGAATGAAGTAAAAGAACATAAAAAAACAGTAATAGAAGACCAAAGTGTAATATCACATTAAAAAAAAACTTACAGACGCAATGAAAAATGCAAGAAACAGAAAGGCAGCAGGCTTAGATAACATAAATATGGAACTATTGAAACAAGCAGACCTCTCCCTGAATAGCAGATTTCACCAACTAATACACCTCTGCTGGAAAAAAAACACCGAATACTATAGGAATGGACAATAGCCAAAGTGGGGGTTGCAATTTTGCGACTTCGATTACTTTTAACTTTAACACTATTTACGAAAGTTGAACTTTACTTCATCGTTATAATTACTGAACACACTTTATTGTTTATTATTACTAAACATACTTTGTCATTGTTATACCCTGGTCCTGGTTATCTGTTCCCTACTCCAATTTTTAATTAAAAACAAATTTGATTTTTTTAAATAAATTTGCTCCACATAAGTTTACAAAATGCAAAGAAATTGTTATGTGATAATTTCGAAGAATTTTCAACAAAAAACCAAAAAAAAATTGGAAAAAACTAACCGGCGCCTTTCACCACATGCCACGTTAGCTTTAAGGCTTAATCTTAAAGCCATCATGCTCTTTGGGGGTCGTAGCTTGAAATCGATGAATTTACTAAAATAATAATTAAATTACTTGAGGAGCAGATTTATTAATAGAAACCATAATGACAATGAACAACCTGATAACTCTTACATTAATTTAATTAAACATTATTGGACCAGGGTATCGCGGCCATCTTGGTTGTGAATCAAACGATGAATGCCTGTTAAAAAAGATTATTACACAAAATACCCTGGCTAAGCAACATGACATTTGAACGGGAAATGCATGGTACATAATGAACTTAACAGAATTCGCTTATTGTGCGAATACAACATAGGATGTGCGAATACTGTTAAGTTTGCAGTCCGAAACATAAAACCTTTAAACGGGGTTTAATAAACTGTATTACCTCAATTTAAATCATATTATTTAGATAAAATATTAGCGTAACAAAATTTTTTTTTTAAAGGTGACTAATGCAATACAAATAATTACAGAGGCATCAGCTTGCTAACATCTGGTTATAAACTCTACGCAGACATCCTGAAAAGCAGAACGCAGGCTATATATTCGATGAGGAACAATGTCGGTTCAGGAAAAGACGGTCGTGTATAGATGCCATCCTAACGCTAAAATTGATGACCGAGAAACGAAGAGAATATAACGTAGAAACGCACATGGCGTTCATCGAATACGTGCAAGCTTTTGACAGAGTGAAGACCAGTGATGTGAAATGACGGTCATTTATGATTGTGACGTCATGACCGTCATGACCGGTCATATGACCGTCATTTATGATTATTTTTATAACAATGGTATAAAATTAATATACATATATGTAATAGGAATAATAAATAAAAAGCAGAATTATTAGTATCAGTATCTCTATCTGGGTATTGTATTCCTTCAGAGAAGGCTCTAGAAGTCGAGGGATTTGAAGGTGATTTTGGACTACTTATGCTGAGAGCTAATTTTTTTAAATAAAATTTTTATTTGCGTTTCAACTTTAATTGTACATGCTCTGGGCATTTCTTGCATGTTGTAATTAAATGTTCTGCCATTCTAGTGGCATGTAATCCGTATCTCTTTCTAAAAAATTGGCAAACATAAGTAGCTACCTTTTGCTGCGAACTTGCAGGATAACGGGTTTACCAACTTTCAGAATACTTTATATAGTGGTATTTACATTTTTAATAACGATATTGCAATTAAGATTAACACAAATCAAGTGACAACCACCATGTAAACTTAAAACTGTAATTTTTGGATGTTAGAAAAACTATCATTTTGAATTTGGGAGCTTAGAATGGTCACGGTCATTTAAAATCATTGTGACGTGACGTCATGACCGTCATGACAAACTGTCATGACGCGGTCATATGACACACTCACATCACTGGTGAAGACAAACAAATTATGGTTTATTTTGGAAAACAGAGTATTTCCAAAACACTTAATAAAATTCATACAAAATGGACGAAATATCGAACCAGGATATAAGAGAAAAACTAGAAATGGAGACACGAGAGGCTAAAAAATGAGTACAGAAATAAATGGAAACACCACATGAGTATTATGAACGAAACACGCCTTCCAAAACAAACACTCTCCTCTAGACTATGTGGAAGACGTGATGTTGGCACACCAAGAAAGCGTGTAGACCCTGAACAGACCTGATGGCCCAAACCATGAAAAGGAGACGACGACCATATTACCCATTCATAATTTAATGACACCAAAAAAAGTTTTATATTGGGTAAATTTTGGTGGTCTGGAACGAATAAATTAATTTTACGCTATTTCTTATGGGAAAATTGACCTCGAAAGTCAAATAACTTGAAAATCAAACCGTTTTCTGAAACGGATTGTGTTCGAAGTTCGTCCACTGTATTTTATATTTACAAAGTTTAAAAAAATAATAAATTCATCACTGTACTATCCGCTTTTAAAGACAAATACTTGAATAATTTCAGTGCCTTATCTATTGATAAAAAAATAATCAAAATCTGCACCTTTGAAGAATGTATCATGAATTAAAAATGAGCGGTGCCCAGTGGCATTTCCTAAAAGCGACCAGAAGGACACTTTTGCAGGGTTTCCCAAGTTTTATTTTCGGTTTTTCCAATTCCTTAATCACTGACATTTCCGAATTATCTGTCGAACGAAACGATGAACTCTCAGAGATGATAATGTTCGTAATTTGTACTTTTAATGTGTCTTATAATACAAAATTACCCGGGTACACGAAAATACCAAGAAAACACCGAGTACTTGCGTACCAAGTACTTGATATGAAAACACTAATTATATTTGGTAGATTTTGCTTTAAAAGTATTCTCAACATAAAGCTCCCATAATTTAATTTCTCAACTTAGAATAATTCTTTCCCAAATATAAAGGCTTTTGTGTTTTTTTTTTTGAATCTTTTACTGTATCGCGTTCAAAGAGAGCAACTGGTTTTAATTTTAAGCAGTTAAGGATAAAAAAGCTTTCGCAAATGAACAAGGAGCTTCAAGTAATGTGGTATTAAGTAAAAAAAATTCTCTTTGATATAACACCTTATTAATCTTTCAACAGTTCGAAGCTTAGACAATGAAAGTTGATTATAACTTTGGGATGACGTGAAACAGGACACCTTTGAAACTCTTTGTAACTTGATATGATTAATGTTTTCAGAAACATTGTTAAGTTTTTGTGAGTTATTATATACCGGAAGATATCTTATTACTAGGTTAGTTATTTATACAGTTACTTGGTGCAACCTAGTTTTTTGTATTAATTATCTCGCAATGTAATACATTGTTGAATATATATCCATAAAAAAATTCTAAATCTGACTGCAAATGGTATTAAAAAAATTGTGATTTTAAAATCTTCCTAGCGCCAGCCTACTAATTTTACTAATTAAAATTTATTTTCTACTATTTCTACTATTGGTATAGTTATCGAAATAAGCGAGAAAGTGTCTACATTTCTCACATCTAAATTTTTAATTGTTAAAACACTAGGAGATTACTATTTCTCTAGGTACTTATTTTATGATACCAGTTTGCATTGAACGAGCACCTCGAAAGATAAAGAAATATTACAATGTTTAGAGATTAAACACTTACATGGAGTAAAGGGCTGCACCAGAGAAGACCAAACTGGGAAAAATGAAAAAAAAAAATCAGATACTACCTCACTAAAGGAAAAAATCATTTCCTATGAATCAAACTTTTAGAACATACATAGCAAGGAGATAGATAATAGAATACAGAAGCAAACACTACAATACAACCCAGTGTTGTGGGAAAAAAATAAGTGTTGGACGTCCCCGAAAAAGATGGTCAAACAAGTTGTAAGAAGGAGTTGGTAACAAGGTATCAAAAAAAGAAAAAAAAATAAAAAAATATAAATGTGGAATGTACACGAAATATATAAAAATATTTTCTTGATAAATTATTACCGATGTCAAAAAAAAAAAAAATTTAAATGTGAAATTGACTAAATATTTTTATGTTTGTATATTTATGTACGAAATGTTATTTATTTTGCAAATTTCTTTTTGACACAAACGGCGCCTAATACTATAGCGTCTGTCGCCGCTGTCCGATCCCCAGACTGTTCCCCCACCCCTTCCTATCCTGCCACCGGTTCTCTTGCAGATTTCTTTCGCTCATAGCTCTCTGATGCCCGGTTTCTCCGACACATCTCAAGATCGACTTATATAAGCCCGCCTTATATTTAAGACCGTCTCAAGATACCAATGCGTTGCACAGAAAGCATATTCCGGAATATGTTAGACATCTCAGCTAAGTTAGAACTCGGTTTGGCAACGTTGCAAGAAGTCGGCACATTTTAGCGGCAGATTGAAATGGCTAATTTTCATTGGCCATTTACATCACAGCTGTTAAAACGGCTCCCTGTGACATCTTGTTGTTGCTATCAGCTGTTAGTCACATATAAAGTTACAGTTCGGTGTTTATTATTTTATTTTGTGTTGAAATGGCGAAAAAAAAAAGAATAAATTATACCATGGAGGAAAAACAATTATTAGTTAGCTTGGTGGAAGAAAATAAATAAATAGATTATGTATACGGGGTGTTTGAAATTCGAGTTTAAGCATGGAGTTCTCGCTTATTATAATAGCTAGAGTATAGGTTTAAATTTGGCAAAGTTGCTAAATTTGGTGCTCATTAATAATCCAAAGAGAAATTGGAAATATCTCAAACGGTGTCCGAGAAAATTGGGAAAAACTGGAAAATACGATTTTTGAAAATCGTCTATAACTCTTTTGGAGTATGAAATATTTCAAATGTGTAAAAACATTGCCAAAGCAACTTTTTAAGCCGAATCGGATGGTAGTCACAAATTTTCCTTAGATCGATTCGTTTTTGTTTTATGACAACCAACTTTGTTTTTGCTTATGCTTAAAAAAAACGATCGTATTCGAAATCCGTAAATGGATTTGCGCGAACAAATCGCCTTCGAGGAATTACAGGGTCGTACAAGTCATCATCTGCATCATCTATCATATTTATAAAGTCAATATCCATATTTAAACCTAAACCACAATTTAAACAAACACTTAACTACAAAAAAAGCAAATACAAGATAATTTTAGGTTATGTACTCCAGCTCAAGTTCTAGTAAACAGCGACTCAAGATGTGAGCTCAGCTCAAGTCGAATATGTTCTTAAAATTGCTTGGTGCAACACTTTATACCGTTAAGGCGAACTTAAGATTCAGCTAGATCTTAAGATGTGTCGGAGAAACCGGGCATGAATGCCCTCGTTCCACGTCTTTCTGGGTCTGCCACGTTTTCTCCTTTCAGGAGAGATCCAGTCAAGCCATACATTTTAAAAATATTACCTTCATATTGCAATTTTATTTTAATGAAAGCAATAACATAAGATTTGCAATGAATTTTTGTAATATGAATTAAGAAAATAAAGGTGATCTATGCTTTGGTCACTTGGTCTTATTCTTAATTTATTAACAGAAAGTTCTGCCGAATAACATGTTTTCTCATTCTCTATTGATGAGGGTGGAACTGTCTTGAGAGCATCAAGCAGCAGATGAGATAGACTTCGTTTTTATTAATAAAATTTCATTTATAAGCTATTTTGCTTTGCTTTAGTTACCAGGGTACACAAAAATAAAAGCGTAAACGTATTTTAATTTTATAAACTCTATCACAGAAACACATACTACTAGTGTACATAATTTGTTAACCTAAAGCATAAAAACTATTTTTAAAAAGAATATTTTTCCATAATTTAATGTTAAGATATTTACAATAAATTCTGATAATTTATGATAATATTACAAAGATCCTAACAGAAAATAAACCAAAATATATTTTTTTAAATATCCCGGGATTTTCCGGGACCATTAGTATATCCCGGGAATTATAAAATAGGTTAAAATAGACCGGGATCCCGGGATCCCGCGAAAAAAAAACCTAAATTTTTAGTCAGAACCTTATATTGCTTTTTTGCTAATCTAATAATACTTTTACCTCTAACAGTTAACGAGATTCCTGTATTATTAATGATGAATCAAACACCCTGTACATAAAAATCAAAATAAAGCTGCTCTAATAAAACATTCAGCAGACGCCCTTAATACATTATCGGTTTATGATGCATACATTAAATATAATAACCAGCATACGACGAAAGCGAGATTAAGGATCTGTAATAAATTTGTTATACAGTTGTCTGGCAAGTAAATAGAACCAGATTTGCGGTTGATGTAGGACGTAAATCGCAGCACGGGATTTTGCTTTTTACTTGAGTGGGTGATTATGATACGTAATTAATTACAGATGAAAATGCCTCTTTGTTAACGTGTCTTACTTAGACGACAATTTATGTATCAGAATATTATGTTAAGAAACCCAGTTTACGGAAAACGACGACCTTCCGCTTAAAACGGATAATAACATTTTAATTTTGCGACACAATTAAACTGAAAACAAAGACGGCTTCTTCTCTTAAAGCTCTATTTTTTAAGACAAAATACGCTGCTTCACTTTGTGCAGATACCCCACCTGCCTCTAGTCTTGGATTCGAGTCGATTTAAAGAACATTAGCTGCCTCTTAGGCTTAATTCTCGTTCAGGTGTGATCTTGTTTCGGCATACAAGATTTTAAATTACATTTGCTGCAAGCAAGGCTTTTCAGAATGAGATTCGAAAAAAATTTGATTTTCAGCAACTCGATGTAATAAAGCAGCTGGTGTGATCACCAAATCGCTTTTGTCGAACATGTGTAGACATCGTTTCTACAGCATGTTGTAATGTAAAATAAAAATGGTAAGCTTATAACAGTACAACATAGCAGCATAAGAAGTGATTTAATAAAAATCAATTAAACTAGTAAAAATTAGTAAATTTTCATTACTTAATATGAAATATTTATCTGTTTACATACTATTATTGCCAGCACTTTCTGCTAAAAGAACGCCAGAATGCAATCCTTTTTAAATAATCGTTGGGATGTTGTACGACTTATTTTTTGTTTTGTTTTGACAGCTTCCTTTTTGTTTTTATCAAAGCCATCATTACGAAAAAGTATTAAAAGCTAATATTTTTTTCACTGAAATTTATTTTGTATTAAGTGTTTCCAAAACCTCAGAAATCGAATTTCTTATGTTTACAAATGTAGGAGTTATCCTTTTGTTAAATTTCATAGGAGTTTTGGCTCCTTTAAATGGCTTTAAGTGTAACGAAATCGGATTTTTGGCAAGAAGTAAATTTTTTGAAATGAAATAGTGTACAGGGTGGACTAAATTCGAATGTTTTACGGGGTATCTCGGTTACCGTAATAGATAGCGAAAATCTGATTTCTGTCTCTTGGGCTATTTTTTTTAGAGAAAATAACGCCTATGCGATTAAATCTTTTCTGTTGGATTCCATTTTGGCACTACAGACGAAAAATTAAATTTCATCATTTTTGAAAATTTGCTGTAACTTCTTTATTTATTAAATTATAACAAAATGTTATAAAGGTTTTTTATACAGATTTTTATGCTTAATTTAAAAACAAAAGTAATTTTTTCATAGCTGCCTTGACTTTCGAGATATGGTGTAAGCTTACATTTTTTTAAATGGAAACCCTAGTTGGCCATGACTTTATATGAAAGAGTATTTTTTTAGCTTTTCAAAAATATATAGTTTTGTATTTTTTTTTTGCAAAAAATAACCAAGATATAGCCAATTTTGTAAAAATTCGATCATCAAAGTTTGCCATGATTTCGTAAACAAGTGATGTTTGCAATTATTAAACAACTAAACGTCATTGCCAAGTAAATTCTGAAACAGCCGCTACATTTTTATCACTTACAAAGTAATATTTTTACATATTAAACTTTTCAAAGAGTTCAAATTTGGCCATGTTCACAATACCACAATAAACAGTTATAAAATACAAAATAATACACAGATTTGCTTAAATGTTAAAAAATTTACTTCGAAATGACGTTTAGTTGTTTAATAATTGCAAACATCACTTGTTTACGAAATCATGGCTAACTTTGATGATCGAATTTTTACAAAAGTGGCCATATCTTGGCTATTTTTTGCAACAAATATACAAAACTATATATTTTTGAAAAACTAAAAAAATACTCTTTCACATGAAGTCATGGCCCACTAGAGTTTCCATTTAAGAAAATGTAAGCTTACACCATATCTCGAAAGTCAAGGAGGCTAAGAAAAAATTACTTTTGTTTTTAAATTAAGCTTAAAAATCTGTATAAAAAACCTTTATAACATTTTGTTCTAATTTAATAAATAAAGAAGTTACAGCAAATTTTCAAAAATGATGAAATTTCATTTTTCGTCTGTAGTGCCAAAATGGAATCCGATAAAAAAAATCTGATTGCATAGGCGTTATTTTCCCAAAAAAATAGCCCAAGAGACCCAAATCAGATTTTCGCTATCTATTACGGTAACCGAGATACCCCGTAAAACATTCGAATTTGGTCCACCCTGTACTATGAATAACAGCATATTTTGACAGTTCTTTATAATAATTTAAATTAGCTGTAGCAAACTTTTAATAAAAATTAAAGCCACAATCGTTTCATCAAAAAATTGGACTTTTTTTGCAAAAAAAAAACGATTTTGAAACATTTGAAGCCGATTAAAGGCTATGTACAAAAACGTTGTTTTAACACATTCTGTTGGCATACAGTTCAATTTATGAACATCATAGCACATTTATAAGAATAAATATTGGTCGAAAAACTATTGTTGTTTTTAAAATATTGTAATAAAAATTGCCCTTTCTCAAAATGGTAAAATAAACAGGATGTGCCATTTTCAAAAACAAACTTCAGATTCGCCTATGAGGTTATACCAGGGATGAACAGACTTGTTAAGACTAGGGGCCACATAGTTTCTCCAAGTTTTATAAAGGGCTGCCAAAAAAATCATGAAAATTATATATGTTTTATATATTTTGTTTATAAAACTATCTGTTACAAAGAAAGAAAATCAAAACTAAATAAAGTTTTAATTTTATAGTTGCCTGATAATTTTTAGTTTTTATTTAAAAAATCGTGTGATTTATTCAAATGACACATGGTGAAGTGGGCCACAAACAATCAACGGAGGGCCGCATGCGGCCAGCAGGCCCCAATCTGTGCATCCCTGGGTTACACAAAACTAAGTAAAAATAACATTATCCAGCGTTTCCAGAAACAAAGATTTAAGGAACATGATAGATGCACTATTGTATATCAGAAATACTTACTTCCACAGGGATACAGAAATGAAGACAGTGACCAGTAAAATTGGGAAATTCGCCAGAAAGCACAAATAAAGGCTCCTCCACCATGATAATCTCGAAGCGATCCGGCAGCTCGATATTAGTGCTCCACTAGTGCGTAGGCTCAGAAGAGAACCTTTTGAGTCAGTTAAGTTTTAAAGCAGAGCGTAGTGTGGGTGTCCATTATTAAAAGGAGTGACTGACGCAAGCAAACAACTAAAATTAGGTAGAACCATGGGCCACACTTAATACTTTAATTATTACTTGGCAATTTACGTTAGAATAGAATGCTTGTTAGTGTTAAGACCAAGTGTTGCTAAACGCTGAAATCGAAATCGATATAAAAATATGCATATGATCAAATAATTAAGTTTGTTAGTCAAACATTTCATTTGTTTATAAAAAAAAGAGAGATGTGCCTGAATTCAGACGGGGTCTATCGAGTATTTTCGTTATAATTATTTCATTCACAGAGAAAATTTATATTTAGGGTTTTCATAATTCATGTACTATGAATTAGGATTGCGCCGATAAACTTAACTAGCAGATGACCGACTAACTAATCGACCTTAGTTGATCGGCGAATTATTAATTTATCGGCTGTTTATTGACTGTCACATACAAGACTCATTGAGTAACATTATAAAATATGTTTAATACGACTCTATTTTTTAAAAGTTAGTTTTGAGTTTAGTTAGTTTTTTTTTTGCAATAAACATATATCATAAAACAATTTAAAAATTATAAAAATATTTGAAAATTTAAAACGCATAAAAAAGGCTATGCTTTTAAAATAGAGAAACTGTTATTACATTACATTATTATACAGGGTGTGTATAAATTGGCGGAAGCGCTACACGTGACGATGTTCTTCGTAAAATTTTAAGTCGAAAATCTTGATACAAAAATGTTGTACCATGCTTCCTTGGCCTCAGGAACCATTTAAAGAAAAAAAAAATTGGCAACATTGCATACATTCATTTGCGTTTGGACATTTTTTTATCAACAATTTTTACTTAGGTATTTACAATTTTTGTTCGAACTAAAAGCCTTCAGTTCGTAAACATAGCTGCAAACTTTTGGGTATCGTAAAACACAAACTAGAAATAATTACGAAAAAAACAGAGATGACAGCTAATGACAATGTTGCCATATGTATTATTTTCATTCAAATCAGTGATTTACATATTTTCAACACCAATTTTTGAAAGGAAGAACACAATATCTAGGAAAAAATACTATTCGAAATTTATTTTTATTGCAAATTGCAGCTTTTTCATTTGCAAGGATTAAATAATAACGCTTATTAAAGGACTAAATGTCAAAACTTTGAGGACCTCTTGCAGACACATGTTGCATGGTACAACATTTTCGTATCAAGATTTTTGACTTTACGAAGAGGATCGCCACGTGTAGCGCTTCCGCCAATTTTTACACACCCTGTATAGAACAGTAGAATTTGAATTAAATTCTTAAAGTTGTTTAAAGTTAATTAGTTTTTGTTTTAATACTTCAGACTGTTTTTCCATATTTCTAACAATGTGTTTATTTATACCAATTATTAATTTTTGTATCAATAAACAACCACATTAACAGCCACACGCTACAACTTACGATAACATTTAAAAAATAAAACATTTTCATAAATAAATTAATCTATTATCAGGATTAAATTTAATAAGAACCGATTTATCGGTCAAAATACCGATTACCGATTAATCGACAATTTATACGGCCGATTACTGATTAAGTGGTGCATTTCTACTATGAATATTAAATAGTAATTAATTATCCCAAAATGATTGTTAAATATAAACACATCTATTTTTAATACAGTGCAAGCATTAAAGCATTTATATTATTTCATGATCCATCGTATATTTTGACGTCCATCAGCTCCACCAAAACAGAAACAGGGAGTTATTAACAACGTTCTTTATTTTTATTAACTTATAAGTAATTAAATCAATCAATTTGATTGAAAAAATACTTTGCATTTAAGCTTGTATAACAACATCGTCAGGAAATACTGTTGGGACATTATGTAGAATGCAAATTGCCAAGTAAATTTATTTAAATCTTATTTTCTTTTTTTCTTTCAAAAAAACTGGTCATTTTCAAAATTAAATTTAATTGGATAACACTGCGCTTAGCTTTTTTACACAAATATTGTCATCTAAATGAATCGAGTTTAAAACTTGTAATAATAATTTAAAACTCATTTAACATAAGTGTTATTGGCAAATAAACATCAACATAACACTAACTTAACTCCGAAAACTATATGCATTGGCTTCGGCGTGATGCCAGAGACACAAATAAATTTTTATGGTTGTAAAAGAGGCAATTCGCAAAATTTGTTGACAAATCGTAACTCCGAATACAATTTAGTCTAAATGATGGAGTTAAAACACAAACATAAAAGTATCTACGTGTCTCTAGTGGTCTACCATGTCGCCAGGAAAGACAACATAGAAACACGAAAAGAACTAGACAATTTGAAAACACTGGATACTCTCGAATACATGACAAATGAAGGTGTCGTCATGGTAACGAGGGGTCATGACACAAACCCTATCTTGAATGAAATTTATTTTACTAAAAGTTTTACGTCCTCGTCTGTTTGTATGGCGTGATTGAAAAATGCCGTCGAGTACGTTTGAGATTGCTTTGATTTGCAATAAAAGTTTTTTTTTATTTGTTGCACTACGTTGTAGATCTTGAATTACTGTGCAAACGTAGTCGGTGCATACGTCCATAAATGAATTGCATACTCGCTTTAATATAAAATCGCGTTTCAAAACGTTAAAATAACAGATTCAAAAAGAAGTGCTCCGTTTTTAACTGGCGAAAGACTTCAAACACTGTTGTTGAGTTACTTCTGTTAAATAAACTCGACTTAAAATTAATTAAACGGAATAGTTTGTTGCAAAAAGCTCGATTCTCTTAACCTTTATTTGCACTGTTAGGTATATCCGGATACCTTTTGAGTTTACAATTTAAATTTTCATTGCCCTTTCGTTGAGCTACCTTTTCGAAATTCAGGTTTATCCCAAAGCAATCAGATTCAAGCTGAACTTATACCGGGTGATTCAGTTTGACTGTCGCACCCCCATAACTTTTTAATTATTGAAAATAACACCAACAAACCTTATATTTTTGGAAACGGCGACAAATTCTCTATTAGGTGATATGCATTTGTTACCTCTACGATGACGTATGTCAAACCCGCGATAGGCAACTGTTTTTTTTTTTTTTAAATTACATAGTATACATTTTTTTGTTGATTCGGATAGAGAATTTAATTCTGAATCCGACCATGTATTAAAAAAGTATGCATACATAAGAAAATTTTCGAGAAAAATCAGTTCAAAGTTTATTCAAATTATAGCAAACAGCCGATTTAACATAACAAAAAACGATCAAATCTTAAAAATTTTACTATAACTATCAATGGAAATGTAATAAAAATTAATTTTTAATAAAAACAAAAACAGATAATAAAGGTTGACATAAAAAAATTAGACTTCCAAACACAATAATTGTCCTCTATGTGTAACTGCTTTTTTTTTAGAGTCTAATTTTTAATGTCAACCTTTATTATATGTTTTTATTTTTATTAAAAATTAATTATTATTACATTTCCATTGATAGTTATAGTAAAATTTTTAAGATTTGATCGTTTTTTGTTATGTTAAATCGGCTGTTTGCTATAATTTGAATAAACTTTGAACTGATTTTTCTCGAAAATTTTCTTATGTATGCATACTTTTTTAATACATGGTCGGATTCAGAATTAAATTATCTATCCGAATCAACAACAAAATGTATACTATGTCATTTAAAAAAAAAACAGTTGCCTATCGCAGATTTGACATACGTCATCGTAGAGATAACAAATGCACATCACTTAATAGAGAATTTGTCGCTGTTTCCAAAAATATAAGGTTTGTTGGGGTTATTTTCAATAATTAAAAAGTTATTGGGGTGCGACAGTCAAACTGAATCACCCGGTATAATAAAAATAATACCGATGCATAAAAAATTTGAGTTTTTAGTCAAAATAAAAGTATACCACTTAAGTGCACGCATATGTACCCGGGTACCTACAACTACATACTAGGGTTTCTTTCCCGGGATCCCGGTCCATTTTGAGCTATTTTATATTTCCCGGGAAATGCTATTTGTCCCGGGAATGCCCTGGATATAAAAAAAGGGTTATTTTAGTTTATTTTGAGCTAAGATCTTTGTAATACTATCATAACTTATTAGAATGTATTATAAATATCTTTACTAACAGTAAATTATGGAAAAATTTTATTTTTATTTCAAAATAATTTTTTAAAAAATATTTTTGCTTTTAGTTTTACGTAACGAAGCCCGGTCTTCATGACAAATTTAATATCTTCAAAATACTTTAACAGTTTTATTTTTGTGTTCCCTGGTAATGCGAAGCAAAAATAGCTTATAAGTGAAATTTTATAGATAAAAACTATGTTTTTTGCTGCTAGATGCTCTCAAGACAATTTCACCTACAGCAATAGAGACTGAAAGACATTTTACACAGCAGGACTTTTTGTTAATAAATCAAGAAAGAGACTAATTGACTGAAGCACAGATCACCTTTGTTTTCTTAAATCACATTACAAAAGTTTATTGTAAAAATTATATTGTTGTGTTCATAATTAATATGAAATTGCAATAGATAGGTTATATTTTCCGAATGTATGTTTCTCTCACCAATATTATTTTATTATTTATAATAATCATGGAGCAAAATGTATTACATGTATGACTTGGAGTTGTTTTTTTTAAGTAATAAACCGCTCCGCTCCCTTCATTTTTGGGATTATTTATTTAAAAATATTGACATAATTTATTACATCCCGGAATCCTGGGAAATCTCGGGACAAAGGCCGATTTCTTACCGAAATCCCGGGACAAGCAAAATGGTTTAATATGAGAAACCCTACTACATACACATTACACACATACGGAAATTCCTTCGGTTAACCCGTTTTATTTAAAAGTAATGTAAATAAGGCAAGTATAAATAAAACAAAAGCAAATAATATATACCGGGTGATTCAGTTTGACTGTCGCACCCCCATAACTTTTTAATTATTGAAAATAACACCAACAAACCTTATATTTTTGAAAAGGCGACAAATTCTCTATTAGGTGATATGCATTTGTTACCTCTACGATGACGTTTGTCAAACCCGCGATAGGCAACTGTTTTTTTTTTTTTAAATTACATAGTATACATTTTTTTGTTGATTCGGATAGAGAATTTAATTCTGAATCCGACCATGTATTAAAAAAGTATGCATACATAAGAAAATTTTCGAGAAAAATCAGTTCAAAGTTTATTCAAATCATAGCAAACAGTCTATTTAACGTAACAAAAAACGATCAAATCCTATGCTTGTATGCGGCGAAAAATTGTGGAGGCGAAGAATTGTGGGCGAAGAATGTTCCGGACATGAATTTATTTATTGTTTCTAAAACATATAAAACGTTTAATTTGTTTACCCCAATAGCAACATTTTTAAATGGTATCGCAGAAAAGATTTGATAGTGTTAAGAGACAATATGGCTAACTACGACTGCAACCATTGACTTGTATGTAATAAATTCTTTAATGTAAATGTAAACACATGTATTGCTGTACGCCATGCGGCTGGTTAGCTTAAACTTAGAGGATAATTTGAAATTATAATACGGTAATGCTTACAAATTGTCGCGATTTTCGCTTTTGCAATCTGCCGATAGAATACGTTATGTTCCTATTAGGGAAACAAAACTTTTAAATTGAGTAGTTCGGATCGTTTAACCCTGCTACAGTTCACATTCGAAGTAAATTTAACTGCCACTTCAGCAGTTGCATTGTATCTGTAGCCATTTGTTGTTTACAGATCGTATCCTAACACTGATCTACCCTGCGCTGCGGTATCTCTTCTTAAAGGGACTAATAGGCTCACTTGTCTATTAACAATACAATGCAATAACTTCGTTGCCGATAACCGAACATTTTGAGAGGTTGATACTCGCGGTGTGGTACAAACACGGCACGATACTAAAATATTGCGTTTGTACATTTACAAGAAATTGTGTTTCACTTTGTTGTTGGATGTCGTTAAAAAAATATTTTTTAATAAACACGTTTTTTAATTAAATACAGTAGGCTTTGTTCTAACGTATTCAATAGTAATACGGATTTAATGGAGAATCCATTTTAATTAAAATAATGCTTTGTTGTCATTACAGCCGAATTAGGTTGAAAAGAAATCACGATAAAGACACACCGATTATGTAAAACGCGACTTATTTATATGAAAAATATAACGAATGGATTTTTTTTAAAAACACATTCTTTTCAAACAAATTTTTCAAATACTAAATTCGAATAATGAAGTTTAAATATAACAAACAAACTAGAAAATTCACCAATTTCTCACAGGGCCTACTAGAGGGGGGGTCTTGAGGGATTGCATCCCCGTGCCCCCAAATTTTGTTTTGTTTAATATGCATTGTAACGGCAAACTGCAAATGAACAGCAAAATGTGTTTTTTACCATCAAAAACAACAAATAAACAGCTCATTTTAAAAAGTGAGGATATGTTATTACAAGAATGTAGAAGTACGTTTTTTAGAGGAATGAAGTGGAAAATTTTACTATTAAAGTTTTTGTCGTTTGCTTTAAAGAAAGACACGCTCACCCACTTTTAATTTTTTAAGAGGACTTTTAAGTTTACCGGCATTGGTCGCATCCGATGAAAGAAGTTTTACTGTATTGAAAAATATAAGTTTTTTTTACAGATCAGGCATGTGCGATGAAACACTTAATGACCTTTCAAATCTATATATCAATGTAGATGTTGCTAGAAGTATAGATTATACAGAGACAATAAAAGAGTTCGCTAGAAAATTAGCTGGCAAAGCATTTTTAAAATATATGTTTAATGTTTATTACAATATGTGCATACTAAAATATATTTAAAAAAATCTCCATTCATATTACGTACAATATAATGTAGAAAAAGTAAACAATAGTATATAACATTTAACATAACAAGAGTTGTGAGCAGCATATTACGCACGAGCGAAAAAGCTGCGCACGGAGCCGCGTAGCGGCGAGTGGGTATTTCCACGAGTGCGTAATTGCTTTACAACTCGTGTTATGTAGCTTACTTTTTCTACGATCACATACGATTTTAACGGCTTTTTGGCTAAAAAACATGTCATTTCGTTGAAAATTTTGACGTAAGCCTACTTTGACATTTCTAGACAAGTGTGCGTTTTGCTTACCGTGCGTTATAACCCACTTACTACGCATGCAGGAAGTGCTCAACGTGAGTCTACTTTGATCATTTCTTTAAAAACATGTGCCTTTTGCTTACCGTGCGTAAGGACCCACTTACTATGCATGCATGCTGTACGGTACGAGTCATTTACATTAGTGGTCGTAGAAAAAATTATTTAAAAAATTGAGATTTGAATAAAATTAAAAATTATATCGTCTCGTGCGCTGGCCCTTAAAAAAAGTGGCAACGTTTTTTATTGCTCTCATCATAAAAACAGATTTTTTTATTCATAAGTACCCCTAAATATTAACTTTCTCGGACCCTCTTTTACCTCTAGGAGACCCTGCTATTTCTCCTATCTATTAGTCTCTTAGATGGTTTATTTTTTCTTCCATTATTATTGAAATTTTAGCCCCTTTGCACTTATTTTATGATAGCTTAATACTAATAAGAAACATGATAATTGCAACTTTTTAATTTCATAAATTAGTTAGTGTTAAATATAATACAATATTAAGCTATATTTTTATTCTAATAACGAAATTTATTTTAAAAAATTGTAATGATTGCCCATTCTATATCAGAGTATTGGTAAACCTTTTATTATCTTCTTAAATATGAGTAAAAATTGTCGACTACCATCTCAAATTTTCTTCAATGTTAGCACAGCGATATCAAGAGTATTTTCCTGCTGTTTATATAATAGTAGAGAGTATAGAGAGACAATATTGACAGCATTAAACGTTTGAAGATTGTATTTTTACGTATTGTTATTATTATCAGAAACTACAGCTATGGTTTTCAGCACCGGTTTTAATAATTTTGTTATAATTAATAAATAGGTTTTGTCTACAAAAAAAACCTCACACATTAAAAACAAGTTTATATGGAATCTAAGATTGGTTCGCAGACACAAATCCTATGGTGGAATTAAAAATAATTTTACACTATGTAGTTTTTAACCAAAAAACACTTATTTACGTCAACTTTTTTAAATATTGATTAATAAATGGGAAATAAAAGAAACGCACCCTAGATGGGCATCCTGAAAAATGTAAATCATTAAATGTTCGAAGCTAGAATAGAATGCTTAAGTAAATTTTTTAGTACCTACACTGAAATAGCATTGTACAACTTTTTCAGTGGCATTTATACGGCTTTTAGTTAAAATGAAATGACAAATCGGCTTATACTTTTGATCATGTTGACTACATTTTGCTACTTTTGATAACAATTTTACAAGAAAAATGTAAGGTATACTACGAACAATCTCCTCGAAAGTAATAAAACTTTTTTAACTTGATGTTTATTATAATAGAGTACTTTAATTTGTTGTAAATTAAAAAAAAATTAGTTTAGAATCGCACTTTTTACAACCTTCTCATTTCATATTAGTTTTTAAAGTTCTATAATATGCATTGCCGACTATATTTTTTGTGCAGATCGTAATAATTGTATAAAAGAGCAAAGATAAAATGTACAAGCTGTTACTAACTTTACACGAAAGGTTTTTTCACTGCTTAAAAGTACCTATGTATTTAAAAAAAAGTAGGTAGAATTTAAGTGTTACTTTCTTTAAATTATAGTATGTTTAACTGAATATTATTTTAGGTTAGCTAAATGATTAAATCATTTTAGTAATTAACTTATTTATTTTGTTTTAGTTTTTTTAGTATTAGGTTTCTACAACAAAACAAAAAGCCATTTGGATATAATCATCAAGTAATGGTTCATCGTTTTAAGATAATACTATGATAAAAACGAGCCAACATGTAGGTGTGCTGTTGATCTCAAATAACGGCATGATATCATTTGTCTCCACATGTGAGCTAAAAAAGTGTTTAAATCTTACAAAAAAAAACTGCTAGTAAAAAGCTTGAAGTTCAAGGACATTTTAAATATTTTTAATGTTCTACAGATTTCTTTTGAATTTATTCCTTAAAAAAATATGATAAACACTGTTGTTGGAGAAGTAGTACCAATCTAAGCGTGCCTCCAGACGTATGTAATATGTAATGTAATGTAACGTGTAATGTAAGGCAAATTCGTCGTTTTACGTCACTGCGAGCGTTACATGTAATACAAAAACAACAGGATTCGCATCGTGCTCCTGTACCGTCCAAACAATTCGCATTACATTACACGTTATATTAGATTACATGACATACGTCTGGACGAGGCATAAGACAATATCTTGGTATCGCTAATTTTTGAATGCTGAACAATTATTTACTAGACTAAAAACGTTTGCAACGTGTTTTCTTCCACGTTTTTGTAGCTTTGCCTCGAGTAAGTGTCTTTAAATCAACTGAACTGATGTTACAGTATTTTTAATGTTTTATGAAATCTTGCACTTTCTGTCTAATAAATTAAAATAAATGTGCACACAAAAGCTGATTTCGAAATAAGCCATTGTTACCGAAAACAGCGAAGCAAATAGCGGTCCAGACATTCAAACAAGCATCTTACAAAACCTAAATTACCTTACCTCGGAAACAGCTCTATCTATTTATTACTTCTGACTGCGCTTTGCAGTAAAAAGGCTAACAAAAAGAGCGGCTAGTAAGCTTGTGTCCGAATAAAACCCTTCCTGTTGAGCTTTCGCACTAATCTACCCGTGACAGCATTGCCTCCTTTTCTTCTTTTTACAGCGATGGTGTTTTGTTTTTAAAGAATGCAACTAACTCGACTACAAACAGACAGCTGAACAGGCCCGACAGGCTGGCGATTTTACTTCTGATCGATTTGTTAGGTCAGTAACGCAAAGTCTATGGCCTAGGTCAGTTAACAAAGATGTTCAAATTGATGTTCTATTAATTTCAATGCTTGATCTTCAGCCTTTTCCGTTCGTATACAGGGTGGTCCATATAAAAGAGCCACTATTGGGATCTCGTAAACGGTAAGAGCCACAAAGAAGTTTAAATTAGACAAATTGTCCGCTTTCTGAGACATATTCATGCTTTAATATTTTTATAAAGTTTCATGACACGTTAGATAATTAACAAAAATCAAAATAAGCATTTTTTTTTTAAATCGTTAATAACTCGGTTATACTCGACGGTACAAAAATATTTTTGGGAAAAAAGTTGATTTTTTTACGCACTGTAAAATGAAAACATTCTTTTGTTTCAATGTTGTTTAAATTCTTAGATCAATTACAAACTTGCATTTTTTTAAATGGAAACCATAGTTGGCTATGACTTAAAAAAAAAAGGATTTTCTCTCTTTTTTCAATAATATAAGGTTTAATATACAGTGTGTCCAAAAGGTATGGAATATGCTATATATCTCAGTAAATATCCACTTTAAGGAAAAATGTTTTAAATAAAAGTTGTTTGGTACTTGGTTTTTGACCAAAACAAATAAAACCTTTTAAAACGTTCCTACGAAGCTAAAGAGTGCCATGAAACAAATAACAATTTAGTTTTGTCATTTATGCAAATTTTAACTAATGCAAAAGTAAAACATTAAATCAAAAATATACCAAAATTCATTGATTTAAAAAAAACAGCTTTTGTCTAATAATTATGAAGCAGCTTTTTTTATTTACTTGAATATCCTAATCAAAATACTTATACAATAAAAACAATACAAAAGTCGACTTTTAAGTATCACAAAATTATTTTTACAACCTATTTATTTTACGCATTTGTTCAACAAATAACAAAAATAACATGAAATTTATAATGTTTTAAATCGAATATTTAATTAAAACTAAATATTTAAAGATTATATTAAATTTAATAATAATACCTATACTTTACAATAATAAAATAAATTGGAGTATATTTTCAAAATGACCTCCATAAACACAATCTCTTTTAATAATATATCTGTTATAATCTTATAGTAATCTGTTATAATCTTTAAATATTTTGTTTTATTAAATATTCGATTTAAAAAATTACAAATTTCATGTGATTTTTGATATTCGTTGAACAAATGCGTAAAATAAATTGGTTATAAAAGTAGTTTTGTAATATCTTAAAGTCGACTGTTGTATTGTTTTTATTGTATAAGTATTTTGATTTAGATGTCTAGAAAAAAAACTGTACTATAATCATTAGACGAAAAGCTGCACGCAGCAATCAATAACCATGTTTAAGGCAACCCGAAAAACTAATTGAATAAGGTCTAAAACAATTATTTAAAAGATTTTACTAATGTAGATCCTTTCTGGAAGATATTACCAAAATTATGAAAACTAAATCTTTCAGTATATTTCTACCCCATTCTGCGAATATAAAAAACACCCCCTGTATTTTGTATTACATCTGTACACGAGGAGTGTTAAAAATAAGGTTCGATTGGTAGTGACAGCTGATTAAAATACGGGGACCTAAACATGCATTCTTAGTAGCTTTAAGTTTTTCTTGGCCATCTCTCCTCCAGTTTGTGGTGCTGGTGCCTATGGTAAATAATTTTCATCTCTTATGATTGACTTTTAATTGCTACCTGAACCTACTTTAAAAATCGCCTCATACAAATAAATATAAATTCATGGTTTGATTAAACAGTAATTATGAACAGAAGTTTTTTAAAAGTTGATGCTAGTTTAAAACTTTGTAACCAAGCAACATCATTGTTGTTGCTATAAAACCTTTTAACAAAGTTATGTGCAACCGGACTTACATATGGTAATTCAAATTGCAGAGTGTCGTTTTACAGGTCGTCAAAATACAAATTATTTCAAATAGTTAAAGTTACTGCTTTCAAGGTTCTAAAAATATCGCAATACGAACCAAAATTCTGCGAAAGTATTACAATAATCATTACATGTTCTAACCATTACTTTTGAAATTTGTTTGACGCATTTATGTCGCGAATGTTTACTGGTCAGTAATTCTGAATGGGGTTATAAATCAGCTTAAACGAATACTTATGTTCCATGGCACAGTCCATAGGCGTACCAACGATAAAGTAGTAAAAATACAGATATATTCGCTATTTAAAAGTATTTGCACTTAAAATTAATTATCAACAACTGGATATTCTTGTGTTATAAAACGTTTATACTACATTAATACCACAACTAAAATATTTACATGGATTTGAATATTAGTGTTTATTTTATGAAGCGCATTCTAAAACTTTCATCAGTTTAAACCTTAAAACTAAAAAGGAAACGACTAAAACAAGTGAATAAATTAAAATAATAAAGGCAAGAAGTAAGAAGTAAAAAGAAGAACAGCGGGCAGACTTTGTAATAATAAAACACACGTTCCTAACAAAAAAAGATACACCAGATAAGATAGTTTGACAACATAAGTCGCATAAGCAGGAAAAGAACAACAAGAAAAGTATGTGAAGCAAGAATTTAAAAAAACATAAATACGAAGAAAGAACCAAAAAAACCGTAGATAGAAAAAGAGAAGAACTGCAGTAGAGAAGAAAGATGTAAAATGAGAAGATGCGAAACGAATTGCACCAATGGGAAAAAATGGAAAGAAAATAAATCGACTATGCTCACATCTAGGGGTGGGCGATATATCGATATACAGGGTGTCCCAAATTCGGGTAAATGCATGGGGATCTCGCTTATCTTAAGAGCTACGAGGTCGGTTAAATTAGGGCAAAGTTGCTAAATTCGATGCTCATTAATAATCCAAAGAGAAATTGGAAATATCTCAAACGGTATCCGAGAAAATTAGGAAAAACTAGAAAGTCCATTTTTGAAAATCGTTTATAACTCTTTTGGAGTTTGAAATATTTTAAATGTGTAAAAAAGTTGCCGAAGCAACTTTTTAAGCCGAATCGGATGGTGGTCACAAATTTTTCCTAGGTCGATTCGTTTTTGTTTTAGACAACCAACTTTGTTTTTTCTTATGGGCAGCATATCGCGTTTTTCTTCGTTATTAAAGTTCATTTTTACGACTAACAGGCCTTCAAAACTTTTAGTTTGTTGATCGGTTGTCATGGAAACAACATAAACTACAATGACCGGCCAACCTGATTTATAATGGTTATTGTTTAAAACGTATTTTTTGAAATTTGACAATGAAAGAAAAAGTAAAATACCATGTGTGATACATTAATGGATTCAGAAAAATTAATGCTATTTGATTATGTAATTAGCAAAAATTGCGCCCATAGGAAAAAATAAAGTTGGTTGTCATAAAACAAAAACGAATCAATCTAGAAAAAATTTGTTACCACTTTTCGATTCGGCTTGAAAAGTTGCTTGGGCAATGTCTTTACACATTTAAAATATTCCAAAGGAATTATAGGCAATTTTCAAAAATCGTATTTTCCAGTTTTTCCTAATTTTCTCGGATACCGTTTGAGATATTTCCAATTTCTCTTTGGATTATTAATGAGCATCAAATTTAGCAACTTTGCCCTAATTTAACCGACCTCGTAGCTCTTAAGATAAGCGAGATCCCCATGCATTTACTCGAATTTGGGACACCCTGTATATCGATATAATTTCGATATCGATATTCGATATCGAAATTTGGATATCGCCCACCCCTACTCACACCCACCGTATGCCTGAAATGGTAGAACTTTAGGATTGGATAAGGATAGAATCAAACCACACAACATTTGTATAACAATGATATTCTCCTAAGTATCATAATCAAGTCACAAGGTACCTACGTATAAAAATAAATTATATTTTTGTATTATAATGTAAACTATTTAAGTCATTTATAATAAACATTAATATCCAAAATAATTTTGATAGTTTTATTATCCGTCGATCAGAATACGATATCCTTACATTTATTGGCTTTGGATTTTTATTGGATGCCATAATGCAAAAGTTTTCCCTAATAGTAACCGAGATTCCTATGCTGTTAATCCTGATCTTGCAGTTGGCTTAGTTTAGATAAAAAATCATTAAGATTGACATATAAACAACCACACCATGTATAGCGTCAGAGTGCTGATCTGGTGATTAAACAATTTAAAATGGAAAGAAAATGATTATTTTTTATGTTCGATTTATCTTTTATCTATATTTAGCCTCCTCTTTATTTGAGAACACAGTCGTGGCTCTATAGCTCTATGTAGCTATGTAGCTAGCTATATGTGGGTCATAAACATATCAGGAAGTGACTTTTCGATAAGAGTTTTGAAACTTGCCTATATATTCTCAATGAAAAATTCTAATTCCAAAATAGATAGGTCACTAAACTTACCCCTCTAAACCTCATAATTTTGTAAATCGTGAAACATTCTGTATCGATGACGTTCAGATGTTTTTTCTACGATGAAATATGTGAGACTAGCGATAGTCAACTTTTTTTTAAAATTATTTGTTATACTTTTTTATTGATTCCTATAGAGAATTGAATTCTAAATCCAAGAGTGCATTAAAAAAAAAAAGAACCAATCATAGGAAATTTTTGAGAAAAATGGGTTTAAAAGTCATTTAATATTTTTCTTAAAATCGTTGTATTTAACTTAAGAAAACACGATCGCTGTAATAATTGACAGTTTGAAATTTGTCTATTTGTGTTTTGATATTTTTAAAAGAACAATCATTATTTTGTGAGCATTAATTTGAAACGCCTTAAGTACACAAACTCACTAACAGAAGCAAATTGACAAAAGGTCCATTTTTAATTTAGTACTCACAATATAATGTTTTTCTTTGTCAAAAAATAATAAAACACAATTAGAGAAGTTATAAAATGTCAATTACTACAGTGGTCGTGTTTTGTTTAGTCAAATACAATGATTTTGCGGAAAATAATAAATAATTATAATTTTTCTTAAAAACCTTTCCATGTATGCTTATTCTTTAAATGTTCTATCGGATTTAAAATTTATTTTTCTATCAAAATAAAAAAAAAGGTAAACCATGTACTTTCAAAAAAAAAGTGGACTATCGTTAGTCTGACACATTTCATCGTAGAAAAAACATTTGAATGACTTTCGATGGAGATTTTACTACGGTTCACAAAAATACATGGTTTATAGGGGTTTCCTCTTAAAATAACAAAGTTATAGGCGTGCGACAGTAAAACTGAATCACCCTGTATTGTCGATCAAATTTTTTAAATAACACCCTTTAATGACCTCATTACATTCTTTTAAAATGCGTCAAGTATTGGTACATGTTTCAGCACTGCCAGACAAATGTAACACTAAACAACTTTGAAGTCAAGTTTTTTACGCCCCCCCCCCTCGCTGAATCATGCTGGTTTCACCCTATTTCAATCATACACCTTCGTCTTTATTTTACATCATAAAGAGACAAACAAATGGTAAACTTTGTTTAACCCCGAGCTTTGTAACTTGTTTTATTTCTCTAGTAAAGTAAACTGATCCTTCGGCAGCAGCAATATGGAAATAACTCTACACATGTAACTTACCATCGCAAACACATGTTTATTTTTATCCCATATGCAACATTATGTGCGATTCAAAACCATTCTCGAGTTGTTGACATTTTAAAATCACACAATGCGACTTACCCCCCAAGTTTTTTGGTCGGCTAAGCCAACTAGTTAGCTTTAACAAGAACAGTAAATAACACACAAAAAACTCGAATCTGAATGTCAATCTAAATGCAAAATATCGATGGAATCGCTCAGATAATAACGAGCTAATTTAAAATGTCTTAGTACTAAGGAAAATAACATGAAAATAAATTACAGTCTCGCTAAGATATTGAATTTTTATGTACTTGTACATAATAAACATCCATAAATTAATTAGAATATAATAAAGACGAGAAGTAACTTCTTTGTAGCGGCAATGGCACTGATGACAGCCATGTGGTCCAAATAAATAATAAACTTGTTTAAAATATGCGTTAAAAAATAGCGTCGGCAAAATTTGTGACATCTCTTTAATTTAAAGTTGAAACTTATTTGAATATTCAGAAAGGAACTTTGATATCTGGTAACTATTTTAATATGAACGACACTTTCATAAAGTTGCAGTGGCTGCATTAAAATTAGATGCAAAAAAGAAATAATGAGAGCCAGCTTATTAAAAATAACGACTTGACTGAAGCCATAGTGTACGCCCTTCTTTTTTTTTTTTATTTGCAAATAAAAAACGTTATAAAGAATAGTTATTTATGTATCAAGGCCAAAAAGTACGTTTTGGCCGAGGTGCATATTACATTTTTTGTGCGATCGAATTAAAAACAATTTAAATTTTTAGTAATTTTGAAAATTATAGGTTAGAAACTACGTGACATTCTGTCACTGACAGATGACGGCGTATGTACTGCATTACCGGCCCTCTCCTTAGCAACGGCCTGAAAAGTAACGTTTACCGCCGTTGCTAAGGATAGGGCCATAATGCAGTACTGTATGGTTGCTAACGCGTCCGTCAAACAGCTGTTTCTAGTACGATCGCACAAAAAGTAATGTATTTAAAATAGCGGATAGTGTAACGAAAAAGCTGTTATAAACAAAAAATATTGTTTATCAATCACATACATACAGGGTGTTCTAAAGTTGATTAACAACTCGAATATCTTATTTGTTTTCAATAATAATTTCAACAACGTCATATACAGGGTGTGTAAAAATTGGCGGAAGGGCTACACGGGGCGATGTTCTTCGTAAAATTCTAAGTCGAAAATCTTAATACAAAATGTTGTACCACGCTTGCTGTGTCTGCAAGAGGTCCTCAAAGCTTTGACAAAAAATGTAAATACCTAAGTAAAAATTGCTGATAAAAAAATTTCCAAACGCATATCAATGTATGCAATGTTGCCAATTTTTTTTTCTTTTAATGGTTCCTGAGGCCATAGGAAGCATGGTACAACATTTTCGTATTAAGATTTTCGACTTAGAATTTTACGAAGAACATCGCTCCGTGTAGCCCTTCCGCCAATTTTTACACACCCTGTATATTATTATACCTACGGCTTAAAATGGCATAAAAAAGTGCTTGCAATTTTAGTATGCATAAAAAAGCATTCATAATTTTCCCCCTGTTAGTAATAGTACGATTTTGATGTAGTTTTATCTTCCCATTATTAATAAGTAAGGTTTATTGAAATGATTTAAAACTAAAATGAGATATTTTAGGTGGTCATGTCTTAAGAACACTGCATATGCATTAAAAACTAATTGTCATTTTTATGCTTCCATTTTAGAAAGTTTAAGACATATTTTAGAACGATAACTTTATACTAAAAAATTCAGATACAACAAATACTACTAACTTCTTACCATTTATATTGGTCACTGCGTTATAAATAATATATAAACTTACTATTTTCATTTTGTCACTGTCTTAAAGCAGTATATTTTTTTAAATATTACCATCAAAAAATATTTTCTGCATCTTAAAGTAAACTGTGTGATTTTGAAAGCTTTACCAAAAACACATAACAACTACGGTACATAAAATTATTGATATAAAAGCATTAGATAAAATGAAACAACAACGGTGCAGAAACTAATGATTGACGGTAAAGCTAATGAAAGAAAACGACATAAAAATAAATTAGGCGATGCATAGAATGAACAATATAATATTAACGAATTAAACATTAGAAGCAGAAAACAGCGCAAAAAAAAAGAAAGACACTAACTTAATTTAGAGCCCAAGAAATGAAATACTTGAGAAAAGAAACCTTTAATACACGAACGTCAAGACTGGAATTAGTAAAATAATGAGAAAAGAATTTTGGTATATAAGTTGACGGTGATTATTTTTACATATACATGGTGTCCACCTGCATAGTCGAACATAGGCAATAATCGTTGTGTACTAAGTGCTTAGGTATTTTGAAATAATTTCTGTAAATAAAACATACATGTAAATAAAATAAAAGACAGTTTAACATATCTTTTATACAAAACGTTTTTAGATATAACAAGGATAGTTTTCAAGAAACTGCTAATATTTTAACGATTATTAAAGAATATAATAATAAATATTAAATCACCCCCATTTTGAATTAAACATTACCCCAATGTACTATAAAAAGAATTTTTTACCTTAGTTAACTGTCTTTCAATAAGTAATCCACATTCCGTTACTATTGCTTCGTTCTAATAATTATTATTTGGGTGACGTCTTTTGTAAATTTTACTTTTAAGGTAGCCCCACAAGAAATTTGTCACAAGGTGCTAGGTCCGGAGATCTGGCTGGCCAATTTATGGCCTCTACCATTCCAACAATTTGGAAATAAATCATTTTAATTATTTCTAACATTTAAGCCAAAACTCGCGGGACAGCCGTCTTGCTGAAACCGGGTCTCCTGTTTTTCCTTTGCAACTGTTCCCAACGCACAGCCTACTTAGGTCACTAATGGTTGTGAATCTATAACTGAATTTAAATAATATTCTTTAATTTCAAATGGACCTACAATTTTGTTACTAAAAATCTCAGCTTAAATATAAATTTTTTTGATGTTACTGAGTTTTTGTATGGAAATATTAATTCTAGGATTTTCCTGTGCCCAATATAGTATGTTTTGAAAATTTGCTTCGTTGTTCAACGTAAAACTGCATTCGTATGTGCAACAAACTGATAAAATAAAACGGCAATCATTATTTTCACGTTCTTGCTTTTGTTCTCAGAGTGTGCTCCTACTTTCTTTATTAGCAGGAATGATCTCTTGATGATATGAGGGTTTATAGGGATGGTATCGGTTCTTTTTAAACATCTTAAATATAGTTAGCGTCAGTCTAATGGCGAGCGGTAGGGGTGTTTTCGCGCAGCAGACGCTATAATATGGTCCACAGCCCTTAAAACCATTGGTGGGTATACCAATAGAACTAAGTAAGTAGGTGTGTTCAATTACAACTGTGTTTAGTGCGCACCCTCACCGCTCGCCATTAGACTTGACGCCGACTATACCGCTGACTTAGAGACAATTCATACAAGCAAAATTTGTTTTAGACTGTAAGGTGGGTTGATATTGACTATCCCCTAAATACGTTCTTCTACATTAATGCCATTTTCTTTAAGCATTTGTTGATTTTTTCCGTTATAATTAGTATTTAATCATTACTGTTTTGGCAACGTTTTTAATAATAATACTAACCACCTCTAGCTTTTAATTCTACACAAATATTGGCACTTATTTTTTAATTTTTGGCCGTATTATTAAATTAAACAGCAAACAAATCTCACTCTCCCCAAACTATGGCTACTGTAAAAAAAAATTACCAAGAAAACTCTCTTTTTTGGAGTAATTCATTTTAATAAGTTAAAAGTGTATTTTCTTAATGTGACGTGAAGAGATAATTAAATTGATAGACAAATACTGCAAAAGTTAAAGTTTAATAAATATCATAGCCTTTAATCTTTAAAAATTATAAAATTTTAGATTCACATCTTAAATTAAAAATCATACCTTTATAGTGTTATCACTAGATGCGCAATAATTATCTTTCTATTGGTACCATTGCTTTTCCTATAAGCTGAATTGGCAGGCGGAAATCCACAAAAACGTTGAAACAATTTTAAATTCCTATTTTCAAGTTTGCAAGTGTTCACCCTGTGTAAAATTACACTTGTGTCCACTTAAGGTAAAAAGTTTCTAAAGTGTTTTTTATCTAGTAAACAAAATAAAATTACAAAAAAAAGTTGTAATACTAACATTAAAAAATATACCTAGTAGAGGTTGTTTGTAATCTTAAAAAGTGTGTGCAGCTTTACTCCACTAAATCTAAAAATACAAATAACCGACTTCTGGGCTTACAACACCAGACATTTCAATGTCACGGGAACCCCCAGAGCGTTGTGTTAGTTTATTATTATCATCACCAGATGTCTCCTACGTAGAATATAAATTTTTTGCTGTTCGAAAAAGTTTATGCGCCCCAGTTTGAGACATAATACCATGTTAACAGCTCCTGATATCATTACCAGTTTTTTTGTAACATCAAACAGACCTCGTCACGCTGTATTAATGTTAACTTGCAGAGCTACGTCATGCATATTTACGCTTTCGCTAATTAACGAACACAATTTCGATTGTTACTCAAATATACAACTGCACGTGCATTTATAAGTTATTATGAAATAATATTTAACATGTCGTAACTGTACACAATTGCTTATCTGAAATATAATGAGCAATAGAAAACGCCCAGGCTATGAGGTCATTAAGTAAAGCAAAAATTAGTAGTAATAAGAACCTTATTATTACATTGGAATTAAATAACCTTCGCCGTACTAATACAGTAAGCTCGCGTTATAAGCAACTAACGGCGGCCAATTCCGATCTAAAAGTTGCTTATAACGTGAAAGTTGCTTATATGATAGAAATAGAAACGATTCCATTTTTAACATAAATAAATCTTGTTTTTAGTAGTAAAACTAAAAATAAAAGTTTACACCATACAACGCGATCGTTGTCGCGTTGCTATGGTGATCTGTACGTACCTATGTCAAACGAAATACGCGCGTGCCACGTACCTTTAGTCGTGATCTATGTACTTATACATCTCTAAAATAAAAAAATATGATGTGATTTCATGGCAACTATACAGAGCGGATGAAACGGCCTTATTTTACAAGTGTTTACCGGACAAAACTCTTGTTCATACACGTAAAAAAAATATTCCCGGGAGAAAAATATCTAACCAACGAGTTAGGTAAGTTTTTTATTATTTTTTTCTCAGAAAATTGTATTCTTGATAAAAGTTGGTGCATGGTCTAAAACTAATTTTAAGATGAAAAAAGTTCAATAAAAAATCATATGACACTAGATTTTAGCGACTTTTTGACATATTCGCAAGAATAAAGTGCTCTTATTTTAAGAGAAATAAAAAAACTATTTAAAAAAAATATTTAGAATCTAAAAATAAGCCTAAATTTAAATTTAGATCGTCACATTCTAATTTTTATTTTTAAGAAACTTAAACATTAAAAAAGTGCAACAAATAGAACCATTTTTTATTATCAATTTGTCAGAAAATTTTATTTTTGTTAAAGTTGGTACATACATGGTCTACAACTAATTTTAAGATGAAAAAAAGTTGAATAAAAAGTCAGGATATTTTCCATTTGTTGCAGACTTTAAATGTTGAAACTTCTAAAAAATAAAAATTTGAATTAAACCCTCAGAATTTAAACCTAGTCGGTTTTTAGATTCTTAATAACTTTTTTCGATAAAAATAAAATTTTCCCTTTGTTGCAGACTTTTTGAATGTTAAAATTTCTTAAAAAATAAAAATTGAAATTTGACCGTCAAAATTTAAATCTAGCTTTATTTTGGGATTTTTTAAAACTCTGTCCATAATTTTTTTTGTATCTCTTAAAATATTTCAAAGATCACTAATATCTAGTGTCATATGATTTTTTATTAAACTTTTTTCATCTTAAAATTAGTTTTAGACCATGCACCAACTTTTATCAAGAATACAATTTTCTGAGAAAAAAATAATAAAAAACTTTTCGATTCGTTGCAGACTTTTTGAATGACGCTGTATATTAATAATCTCCTAAAAATAAAATGATTGTTAAAAAATCTATTGTTAATCTAGATTTCACACGATATTTTATTGCCCTTTTAAATAACCTGAATGTTAAAAAAAAACTGAAAGTGCTATATCACTCAAAATTTTTGTAAAAATGTAAATATTTTGAAAACTGTTGACTTTAGACCCATATAACCTTTTACATTTATTAAAGTAAATTTTAAGACAAATTCAAAAATGTAAAAGTATACAGATTTTCTATTCAAAATTTCAAAGTTTGAGTCCGTTTCCGGTTGAACCGGAAGTCGCATAGCAACCTTAATATTTCCATCGAATCCGAAAAATACCATAACGCTCAGATACAAAATTTCATTGTTATATCTGCAATAGTATTTTAGATATTTGTATTTTTAACTGTCACACTGACAGTTGCTTATATCGTGTACTTTGATACGATAGTTGCTTATATCGAGTGTTGCTTATAACGCGAGTTGCTTATATCGTGGGTTGCTTATAACGCGAGCTCACTGTAATCGAGTAAAATTACGTTTGCCAAAACTTTTTTAAATTAAATTATTTGTCGAGAAGTATCCGAACAAACGACCCTAATGTTTGTATTCTGAACAAAATGATACAGGCGAACTATTTCGAAACAATTTTAATTATAAAACTTTGTTGAAACTCATTAAATGCACATGCATTTATTAAAAGCGTGGCAGGGTAACATTAAAAACAACTTAATAATTTGTTTTCGCTTAATATTATATTAGACGCACCCTGCGTTGTAGTACCTGCGTCACGCAGGGACGAAAAATGAATATACATTTTGTTTATTTCTGCTGGGGACACAGCACACTACGTTTTATTTCT
Organism: Elmis aenea; assembly: GCA_947652605.1. Classification (NCBI taxonomy): domain Eukaryota; kingdom Metazoa; phylum Arthropoda; class Insecta; order Coleoptera; family Elmidae; genus Elmis; species Elmis aenea. The sequence goes on along the minus strand of OX393577.1, from coordinate 51,522,124 downwards.
GTGTACAGTAAAAGTTTTATTGTTTTCGTTTACGCGAAGCAGAACACAAAACCGGTCAAATCCGTTTCGATTTTTAAACAAATCATAATGCACGTACGAGCAAATCATATATAATTTTTATTAAACTATAATTACAACATTTTTGATACAATAGATAATTTGTTTCAACTAAATCAATAATATTTACTAAACATATTAAGTTACTCTTTTAGAGGCAACTTAAGAAACTAAAATAATGGTTTTACACAGTGAGTTGCATACAAACTCATTCTATGACTGTTCTTTTTACGTACAGATATTCTAAAAACCAACCATAAAACTATGATCCCGCTAAATTAAGGTATTTAAAAAAATTATTGATGAACATAATTTTTTATTGTTTACATTACCTAAGATCTAATTTGAAACATTGTACACAAATTTAAATTAAAAATTGTTTTTTTTTGAAAAAATAAATCTGTATTGATTTCGATATTTACATTATTTTTTTTGCAATACTAATGACAAGGCGCGGTTTCCCAAATTATTGTAAATTTTTTCAAACAGATTTTTTGTACGAATAATTGTAATTTTAATGATACTAATCCCAGAATTCATATGATTATTTCGTTTGTTCTTAAAATGAACCCTAACAAACCTCACATGCAATTAAACAGGGTGTGTAAAAATTGGCGGAAGGGCTACACGGAGCGATGTTCTTCGTAAAATTCTAAGTCGAAAATCTTAATACGAAAATGTTGTACCATGCTTCCTATGGCCTCAGGAACCATTAAAAGAAAAAAAAATTGGCAACATTGCATACATTGATTTGCGTTTGGAAATTTTTTTATCAGCAATTTTTACTTAGGTATTTACATTTTTTGTTCGAACTGAAAGCCTTCAGTTCGTAAACATAGCTGCAAACTTTTGGGTATCGTAAAACACAAACAAGAAATAATTACGAGAAAAACAGAGATGACAGCTAAGGACAATGTTGCCATATGTATTACTGTCATTAAAATCAGTGATTTACATATTTTCAACACCAATTTTTGAAAGGAAGAACACAATATCTAGGAAAAAATACTATTCGAAATCTATTTTTATTCCAAATTGCAGCTTTTTCATTTGCAAGTATTAAATAATAACGCCTATTAAAGGACTAAATGTCAAAGCTTTAAGGACCTCTTGCAGACACAGCAAGCGTGGTACAACATTTTCGTATTAAGATTTTCGACTTAGAATTTTACGAAGAACATTGCCCCGTGTAGCCCTTCCGCCAATTTTTACACACCCTGTATAAGGAGAAAACCGCATGCAATAGCAGATATATTAAAAACTTTGATTACCATGAACTTATCCAATTGGTTTTCAAATCGCATGTATAATTAATAGTAAAAGTCTAGATAGGAATTTTATTTTTACATTTATATTTTAAATAGGTAATAAATATTTGTGTGTAAAATTTTTTATGACTTTTATTAATACTTCTTCTAGAAATATGTCAAGTATCGGTAAGCGAAACAGACAGTTTTTAGATTTTAAAATTGATTGTAATTAACAATTCAATTTATCTTTAAAAGAAAAAAATGCAGCTTCTTTCATTTGGGCACATAATATTCGCTGATTTATTACAGATTAAACATTTTTCTCGAAATAATTATCACCAAAAGTTTAAAAATGTTGATATAATTGAAAATGCCTAGAAGAAAATTAAAATTGAATGTTTTCTTGAGATACTTCAGAATTTTAAATTTATTTCTATTCAAAAATGTATGTCAATACTTAAAACATTTTTTATCATTTATGTTGTATACAGGGTGTATATAAATTGGCGGAAGCGCTACACGTGGTGATGTTTTTCGTAAAATTGTAACTTGAAAATCTTTATACGAAAATGTACCATGCTTTGCTGTGTCTGCAAGAGATCCTCAAAGTTTTGACATTCAGTCTTTTAATAAGTGCTATTATTTAATATTTGTTTATGAAAAAGCTGCGATTTGAAATAAAAATAAATTTTCAATAATATATTTTCCTAGATATTGCGTTTTTCCTTCCAAAAATTGGTGTTAAAAATATGTTAATCACTGATTGGAATGAAAATAATAATAATACATATGGCAACATTGTTCTTTGCTGTCATTATAAAAATACCTAAGTAAAAATTGCTGATAAAAAAATGTCCTAACGCAAATCAATGGATGCAATGTTGCCAAATTTTTTCTTTTTTTTAATGGTTCCTGAGGCCATAGGAAGCATGGTGAAACATTTTTGTATTAAGATTTTCGACTTATCAGGGAAGGTCACGATACGTTGTCGCTAGAATTTGATTAATGCTGTGTTTATTGCATCAAGAACATCAAAATAGAAGATTTTAGATTTTGTCTCTGACGGTTTCATGGCCAACGCGATCGCAAAAATGACCTTTTTCTACCAAATTTTCAGTTTATTTCCCTATTTTTCCGAAGGAAATGGCCAGTGGAACGTATAACTCTGGAAAACATTTATTTTTGATGTTCTTGATGCAATAAACACAGCCTTAATCAAATTCTAGCGACAACGTATCGTGACCCTCCCTTGTTAGAATTTTACGAAGAACATCGCCACGTTTAGCGCTTCCGCCAATTTATAAACACCCTGTATAAGGTTTGTTGAGGTTATTTCTAAAAACGAATAAGTTTATTACGAAGGTTATGATCTGGGACACCCTTTTTATTACATTAGTTTTTTTAAAACCTTAATACTATATTTTTATTCCAAAAATAATGAACGACACTGGTTAAATATTTCATTTATGCTAAAACAACCAATAAGAATATAAGTTAACTGGATATATCACATAAACGGAAGTGGTATGACCAATGCTTTGTTTAAAATAAATGACGAATAAAACTTGCAAGTAAAATTAACGATTTATTTCTTTCTTTATCCAAAAACAAAAAATACGCGCTTGTTTAGTATCATGTGTCTCAATCTATGTTACTGAAATTAAATAATGCTAAGGTGTGCATGTTGTTACTAACTTTATTTAAGTCATTAGGAGTAACAATAAAAATTAAACTTGAAAAGGTATCTTCTGATTCCAATTATTTGGATAAGATATCTTAAGATAAAAACCATTTAAAATCCAAAACAGAAAACTAAATAAAGGCCTTAAATTTATTTAAACATTCACTAGATTCTTTCATAAAATTACTTTTCGGAGCCCGCCGATCAACATGTGATGAAAAAATCAAGTACGTTATGATTTATTACGCTGCTAAAACACACTTTAAAAGCATAAGCGTTTGTAAAAGTCATAAATATTAACGCATTTTTAAGCGCGTCAACCTCAAAAGCGGAAAATAAAATAACTTCGTTGAAAGTATTAAATTTATCTTAAAATTCATGTGGGTATAAATAAAATATGGGAAAGCTAACCAGGTATTCTTCACTTATGTAATTTATTCACATTTCCATCTTTTAAAAGGTTAAGGGTTCCTGACATATTTCAAAAAGTTACACTTTGGCTGCTGAAAAGTTTCCCCCACACGTGTAGTCACGTAATTCAAATAAATAGCAGCTTCTTAGGGAATAAATCTACCTAATTTCACCGAAATTTTGTTGGAATAATTGTACATAATATATAAACGTTGAGCAAGCCAAGACGTTGGGTATTTAAACTTAAGTAAACAGCAATGTTTCATAAAATTTAATTGAAAGAACAATTATAGAAAGTATAATTAGTTTCTTTAACACTAACATTGACTACGTTACATGCACAACTAAGTTCGCATTGAGCCAATTCGCATTTTATTAATTTGATATGTAAACTGTTCGTTAATTTTTATTTTACTAAACCTGCTTTAGATTGTGGTTTATCGCACCAACTTTTTCAGATTGCCAATATTGTAAAAATAGTTGCAGTTGAAGATCTAAAAAACAATTTATTTCTTAGGAGATTTTGAAAGCATTGTAGGTATTGCTATTGATATTTACTAAAAATTAATTATTTCATATTGCCGAAATCTGCGTATTTAGCACATATTCTAATGAAGTTGTACAAAGAAGCAAAAAATGTTATAGATACATAGCCTTACAAAAAATGAAACATAGCCGAGCAGTTGGACCAGCAGAAGTACCAATAGAGTGAATAAAACATGGGCAGGATAGTTTGTTTTTTATTAATGAACGTCTTGTCGATAGCATAGTAGGTTTTCATTGCTTTTTCTATTGTCTGGTTAATTTCCACTTCTTGTAGTCATGTCTTCTCGATTGCTACTCCAAGGTAGTCAAAATATTGTAGGGTTTCAATTTTTTCTCCTTCAATTTCTATGTTTATGTTCTTGTTTCCTTCGTTTGTCTTTATCACTTTTGTTTTCTTGTGATTTATTTTCATTCCATTTTCTTCTAATGCTTTTTTCCATATTTCTATATTAATTTTGAAATCTCTTACATTCTCTGCCATAATGACTACATCGTCTGCGAACGCACACTCTGCTATTTCGACCTTCTGTAAATTCCTATAGCCTACAAATAAACTTTTAACTTTTTGTTTGCACTTCTTAATTATGTTGTCCATAAATATTGTAAACAATATTGGGCTCATTCCTCCCCCTTGTCTTAATCCATCTTCTGTATTGAAAAAGTCTGATTTCATTTTTTTCGTTACCACGCGATTTATTGTCTTCTTATACAAGCATCTGATATTTCTTATTAGTTTATTGTCTACCTTTCTTCTCCAAGGATCTCCCAAACTTTTGGTCTAGACACTTTATCGAATGCTTTTTGTAGATCTATAAATGCGAAGTATGCTTTTTCTCTTTTTAGTTGTGTTTTGGTTATAATCTGTTTAATTGTGAATATGTGATCCTAAACACTCCTACCTTTTCTAAATCCACTTTGTGATTCTGTTAATGTCTTATCTAATATTTTTGTTAGTTTCTGTGCTAGTATTTGTTCGTACAATTTTAGTGCTGTGCTGAGAAGCATTATGCCCCTGTAATTATTGCAATCTTTGCTGTCCCCCTTCTTAAATATAGGCAATATCATACCTATCTCCCAGTCTTTCGGTATTATTTCTTCGGACCATGCCTTGTTCATGACTTCTAGAAGTAGAAGTGTTCCTTTGGGTCCCATATTTTTTAACATTTCGCTTGTTATTCTGTCATGTCCTGGTGTTTTACCGTTTTTTAATTTCTTTAATCCTTGTTGTAGTTCCTCTGTTGTGATGCCGTCTTCTTGTTCTTCTGTGTTGAGTTTTGTCTGCTCTTTTCTTTCGTTTTTTAGTGTAATTTTCTTTTTGTTCGGGTTTAATAATTCTTTAAAGTATTCTTTCCATCTTTCCATTATCTCCTTTTCGTCTGTTAGTATATTTCCTGCTTTATCCTTGATAGTTATTGGTTGGTGTTTATGGTCTGTTCTTGAATTTTTCAGTATTTTATAAAATAGTTTCTGATTTCCCTTACTGTCTGTCTCTAGTTTTTCTCCAAATTCTTTCCATGAATTCTGTTTGGCTTCTGTTATTAGATTTTTGACTATTTTTCTCTGTTCTTTGTATTTTTCGTATTTCTCTGGTGTTCTTTTGGATTGGTAATTCCTCCAGTGTCTTTTCTGTTTTTACCTGTTTCTTAATTTCGTCGGTCCACCAGTCTGTTTGTTTCTTGTTATTATATATTTGCTTACTCCGCACACTTTTTTGGCCGAATGGTTAATACCTTCTTTGAAACTTTTCCATAATTGTTCAGTATTTAATTCATCTGGTTTTATTTTTCTTCTGTCCACTTCCTTATTTATAATTTCTTCATATTTTACTTTATTATTTCTATTTTGCAGTTTATATGATCTTATGGTTTCATATTCCTTTTTCTTTTGTGTCTGTTTTTGTTTGTTATTTCTTTCGTCTTTCTTCATTGATTTTAGTTGCGAGTAAATAGTGAACGCTATTAATTTCTGGGCCTCTTCTCACTTTCGTATCTGCAACGGATGCTCTTTGTCTTTATATATTAGAATATAATCAATGATTGATTTTTCTCCTCTACTTGGTTCCTCTCGAGTGTATTTATGGATGTTTTTATGTTCAAAAAACGTATTTACGTATTTGTGATGATAAGATTGTGTAATTGACAGTAATCTAGCATTCTTTTGCCATTATTATTTCTTATATCTTCTCAATCAATAGTGAAAAAACAAAATACCTTGCTACTGGGGCCTTGCCGCCGATTTACAACTTGTCAACCAAACCATCAAGAGTACAAATGAATATGAATAACTTGGTGTTAAAATAAGTAGTGAAGGAAACTGCAAAACAGAAATCTCGAACAGAGTTGGATAAGAAAATTAAATACAGAGTATAACTATACGGGGCTGAGCTATGTCTAGCTTATAAAAGAGAAGAAAGTAAAATTACAGCTCTAGAAATGGAGTACTGGAGGAATTGCTGCGTTCTTACTAGACTTGCCAGAGTACGTAACACGGACATCCGGGAAAGAATGGACGTAGGTATTACTATAACTGATACAATCACATAAAAGTAATTAAAAAAGTATGGCCATCTAAGACGGATGCTAGAAAGATCGATTTCCAGCACAAGTATGGAAGTGGCAACCACGGGTAAAACGGAAAAAGGACCGGCCAAGAAAAGACGGGAAAAAAGAAGTGGAGAAATCCATGGAGGACAGAGAACTCCAGGAACAAGATTGGCTTGACAGATCAAGATGATGATTAGGATACGATAAATGGTTTTGACTTGTAAAAAAAATCGCAAATATATAATATATGTATACAGGGTGGTGCTTTTTTCGATGCTCACCATTGCTATATTGGAAACGGTAAGAGATACAAGGTCGGTTAAATTAGAGAAAAGTTGCACATTTTTATGGCGATTAAGAATCTGAAAAGAAATCCTGGATATTTTGATTCGTTTTTGATTTATTACAAAAAAACTGAAAAATGTGATTTTAGAAAAATATGATTATCTTCCCTATCATTGACGCTATTTCATTTAAACTTGGTAACTTCATGTTTTTGACCGTCCTGGGTTTGATGAGGTCAACAGAAATTTTCTAAGCCTTCTAGATTTCAAGTTGCGATAGTCAACTTTTTTATTTCTTATGGCCGCCATATTGGATTTTTACACCATCAGACAGACAAAAAAATTAGCTTTTCAGATTGGTAACCAACATACCTTTTTTCTTTCAAAAAACTCGTTGAAATTTGAAAATTTGTATCAATAATCTATAAAATCGCGAATGTTCTGAAAAACAATTGAAATTATAATATAAATAAAAGTGACGCTACATTTTATAGGTCTAATAAAATAACGAAATGACAATAAATTTAAAACACCAGATAAATAATTATTTAAATTGTTTAAAGTGCTCGCCGTTATGTATGATGTAGTGGTTAGTCCTCAATTTTATTTCGTCCACTGCCTTTAGGATAGTTTGTCTCGAAATAGAGTCGAAAGCATTTTTGATTTTACGGCGAAGATGTTCAATATTTTCCGTTAGGGTTGCAAAAACAACATCAAAGTAAAAGTAATCCATAGGCGTTAAACATGGCGATCGCGGAGGCCAATGAACAGGACCAAACGTACCAAGTCATGAATTTTGAAAGCGTACATCTAAATTAACATCCTTTTAAAATGCGGGCGTTGTGAGGACCAGCTCCTTTTTGCTGAAACTACTGATGATTTTGAATTGTTAATAATGGCAATTCGCCTAACATATCTTCTAAATATGTTTCCAACAATCTTAATTTCGTTCATTAGACCAATAAAATGTTCTGTAGCTTTTATTTATATCATAGTTTCAATTGTTTTTCAGAGCATTCTCGATTTTATGAATTATTTACTCAAATTTTTAAATTTTAACAAGTTTTTTGAAAGAAAAAAGGTATGTTGGTTACCAATCTGAAAAGCTAATTTTTTTGTCTGTCTGATGGTGTGAAAATCCAATATAGCGGCCATAAGAAATAAAAAAGTTGACTATCGCAACTTGAAATTTAGAAGGCTTAGAAAATTTCTGTTGACATCATCAAACCCAGGACGGTCAAAAACATAAGGTTACCAAGTTTAAATGAAATAGCGCCAATGGTAGGGAAGATAATAATATTTTTCTAAAATCACATTTTTCAGTTTTTTTGCAATAAATCAAAAACGAATCAAAATATTCAGGATTTCTTTTCAGATTCTTAATCGCCATAAAAATGTGCAACTTTTCTCTAATTTAACCGACCTTGTATCTCTTACCGTTTCCAAGATAGTAATGGTGAGCATCGAAAAAAGCACCACCCTGTATACAAAGAAGCTTACATTTGGACAAGATTACAGCCAGGGGCTCCTAGAGGTAAGAGGGGGCCCGGGGAAGTTAAAATTTGGAGCCCTTGTGAATAAAATAATCTATTTTTATGATGAGAGCAAAAAAAAAGAGGCCACTGTTTTTACTGTTCATTTGCCGTTAAAATGTTATTTTAATGTATCGCTTTTTCAATAGTTTCATATTTTAAAACATCGTTATAATATCAGTCTTGAATATCTATATTCGAATATTAATATCGACCATCACTAATAGCTGTTTTACATGTTTATGAATAATTTACGAAGCTTAGACCTTATAAAACCAATTTTTATAATCAATGAACGTTTTATGCACAGTTTAAAATGAAATAAAGTTGTATGCAGTACAGAAAATTAAGTATGCTTACGACACAACATTTTTAAAACGTAAAATTTAAATGAAAAGAAATTTTTATGAAAAGAACTAATCAACTACCTAAAAATATTGTATTTATCAACAATGTATTCTATTAAAATTCGATTTTCTTTTCATAACTATAAAACGTTTATAAATGCCTATGGGTACCTTTATATAGGTTTAACCCGTTGATTTAGTCTACGTTTTGTAAAACGGTCTTTGTTTAGATTTGCTTGAGGTAACCTATTCATAAAGTTCGGTTTACTATTATAATACGGGGGTAGTTTGCGCATATCGATTAAATAATTTGTTATAAGGCTATTCCCAGTAATTGTTTACAAGAAAGGTGCAAATCTAAACTCACCCCTACAAAAACCGCCCTAACCTCAACTAAAGACGCTAAATACCAGGGCAACCCTTAACAAGATTCCCGCATTACCCCTTGTGTGCTGTTTTGTTTCGACCACTACACCCCGCGGCACAATCATTAATATCGGCCTGGCGATCTGAACGAACCAGTCAAGGAAGCCGTGATTAAGAATGAGTGGTAAGAACAAGCCAGCATCACTAGCCTACCACTGGACCACTTCACTATATCAAACACAAATTCGGGTCTGCACCTGCCGAAACATTCCAATTTACGAAGCGGCTGTCAAAATGTTTTGGTATTTGAGACCTGTTAAAGACTCGGCTGTTTAACAGATGCTACAGAATAAGGTAAACGAAAAGTGTACATTTAATAATAAAAATTACTTATAAACAAAACATTATGATTAAAAGTTACGTTCGTTCACACAAACTAATAGATATTTAGGAACACTATTATTAGAGCACAAAATGTATTTGAATAAATGAATATTTTTTGAACATAGATGGATCAAATTTTCTTATAAATTTTGAATTACTAAAATTGATCAAACACAAATGTGACATAAAAAGGATATACATATTAAAGTTTTTTTTTTTAAATTACTAAAACATCTCTAATGAATAATGTATTATACAGGGTGTTTCACTTTTCCATGTGGCACTATTGCTGTCTACGTAAATACAAGGTTGGTTAAATGGGACCAAAAGTTAGCAATTTAGGAGTGTATTTTAAACAAGATCTTGTTTTATTTAAAAGTCCCATGACTCTCGTGATATAACGAAATAACCGAAATCAACCAAAATCTTTAAACGCAAATATCTCAGCTATGGTTGGTAATACACAAAAATACCAAAGGAAAAAAAAGGCTAGATTTTGTTTGCCATAAAATAGTGATAGACAAATTTTTATTTACACACTACCGTGCAAGATATTAATTGAAACAACTTTGTTTTAAATGACAATCGTAGTAGGTGATGACTTAGATATAAAGATTATTGTGTTCTCTTTGCAATGTTATAATATTTTATGTCTATTTGCAAAAATAGGCCAAATAACTTTAAAAAATGCGAAATTTAGGTTAAAAATTAACGCTGGCATGGAAAAAAACAATAAACGACTTTAATTGTTATATTTCGACCCATCCTAGTCTATCCTGCCACTTTTTAGACGGTGACATTAAAACTACATTAATAGTAAAATAATCGCACTAAGACATTTGAAAAAAGTTTTTAAAGATATATTTACATATATGTATACACTATTTCTAGCTAACAACGTTATTTGTATGATTTTACAATGAGAAAACGTTTAACTTAAATAGATTATGAAATTTCACACGTTTTAAATTTAAGATATGTTTCATCAAAGGTGTTCAAACTGCAAACTACCATTTTCAATGCATAGGCGACATCTAAATGACATTTCTCTGCTACATTTTGACAAAAGCTCCAAAGTAAGATCTTCAAGTGCTCCTTTTATTCTGTCTTGCAGTTCCGAGGATGTTATGAGCACCTAGATATTAATATGTTATTTAAATTTCCCTTACATTTGTTTTAATGTTACCGTCCTCAGATTAACAGGATAGACTAGCAAGGGTCGAAATAAAACAATTAAAGTCGGGTATTGTTTTTTCCATGGCATGGTTATATCGCTTATTTTTAAAAATAGACATATAAAATATTATATCATAGTAAAGAAAAAAAAAAACTTTATATCTAAGTCATCACCCACTACGGTTGTCACTTGTCATTAAAAAAAAAGTAATTTCATTTAATATCTTGCACGGTAGTTTGTAAATAAAAATTTGACTATCACCATTTTATAGCAAACAAAATGTAGCAACATTTTTTTCCCTGGCATTTTTGCGTATTAGCAACGATAGCCGAGATATCTGAGTTTAAAAATTTTGTTAACTTCGATAATTTCGTTATATCACGCATCATAAAATTTAAAAAAAAAAAAAACTTGTTTAAAACATACCTTTAGATAGATAATTTTTTTGTCTCATTTAAGCAACCTTGTATTTTCATTATTTACGGAGATAACAACAGTGTCACATGGAAAAGTGAAACACGCTATACCAACTTTTTTGCTAGCTTTCGTAATACCGACATTTTTAGAATATTGGCAAAGCTAACTTTAAATAATAGCAAATTTTGTAACACACATCTAATTAACTTTTTTCTACGGCCATTAATGTAAATGACTCTTACCATACAGTCTGCATGCATAGTAAGTGGGTCCTTACGCCCGGTAAGCAAAAAGCACAGTTTTTTAAAGAAATTATCAAAGTAGACTCACGTCAAACGCTTCCTGCATGCCTAGTAGGTAAGTGAGTTATAACGCACGGTAAGAAAAACGCACACTTGTCTAGAAAAGTCAAAAAAGTAGACTTAGGTACATCAAAATTGACAAGAACCTAATTAGAAGTGTATATTAGACAAAAAGCCGTTAAAATCGTATGTATTATGTGATGGTAGAAAAAGTATGTTACATAACACGAGTTGTAGAGCAATTACGCAATCGGTCAACTTTTCCATTCGTGCGTAATATGCTTCTTACAATTCTGATTATGTAATATACTATTAAAGCAGTTAGCAATAGTAATGTATTACTGCATGATATAGAAAAGCATGCTATAAAAGGGCTTTAATAATATATGTAATCTTAATCAGTTTAACAGTGTAGTGGCTTTACAGGAAACAAATATATAAAAGATGCAATTTTGCTACTCGAATAATCCACCAAACGAATCGTGGATTTTAATTTACATTTAAAAAAATACCAGGTAGTAAAGTTGCACGTAAGATAAGAGACCATATTTTATTTCGTCTTCCGTATGATTGTTTCCAATCCCAAAAACCTACTCATTCTCAGCTAGAATCAACCCCTACCCTTAAAAGTTATGTAGATTAGTAACTGCTTATACAATTTTATACAATTTCAAATTGTCAATAATTTAGCTGTATAATTTCCAAACTTTTTATCGGATTTTATAATCTACCTGCAATATTATTTGCAAAAATCACATTTAGTAGCTTGCCTGTAATAAAATGTCGTTAGTTGTTATTTACCACAAATATAAAGAACTATTTTCTTTATTATTTCCGTTCATTCTAGATATCTGCAAAAGATCTATAAAGTCCTTGTATGTGTCATTAGTATAAAACATTTCTCTTGATAAGTTTGTTTTTGAACGTAAATAAACATAAATATTATTCATTATTAATTCTTATGTTGTTATTTAACTAGCCTAGTTGTCTAGGCTAGGGGGTAAAATATCTAGGACGTTTGACAAAGAACCTACGTTTAGAAGTATATCACAGTAAATATTGCAACGAAGGAAATGCAACTGCCACAAACAGAGACATTCCCGACATGCCTTTGTGCATTTAACCCTAAGCAGTGTGCACTTCATTGTCTTTGTTATTTATCAATAATAATGACTGATTTTCGCTACAATTTTACACAATTATTTTTTTAAATTTCATTCCTATAAAATTTGAAAACCTTAAGTTGTCACAAAAAAAGTGCTTAAAGTACAAATATTAGGTTTGTTCCAACACGGCGTTTAAAACTGATTCTTGATTAGTTCATGAACCGGTTCATTCGCATGCGTGAACTATGTACTATGTAATTTACTGCACAGTATTAGCCGTTGTTGGAACGCTTTTACGACTGGCCTAACTGTAAATGACATTTGCGTCTATTGGGTTCATACAAATGTACGCATCGCTAGGGTAAACACCTTTATTTAGCACTCAGTGGGGTTGGGAAGCGATGCATAGCTAGCTGAGCTCACGTTAGTTATGAACAGAGCTTGAATGTTGTCAAATTTAAAACTTTTTAAAATCGTCGTAAAAGCACAGCTACTAAACAATATTAATGCTCACGGTGTCTTCTTACCACATCTTTATACATTATGTCAGTTTACTGCAATATATCTGTCTCGCCATAAAACACTACATACGTTCGGTGGCACATTTCTGGCGTGCACGACCTGCAAGTACATTTATAAAATCATCCAAGTCTCGCGTCCATTAACTGCTCCCGGTATGTTTCGCACAACACAACAACGAAAAGGCTTCTTGCTATCTCATACACACAATCTTGCGCTAATCTTCATAAAAAACTTACAAGCAGCATATTTTATTCATTAAGTATTTCACAAGACCAGGAGCTAGTGAGAATGGAAAATAAACACCTCGTTTCTCACGGTAATGACCGTCGAAGTAGAAATAACAAATTGAGCTGAACTTAATTAAATTATTATACACTAAATAAGCAGCAGTTTTGATGCAAATGATTACATGAAATTTATTTTACGCGGTTTAAATTTTATAAGTGTGTTAAGGAACTTTAAGAGATAACTGTAAACATCCTATACAGCAATTAGTAACCCATTAAGTGAACGAAACTTTGAGAACTCTATAAAATTGATAATTAAACATATAATTATCTAAAATGGGTCAAAAGTATAAAAGACGACGATTCGTCTGGCTGCAGCTCAAATTTTTGTCTGTAAATAAAGACGAATTTAAGTAAACGGCAATGTTTAATAAATTATTTGTATAACAAATTCTAAATACATATTGCAACGGTTTAATTATTTTTCGTTAACTGCTCTTTAGCTACAGAGATTTTCAAAATTAATTAAATATTTTATTTTTATTCTTGATTTACTTTAAGCTAAACGTTATTTAAAAACTTTTTTAGACCGCAATGTTCGAGATTAAAATCTCCTAAACTTGTTTAAAAATATAACAAGCTTATATTAGCAATATCATTAAATTTAACATCGGCAGCATCGATTATATTCCAAAATGTTGCTTCATATAATTTCAGTTAGTTTAAAAATAACGATAATTTCGTAAGCATTGTGTAACGACTTTATAATGTTTTATATTGTTTAAAATAAATGAAATACTTTTTAATTGTGTTAATCTTACATCTCTTTAAAATAATAATCGTGAGAGAAGATGTATCTGATGTTATTTTACATTATTTCGCTTAATAAACTGTAAACTTGTGAAAAATATATTTAGTACAGGTACAAGATGGATTAATTCAACAATGATTAATTTGCATATGTGGCTGTTCATTCTTAATTAAATATTCACATACCGGGTGTCACACGTTCATGGTACACCCCCTTTTTCTTCTTTAGTTTTGATTTTAAATAAATGAGATTTTAGACATATGATATGTGCAAAAACCGGGCTTTTTGAGCCGTTGCACACATTTGTTTCACTTCCGGTTTCGCCGGAAATGACCCTAACTTTGTTATTTTAAATGGAACACCCTGTATATTTTTACATTTTTGGAAAGAGGAAGTGATTTTTGATACAACTGCACTATTTTCGTTAATTTTTATAACCTCAAAATTTTTTTAAAACAAAATTTAGTTTTTTATTAAGGGTGCCGTGACCTGCACAAATTGATTTTTATTATGTCAACAATTGTCCAAAAAACGTTTTTGTAAATTTTAAATGACATTTAGGTTACTTTAATCGGCTTTGAAGGTTGAGGAATCGGTTTTTTGACAAAAAGTCAATTTTTTTAAATGGAACCATGCTGTTACTAGCGGTTATTTAAATAGATCATCTTCTAGCGAATCCATCGATACCAATAACTTGTATTTTTATTAAGAGTCTACTTTAAAAACTTCAAATTATTGTGAAAATTTATTAAGAGATCCTGTTAATCGCAGTACACTGTGCATAACTACAACAAAACAAATGATCGTTGTTTTATGTTTAACTACTATAGTCATTTAATTAGACAGTCTAAAAACTTTGGTAATCATTTTTACATAATTAGATTACCGCGATTAAGAGGATCTCTAAATAAATTTTCACAATAATTTGAAATTTTTGAAGTAGATTTTAATAAAAATACAAGTTATTGGTATCGATGGATTCGCTAGAAGATGATCTATTTAAATGACCGCTAGTAGCAGCAGGGTTCCATTTAAAAAAATTGACTTTTTGTCAAAAAACCGATTCCTCAACCTTCAAAGCCGATTAAAGTAACCTAAATGTCATTTAAAATTTACAAAAACGTTTTTTGGACAATTGTTGACATAATAAAAATCAATTTGTGCAGGTCACGGCACCCTTAATAAAAAACTAAATTTTGTTTTAAAAAAATTTTGAGGTTATAAAAATTAACGAAAATAGTGCAGTTGTATCAAAAATCACTTCCTCTTTCTAAAAATGTAAAAATATACAGGGTGTTTCATTTAAAATAACAAAGTTGGGGTATTTTCCGGCGAAACCGGAAGTGAAACAAATATGTGCAACGGCTCAAAAAGCCCGGTTTTTTGCACATATCATATGTCTAAAATCTCATTTATTTAAAATCAAAACTAAGGAAAAAAAAGGGGGTGTACCATGAACGTGTGACACCCGGTATAAAAAACAGATTTTTCAACGAGTATGCAAATTGCCTAGAAAGTGATCTAGTAAAATACAATGTTTTCCATTTCGATAACAAATTGTCTTACTTAAAAACTGATCTTTACGAAAAAATTAATATAGGTACCTAAAAACGAAGTAATTTTCATGTAAAAGTTCCTTCAATGTCTTGAAGTATGTGACTGTTTAGTACCGCTGATTTTGAACTGAATAAAAACAAGGCTCTGCTTACTTGTTACGAGTTCTTGCAGTGGGCCTGTTACGAAGAATATTTCGTATATTTTCGGAAGACCCAGGACTTTAATCCGTGAATGGAACACATGTTAATTACTTTGGAATGTTAAAAAGGTAAAATAAACACATGAAACGTTAGGGCTTGAATAAAACTATTTGTGTACATATTTCGACCCCGAACAGGAATGCAGCAATGATTTTAGTAATATAAACAAATTCTTATTACTACTTCTAAAAACAGTAATGTTTAAGGTGGAACGAAACATTAAAAAAAAGTAGTTTACTAAAAGTAACTATGAATTACTTTTGTATTGTGCAAAATGGCGTTTCAAATTATTATATCACGAATAATAAAGTTAGGCAATGGTCAAGGCAGGTAAAAACTACAACCTACAAGAGTCTACTTAACTTTCGAATTATTACTATTGTCATCTTTATACCTGTAGCTTCTTTATTTTTAGAGATAGATCTTTTAACTTTACACACAATATATAGAGGGTTACAAATCTTTTTAAATGTACTATTTTTTACCTATTTTAGTTATTTTTAAGACACTCGATTAAAAAAAAACTCTATTTTAAAATATTTTTTTTTAAGCAACATCCACATCCTAAATGGTTTGCCTAATTAATCTCAATGATATAAGTTTTTATGCTATTATTTCTCTTGAATCTTATGATGAAAAATAGTACTATTAGGTTTGTTTCAACCATTGAATAAAAAGATAAAGGAAGGAGCGCTATAGCGATACTAATGCCCGGTTTCTCCGACACATCTTAAGATCTAGCTGAATCTTAAGTTCGCCTTAACGGTATAAAGTGTTGCACCAAGCAATTTTAAGAACATATTCGACTTGAGCTGAGCTCACATCTTGAGTCGCTGTTTACCAGAACTTGAGCTGGAGCACATAACCCAAAATTATCTTGTTTTTGCTTTTTTTGTAGTTAAATGTTTGTTTAAATTGTGGTTTAAGTTTAAATATGGATATTGACTTTATAAATATGATAGATGATGACTTGTACGACCCTGTAATTCCTCGAAGGCGATTTGTTCGCGCAAATCCATTTACGGATTTCGAATACGATCGTTTTTTTATGCGTTTTCGCCTCACAAAAGAGACAGTTATTGTGATCTTAGATCAAATTGAGCCTCAATTGGAGTATACAGGGTGTTTGAAATTCGAGTTTAAGCATGGGGTACTCGCTTATTATAATAGCTAGAGTATAGGTTTAAAATTGGCAAAGTTGCTAAATTTGGTGCTCATTAATAATCCAAAGAGAAATTGGAAATATCTCAAACAGTATCCGAGAAAATTAGGAAAAACTGGAAAATACGATTTTTAAAAATCGTTTATAACTCCTTTGGAGTTTGAAATATTTTAAATGTGTAAAAAAGTTGCCCAAGCAACTTTTTAAGCCGAATCGGATGGTGGTCACAAATTTTTCCTAGGTCGATTCGTTTTTGTTTTAGACAACCAACTTTGTTTTTTCTGATGGGCAGCATATCGCGTTTTTCTTCGTTATTAAAGTTCATTTTTACGACTAACAGGCCTTTAAAACTTTTAGATTGTTGATCGGTTGTCATGGAAACAACATAAACTACAGTGACCGGCCAACCTGATTTATAATGGTTATTGTTTAAAACGTATTTTTTGAAATTTGACAATAAAAGAAAAAGTAAAATACCATGTGTGATACATCAATGGATTTAGAAAAATAAATGCTATTTGATAATGTAAATAGCAAAACTTGCGCCCATAAGCAAAAACAAAGTTGGTTGTCATAAAACAAAAACGAATCGATCTAAGAAAAATTTGTGACTACCATCCGATTCGGCTTAAAAAGTTGCTTCGGCAATGTTTTTACACATTTGAAATATTTCATACTCCAAAGGAGTTATAGACGATTTTCAAAAATCGTATTTTCCAGTTTTTCCTAATTTTCTCGGACCGTTTGAGATATTTCCAATTTCTCTTTGGATTATTAATGAGCACCAAATTTAGCAACTTTGCCAAATTTAAACCTATACTCTAGCTATTATAATAAGCGAGTACCCCATGCTTAAACTCGAATTTCAAACACCCTGTATACATAATCTATTTATTTATTTTCTTCCACCAAGCTAACTAATAGTAGTTTTTCCTCCATGGTATAATTTATTCTTTTTTTTCCGCCATTTCAACACAAAATAAAATAATAAACACCGAACTGTAACTTTATATGTGACTAACAGCTGATAGCAACAACAAGATGTCACAGGGAGCCGTTTTAACAGCTGTGATGTAAATGGCCAATGAAAATTAGCCATTTCAATCTGCCGCTAAAATGTGCCGACTTCTTGCAACGTTGCCAAACCGAGTTCTAACTTAGCTGAGATGTCTAACAGATTCCGGAATATGCTTTCTGTGCAACGCATTGGTATCTTGAGACGGTCTTAAATATAAGGCGGGCTTATATGTTCGATCTTGAGATGTGTCGGAGAAACCGGGCATAAGGCGTCCAGGTTAGCCCCTCAATGTGGCGGATGCATGTTTCCGCTTCTCAGTGACGTATCTAACATTTTTAAATATTATGTATTGATTAATGTAAATATTTGCTTTGTTTTGAATTGAGCCTGTTATTTACTTTTTTAAATCTTGTTTCGTGGAATTAAAAACACGACAGCATATTTCAATATTTGGATTGTTTATTATGAAAGTTAAAAAATATGCTGTACACAAATGCACGCCACTGATATGACATACCATTTTGACAGACCACATCAAATTTTCAATACATGATTACACTACAAAATATTAATGTCTACTTACCTATGAAAGGTAATATTTTAATCTTCAACATTTTTTGACCAAGTAAGACTACAAGATCTGCAGCTAACCATTGTAGCACACAAAACCCTAAATTTCTTGACTGTTCGATCTCTTAAAACCGGCCGCCACAGAGGTCATGTATGTCGTCATTTCCGTCGTCGCTCAAACGCTGTAGTATAGTATTAAAAGCTCCTTCCTTTATCTTTTTATTCAATGGTTTCAACAAGCGATTTAAAATCAATTCGTGTATAAATACATGAATTGATTTATTCGCATGCGTGAACTATGTACTAATAAATGTATTGGCCAGTATTGGCCGTTGGAACGCTTTTACGACTGGCCTAACTGTAAATGACATATCGCATCGCAACGCAAGGGTAAACACTTTAAGAATTTAGTACTAAATGGGATTGGGAGCAGGGTTGACCTGATTTAAATCAGTTAATTTCTTAAATTAAAATCATGATTTACTTTAAGTATTTATTTTAACGGTACAACGTCACACGTCACATGTAAATTAAATAAACGTTTTACTTGCCTCCGCTGATACAACCGCTAGTAAAATATGCCGGAAATATTGTTTATTGGCTTCTCATAGGTCGGGGAGAAAAATAGTCGCTACAGGAATTTCTTGTTGCATTTCGGTAGATATACTTCGTAAATGTTCACAATAATTTTTAATTTTAGGGTCAAAAATCTACAGCGTCATTCAAAAAATCTGCAACAATTGGAAAAGTTTTTTATTATTCATTTTTCAGAAAATTTTATTCTTGATAAAAGTTGATGCATGACCTAAAACTAATTTTAAGATGGAAAAAATTCATATGATAGTGCCCTCATTTTAAGACTTACAAAAAAAAAAATGCATGGGGAAAAAATTGTTTACAAATCAAAAATATGACTTAATATGAAATTTGACGTTAAAATTCCATTTTAGAATTTTATAGTAGTTTTAACATTCAAAAAGTTTGCAACTAATTGACCAAAGTTTTTTATTATCAATTTCTCAAAAAAATTTATTTTTGAGAAAAGTTGGTGTATGGTATAAAACTAATTTTAAGTTATAAAACGCTGTATAAAAATTCATGACACTAGCTTTTATGGTGCCTGTACACCTGAGAGTAAAGTACTCTCGAGAGTAGCGTCGCCAAGGATACAGCCAATCGCGAGTTACTCTCAGGGGCTGTATCCTTGGCGACGCTACTCTCGAGAGTACTTCACTCTCAGGTGTACAGGCACCATTAGCGATTTTAGAAATATATCCAAAATTAAAGTGCCCTTATTTTAAGTTGAAGTTTTTTTGTATTCTTAAAATAAGAACTCTTGAATATTTCTGAAATTGTTAAAATCTGCGAAATTTAAAAAAAAAAACTTTTTCATTTGTTGCATGCTTTTAAAATGACGCTGTATAGAAGATATAATATAGGGTGAAAAATGATTGAATTAGTTGTAAAAAGGGAAAATAGTGAAGTTTCCTGTAAAAAAAAAAACAAAAAAACTAATAATTCGTGATTTTTTTATTTTAAATAATCGATTTTTGACTTGTTTAATAAAAATCAAATTTTGCCCAACCCTGATTCGAAGGGTGATACATAGCGACTTTTAAGTGCTGGTACATGCTTTTATTGATGTACTGTTTTGACCGTACACTGACTAGTTCATGTATTAATTTTGTAACAAATAGAATAGCCGACTAAAGCGTCCGGTGAACTATCAGAGACTGTGCTGAAACGCAATATCGATACCGCGCAGACTCCTGATAGTACAATGGATCATACATAGCCTTGTTTGAACAAACCTATTAATTTTACATATCATCGTATACACGTTTTGGGCTCACCTATTAGATTGCCTTCTTAGTTTTCTTTTGTCTCCTGGTTTAAATTTGTATTTTTTTTGAAACTGTAGTTGTTCATTTTGTGCAGATGTTCTGTTCATGCAGTTCTATATTCTATAATTTTTTCATTAATGTAGTCAAGCTTTTTATGCGGTACTGGGTTACGTTAATTTTTATCTGATAGCCTATATCCCAATACTGATCTTAAAAAATCTAATTTCACAGCTTTGTATCATGTTTTCTATTTTGTTTTGGTATATTCCATGTTTTCTTGCCATACAGTAGTGTTGAAGTGGACATAACTTTATAAAATTTTATTAAAGGGTTTTTTTGAACTATTTTTTTTCCGTGTTCTAGTTGTTCCAGTTTTATAGTTATATTTTTAATTTATTTTTTCGATTTCATCATCTTTATATAGGGCAATGTACGGCCCAGGAATTTAAAATTCTTTACTTTAAATTTTAATATTTTTTTAAATATTTGTTGTTGTTTTTTTTAGTTCTTTCGTTTTCTTTACCTATATTTACATAACTCCTTTAACAAAACATCTTGTGTAATATTTTACAAATGGCCCATATTAGTATTTTGCCCTATTAAGACTTTGATAGTCTCAATTAGAAAATAATGCAATCATGGCTGGTATAAAAACATTTTATTTACTCCAAATTTAAAGTAGAATCTAAACATTCAACATTTAACAGGTATTACTTTATAAAAATCAGTCAAGCATTTAATATATTTTCATACTTTACAATCGTAAATCTGATAATAAAGTTATATTCGTCGTATAATAACGAAAGCGTCCGTTAGAAAATCTTAGTCTGCCACACTGTAATCTTCATTTAAATGTCATTTTATTTTGCAAGAATAACGCCCAAATTGTGAACATTCAGGTTGACAACAAAAATGTGCTTGTTAAATAACGTAGAGAATGTTTGGAGTTTGGATGCAAAAATGCCATAAATTCATGGTACTAAATACATTTAAATACATGCACGTTCATATTTGAAAAGATGATGTATATTCGGTTTAAATTCTTGCATCGTTATTAAAATATAAAATCATAAAGATTTTACGATCGGCACTTTTATAACCTAAATTATTTTATGACGTAATAATTTGCACCATAATGCGAAGGTCATTTTGTATTTGAATCTAGTAAAAAAAAAAATAATGGCTTTGGGAAGGCTTTTGTTTCCCAGCGTAATTCGCTTTTAGGGAGACATAATTACTTCGAAATTTAGAAATCATCATGGACTCCATTTAAGCGAGTTTTCAGTATTTTGCTAAGAAAAAAACTAAATTGAATTTTTTCATAAACCGCGAAGCTTCTAAATTACAAATTGAATCAACAATGAAGTCTGGCATGATATTAACATTGATTTTCACGAGAAGTAGGTATAGGTAATAGTCAAGGGTATTAATAAAAAGTTATTTAGATCAAATAAAAACCACGTATCATACTGATTGCGCTTTGCTTTGATCTTTTACAGAGCCATCCAGAGCAAATAAATTCATAAAGCCGACATTCTCCCATGTTTCATGTTTTATATTGTATGTCAATAGTACAGGCAGACATACCTAACTACATAACTACGTTAAGTATTTTTTTAATTAGTTTAAAACCCAATAGTGGTGAATTCCATCAAAATGAAATACTGGTTATTACATCAAACAATTAATATCGTGATAAAAGCTTTGTAACTCGACGCATAGTTTAGCACATTTTTCTGTACATAATTCTCTACGCAAAAAACACACCGCGTCAAAAGCATCCCATAGAAGGCTTCTAGTTCTCAGGTACCTACTTAAAATATTATGCACCGAATACAGAACCTACTTAATGTCATTTTATTTTGTTTACTAAAGCTCACAAGCTGGAGACACTGTTTTCTACATAGATAAGGTTTTACATATCTGCCATTTACTTTTTTGATACATGTTTTTGCCAAATGGAGGTATTATTTACAACCACTATTCATAAATTTGAGCTGTGGGCGGAACTGTGATAAGAAAACCACGAATAAGTATTTTTAAAATGTTATGATAACATAATTGTTGGAAAGACATAAAACGTGCTTAACAACTTTGATAGATAATTAAATTTTCTACAAGAAAATGTAAAAATATATAGGGTGTTCCATTAAAGAAAAAAGGTTTATATGCCTTTAAAGTTTAGCAAAATGGACCGAGTATAACGAACACCCTGTATATTATTTTAAAAATGTAACTAGTCAACAATCACTATGACAATATTGTCTAATAAATTACCAGAGTAAATTGCTCTGGTGTTGTTATGTTAATAAATATAAATATTTTTATAAAGGTCTGCATCTGTCAAAATTTTCAAAAAAACGTTAATAACTCAAAACGGTTTATTTTAGAGATAAGCAACCTATAATATTTTTAAAAGAGGATTTAATTTTACATCCAAAAATTACAAAATAGACAGGGTGTTCCGTATAAAAAAACAATGTTTGGTATCAGAGCGCAAAAACAAAACATTGTGTGTAGTTAAAAATAATTTCAGGTTATGTAGTAAATGATAACAAACAACTTTTATATTTAACTTTTTTAAATATTATTACTAATAAAAGAGCTATCGAATAATTCGTCTTGGCTGGGACACCATGTATAAGTATTGTTTTTATTTAATTGTTAACTCAGTTTTGCCTTAACATGTGAATGCGTAAAGTTTAAAAAAATTGTTAACATGGGCTAGTTTCATGATTTTCCGTCGAATATAAGTTTATAGGTCCGCTGCTACCATGTAATAGGAGTAGGAACATAATAGGTGACAGGAATCGTCCGTGGTCTTAGATTTTAGTGCCTATAAAGGCTATATGATGTCAAAGTCAAGCGTTTAGCTCATAAATCAGGCTGATCTGGGCGAATTAGGGCTTAGATATAGTTTATCAAGGGCTGTCGCATCCTCGCTGCAGCCAGCGCTCATGAGTTTGCACTAAATATTAGGTTATTACGGGCCAACACTTTTGTCTGACGTAATTAAATTCGACATTAATAGGTTTTATGCATAAATAACGTCCGGTCAGAAATGCGAAATTTAATTGAATGTCCTTTCCTGGGAATTTCAGAAATTAATCAATTCAAGTTATGAAGTCCGCATGCACATAAAATTGCATTAATATTAATTCGATAATGTTTCGAAATGGTCGACTACGATAACATTCATAAATCTAGTTCTAAGCGACCAGTACTGCAAAACATGTTACACTAAAAATTAAAAACATTTTAATTTACTTTCGACCAATATTAAAGTATCTTTTGGACATTTATACAAGTATCGTTTCGACATGGATATTTTAATTTTTAACATAAAAATATGATTATACAGCATTAAAAAGCAGCAAAATCATTAAACACAATAATTAAGCTAATCATGATTTTTTTCCTGAAGAATTATATTAGTTGATTTGATCATTAAAGTTTGAATTTTATTTATTAAAGATGAATATAACGCTACCTATGGACTAAACGACTAAAGGATTGATTTCTAAATAACAAAATTTATTTTTAAAAACTATACTGGGTGATTCAGTTTGACTGTCGCAACGTATGTAACTTTTTAATTATTGAAAATAACCCTAGCAAACCTCATATTTTTGAAAACGGCGACAAATTCTCTATCAAATGATGGGTACTTGTTATCTCTACGATGACGTATGTCAAATCCGAGATTGGCAACTGTTTTTTTTTTTTTAAATTACATAGGTACTCCTAGTATACATGTTTTTGTTGATTCGGATAGAGAATTTAATTCTGAATCCGACCATGTATTAAAAAAGTAATCTTTTCTTCAAGTCGGGGGTGGGTAGATTTTTATAATCTCAAGTGATGTGTTACATTTGTTATACATTGCAATAATTATAAAGGCAACATTTTTTTGAAGATAGGTAGGTGAGTATACTTAGAGCCGTAATCTGAGAGAAGGCAACGAAGTGCGCGTAATTACAGAAATTAGGAAATAAATTTAAAAGAATATGGTCTCTTCGAGAAGCCAACCAAAAATCAAAAACAAATCAAAAAAGAATTGGAATTATCTGTTTTTACACAGTTTTTATGGCAAAGAATATAGCATCTCAACATATAAAAAATTTTCTTTAGTCGTAAACGTGTCCATAATAATTGTATGATAACAAATTTGCTACAAAGACTATCGAATTACGCAACAATACTATAAAATTCTAATAAATGATACCGCAGACAGTTTATACTATCGTTTGACATTTAATTAGTTGGTTTTTGTTTTTATTTTCATATATACATAGATACAGCTAGTAGTATCTTATTTAAAAAAAGCACATTGAAGTGTTACAGTCAATTTTGCGGCCCATAAGAAAAAATGAACTTACGCAACTTAGGGGTAATATCTCAAAAATGGTAAGTGATTAAAAAAATATAAAATAACAGTTATATTTTCCAATAAAAAGTACCTAGAAAAAGTAGGGGAGACCGGGGATAAAAGTAACACGGGTAGGTTGTAACAGTGCCTATAGTTTCTTTAATTTTTGTTTTATATCGCGCTAAACGCTTTTGCAATGTTAAGTTACATCCAGCTCCCTACCTACATTGCTAGTTTTCATCTGTCATAGAGGTTAACTTTTTGCCAGCCACTATTTTCCGCCTAAAAGTTACTGCGTTGTCTCGTCCGTCGAGTAACTTTTAGGCGATCTCTAAAATAGGAACAAAAAAGTACCTATATTATTTTGTTCTAAATTTAGTTGGCTATTGGTGGATGCAATACAATTTGACGTTAGAATCGTGGTTAATTGTGGATTCCCTGAAAATTTTTTTGTGTACACTTGGGGTCAAAAGTAACAAAGTGTTACAACCAACCCCAATTAATGTTTTCACTTGCAAATGTTCACTCTTAGCACATAATTGGTGGCTTTCTTCGTAGATGAGAATATACAAGAGTTGTCGGAATAATTTTCCAGTTTGTTGTATCTTTTTGATTCACATTTTTAAATATGTAGGTACTTATAATCTTTGCAAACCTGGTAACTGCAGTCCCAAATTATTAAATTATAAAACTCAGTATATAATATCGGTTTAATGATGGAAATGTATGTAAAGCTAAATCATTTCTTAAAAAGCATTTTAAATTATAAAACCTATGTAAATTGGTAAGATCTGGTACTTTTGGTTTTCCTACCAGCCGCCATTGTTTTTATTCTATTACCTTAATATTTATAACTTAATATAAACAAAGCTTTAACCAACCCAACTTAACCTGACCCTCTTCATACCCTCTTTTACTGATTTAATGAATGACGGTCAGTTAAAGGGAGGTTAGATTTTTTTAAAATAAAACAAACAGTTATTATGATCCAGTATAAATTTAATAATTTGGGACCGCCCTTACCTGGTATGCCATACTGTTCACTTATCATTTTGTATTGTACCAAAGACATAATTTTTTATTTTTTCATTTTGCTAATGTGTATTTTTGAATAAAATATTAATTTTGTTGATGAGTACTAATATATTTACTCACTACTTATGAGCTGTGTAAATTATTTTGCCGTTACAACTTACCCCAATCATTGTTACTTTTAGCCCCAACGTTGTGGTTGAAAGTAACAGCTGTCTTACTAAAGAAAAAATGTTTTTCTAACAGTTGCTTTACGAAACACACGAAATAAATATCTTGGAAGCAAGACCAATGTCCAATCTATCATTAAACCAATTTGGATGTAAAAAATTTGTAATAATCTATGAGAAATTAAATAAAAACAAAAAAATGTTACTTTTATCCCCGGTCTCCCCTACTTATAAAATTGATTTAATTAATAAAACAAAAAAGTTATGAGATAAAAAAACAGTGTTTTCATATTTTTTGCTATAACATACGAGGAATTTTGTACTTTTAAAAACTGATTGAAGCTCCTGTCATACTTGGGAATAATTCATCTAATTTAAGCAAACCTGTATCTCTTATAATAAGTGAGATCCCCATGCTGGAAATGTTCTCTGGGACACCCTGTATAATACATGCAACTTACTAAAAGTCTACTTAAATAAAATTGTTAAAGTAATTAGAAGAATTAAATAAATTTTTACGCACCACCAATTGGTATCATTTTTTTTTGTATTTTACGTGATTTTTAGAATTTTCAATTGTACTTAATTAACGTAATGGCCATATAAACTAGGCTGTTACGTTATAAATAGTTCAGTTATTTACATGTGCGCTATTTGTTGGGATTTTTTGCTAATAAAGTTTTTTAAACGTCGATAGACCTCGTAAATGTGATAATTTGCAAAATTGAGAAAACAACTGCTCTAATGGAGACAAATGAATTTATTACTACACCAAACTGCGCCTGTAATTAATAAACTCGACTAATCAAGACTTGATTGTAGCAGGTGTTTGAACATTTTAAAAATAATTTCGGTAAAAAAGCGTTAATTAACAAACACAACATCCCCAATCTATCTGAATTTACGACGGCCAAAATAATAACCGGAAAATTTTAAATTAATATTTTCCAGTCGGCGTACTGCGATTAATGCCATATTGGGAGGCTAATGACTACGACGACAATATTTTTTCTGTTTCAGCGCCTTGTCTGAGGTAATTAATGCATACGAATCCCTTGACATCCGCCACTGGATATTATTTTTAGTGCTGGGTCTCCCACGTACCTGTTCCTAGTCACGGACCGGTTTCCGCGGAAACTGAGCTGTCCTCTGGGTCATTCTCACACTGTTAATGAGTGTATCCCCTATCTCGATCGTAGAATACAGAGTCAGTGAAACTTCTATTACAAGCGTTGAATAACCAGAAGATTAAATCGACTTTATTTTCAATTGTAGGAATGTTGACTTCGCCAAAGAAGGAAAACTACTTCTATAAATTTTCAAAGCATGACGATTAAAAATAAATTCAAATTGTATTTTAAAGTGTATCTAGAGCTTTTAAACAAAACATGTGTTCCTAGACCATTTTTATGCTACGATCATAAAACTCGATAGATGTTTAAATTATTTAAGCAATATTTTGGGGAAAAAACAATTTCCAAAATACCGTCTGTTGATCAGCAACGTTTACACTTGAAATAGAATTCATGATTTTCAACCTATTATCTGAATTACTAAAAAATAATACTAGATGGTTTGGAAAAATACATTTCTAGCAAGTATATGTTTCTTCTTCTTATTCTTCATTCTTTATTCTTATTCTTTATCGTATTTTATTGACATGCACAATTTTCAATGCAATATTCATTAAGGAAGGAAACGTAAAACAGCAATACCAAAAATTATTTCCCAACCAGCTTAATTTTGTACAGCAGTATTATTTTACCGTGAATGTTGTTCGTTCGCAATTCGATGTATTTTTAAGATTCGTTCTAAATTGAAGTCAGTTAAATACAAATAGGTCATACATGTGCCCCAAAATGAAATTGATTTTGTAACAAATATCTCGATGAAAACTTTTGCTAAGAGTCTGATTAAAAGTACTATCATTTATTGCCACATATCCGCCTTCTTTATTTTTTTTTTTTTTTGAATAATTAGGGGAGATAATATAGGACTTTTGAAATTTTACCATTGAAATTGCTATGTTACGTGATCCAAGTCTACACCCTGTATAAATTCTTAATATTAATTTTAGTCTTAAATGAGCTTAAAATACCTAACACTCAAGCTGCAACCGAAACGGTTTGAATTTCCAATGTGAAACGAGAACAAATAAAAAAAGAAACCCCATGTAATTGAAAATGAACTACGAAACTAAACCGAGCTCGGTGGCTGGTTGGTATGCAACCTAGCGAGTAAAGTCGGGTTCGAATCCCGCGGCCGTCTGTCATCGTAGGGGTTTCAGGTGGTCTCCCCTACCTACTATAGGCAAATGCTGTGACAGTACTTCCACCTACCCTCTACCCTTATTCGGCTAATCCTAGCTCCCTCCTCCTCCACTTCGGTGATTAGCCATAGCAGCAAAAACATGCCGAAGTAAAACAAATCAGAAAAAAAAACTACGAAACTGGATATCTATTTTTTATTATAAAATTTGGAATACAACAGTGGCAGTAAGGCAGGGAGCACTGCTTTTTATAATTGCAATCGACAAAATAGTTCAGGAGTGCAAAGATTATACAAAAAAAGGCTACTGGAAATAGAATAAATTGAAACCAATATCCTTAACAGAACTGGCCTTTGCAGATGATGTGGTGCTATTAGTTAAATAGAAGTGTAGAAAGACCAAAAGCAAAACAGGAAAACGAAGTGAGACAGATGAAAGAAAAAGGAGTTTGACTGGAGAAAGGTGCCACAGTTAGCCAATGATAGAGGTGAAGAAACATAATCAAGAACTAGAATAACACACCTCGGCACCGATTGGTACAAGAGAACCTGATTTAAAGGAAGAAGAATTTTGGGTACAAATTAATTTAAATGTTTTTCTTTAACAATTTGTTTATAAGCAACCTTTTTAAATCTTACGCCTGTCTACCGTTGGGTGTGAAGCATTTGTCTGCGTTAATGTTTGTGCATCTTTTTCTATAATCAGCTAGCTCTCTAAACTTACTCCTCTCAGTCTCTCTGTTCGCCTCATTCTAAGTTTTCCTTGGTGTTCTCATTCGGCTTTTTCCTTTACTTCGCGCCTCATAGACTTTCCAAGTTACCCCAACGTTTCCCATTTGTTGCATATGACCCAGCTATGTTTTGTTATACTGGTTGTACTTTTAGGTTTTCTCAACGGGTTTTACCTATTTCCAATTTTGCCCCTCCTACACGCTTTAACTTTTTTTTTGTCATTGTCCATGATTTGCATCTATAAGATTAAACACTGTTTGGTAGATGTCCACCCTACTTCTTTTAGGACTGGTTTCTTTATCGTCATAAATACTAGCTACTGAGCCTATTCTTTCGTCTATATTTTTATTACACCATACGTAGGTGCAGTTCTAGGTATTTATAGCTTTTTACTTGTTTTTATTGTATTCTAGTCTTAGTTTGTATTTAATCTCCTTCGCGCTTATGGCCTTAGTTTTGATATCTTCTTTACTTCTTTTTATAAGGTGCTTAATTAATTTCCCGTGTGTGACTTCCATATAATGCATTAATTCTTCTGGAAATTTTCCCTGGCGTCGCCATATTGTCTGCGAAAATTAACTCGTTAAATATTATATTTTCTATTTTTAGTATCGGAACCTAAAGGGTTTTTAAACGTTGCATGCTTTTATTGCCATCATCCATTACTATCAAGAATTTAAAATAAAAGAAATTTAATTTCCTGCAGTAGTATGGAAACAGAGTCAAAATTTTCTGAATAAAAACCTGCTTTAAAAGATTCTTTGAACGTTTAGGAGCTCAAAAGGTTGGCACAATTTTAAGCTTACACTTCTCTAATCATCAGATACCTGTAAAAAGAAACAGTGAAAATAATTTTACAAATTTGCACCATCATAAATGTATTACGACTTTTCGCCGCAACTTAAAGGTTTTAAAAGTATTTTATTTCAGCAGAATTATTTTGTTAAGTTAATTATGAATATTTATACATCCCCCTTTGCAATTATCCGGTTTTGAGAATGAAGTGTGGAATTTTTTCCAGGAAACAAGTCAGTTCACTACTATATCTTTCTAAACCAGGGATGCACATACTCGTTAAGACCAGAGCTACAAAAATTCTCTCTGACTTATAGAAGGGCCTCCAGAAAAATCATGAAGGTTATGTATCATATATTATTTATTATTTAAAAAAACATTAAACTAAATATTTTTTATTCGATGTGTGACATTACATGGAATTAACTATTGTTTTAAGCAAAATTGATTCTAAATTTTCATTAGTTAAACGGTTCCTATTTTTAGTTTTATTAGTATTAATGAGTGAAAAAGTTTGTTCCCAGATGTATGTTGATCCAAAGAGGCTCGCGTATTTTAATGCATTTTTTAGTAGCGATTTATACTTGTTTATATCCAGGCAGCGATAAAAGTTTAATAAATTGCTTTCATTACATTGATTTCGCAGATTATCATCGTTTTGTATGTCTGGGTTCAAGCTGTAATAATTCAGGTGCAATTTTAGGCACAATTGAAAAAGGGGTTGCTAAACAAATCTACCAATGGTCATACTATTTGAAAATTAGAAAATCGATCCTTGAAAGCTGCTATCAAATTTTCAATCTTTTCGACAGACATATGGTTGGAATTGGTATTGAATTTTGCAGAGTATTTCTTGTAATTTGGAAAATGAACGGAATTACCTGACTTTAATTGGCTTTGAAATAAATTTAACGGGCTGAAAAGACAAAATGTGGGCGCAAAGATGTGAAATCAATTGATCTTTGCCCTGAAGTCGCGTATTTAACGTATTTATATGACTAGTTATGTCAACCAGGAAAGCTAAGTCAAATAATCACGCCGAACATGTTATTTCGGTGAAGTTTTTGTTTTTGTTGGTGACGAAAATTTCGATTTCATCAATTAAATTTAAAAACTGCTCTAATATGTAGACGCGGCTTAACCACCTCACACATCTGTGTAGAAAATCAAATCATCGTATTCGCTTTCAATTTCATCAACAAACTTTTTAAACTGTCGATGATTAAGACCATGGGATTTTGTAAAATTAATTATTAAAATCACAACCTTCATAACATGTTTAAGCTCTAATTTTCTAGAACACAAGTTTTCCTGGTGGATTATACAGTGAAATTATATCAGTTCATTGCCCTGGCCCTTGGCTTCCTATATGCTGTTTCAACAATGTTACCAATCCAAAATTAGCTCTACATACATACGAGCTCAGTGCACGAAGTTTTTGTCCACACCTCGTATATCAGCCACCTTAGTTATGTAATTGTTGAGTTTTATTTGGGTATTGAAATAATATCGTGTTACTCGTTAAAATATCATATGGTGAGAAGGGCCGTGGTCAGTGCATCCCTGTTCTAAACCAACTCATGGCACATACAGGGTGTTCCAATAAGAACTGCACGACCCTGTGATTTCTTTAATTCAAGAAAAAGAGATTTTGTGTATTTTACAAGAAAAAACAAGTACATATGTATATGTAAAATGCAATAATTGTTTTTAAAAAATTTAGTGATCCTCTAAATATTTTGGAACAAATACAAAAATAATTTGTTGACAAATAATTTTTTTCTTGTGTGGACCTTACACCTTCAAAATAAAGATTTATATTGGGTGATATTTAAGTTTTATGTTTCATTTGTTTGTTATTAATTGACAAAAAAAATGTTGCCTGAGCCTAAATTCGTTATATTAATAATCAATCACATTAAAGAGATATTAATTTTGCTAACACGCTAAAAAGATTTTATCTGTTAGTACTGGTAGAACTGTATGTTTCTATAATGAACTTGTGATACGTTCTCTATAATATTTTATAAATATTAATACTCGTAATGTTATCCCGGTGGGAGCTTAGCTACTAAAAAAACCTGATTGAAATTTATTCTCAGTCGATGAAGTCCCAGTAATTAAATACGCAGGCAGACACGCTCCATTAAAAATAAAACCGCATCAAACAGAAACTAGATTTTTAACATAGAAGTACATCGGCGCATGATTATGTACAATTTAACTTTGTTCCCAAATATTTTAATGTGCCTGAATTTAGTCAAACGGCGAAATTTAATTCAGAACATTGTACAATTTTGTTTGAAGTTGGAATTCACTAATTAAAGCTGTTTCATGAACCTATAAAAGTCCTAATTAAGTCCAAAAGGAAAACGATTTAAATGCTTCAACTTTAAATATTAAAAAAGTTGTAATTTTCTTTGGCTTATCATAAAATTATGCAATAAACGTAATTGAACTAATATTGATTATAAAACAAACATAATGAATATAATAAACCATAGTCGTAATACTGACTAGAATTTTACAGAATTAGATGAAGAATATAACAAAAATAATATAGCACTATTTTTTAGGAACTCTCTTTAAAAGATTAAAACACGTTGGTGGCGCTTGAATTTGAAAAAAGATTTGCAAATTTACGATTTTAATGGATTTAGAGACGTATAAGCTAAACATAATTTGCCTTGCCTTTCTAAAAATCGATTACCAGCGCTCATTTGCAGTTGTTGTTAAGTTTAAAATTTAACTTTAACATGCAAAATTAAACGCTTTATCAAACCAAATTTAGGAACTGTAGTTCTGTTAATTTTTAAACAATAATATTCCGCAAATATTTTAAATAAGGTGTGTTTTATGTCATAATGAAATTTGGCATGTCCTAGCGCAGTGATGTCCAACCGGTAGCCCGTGAGGCTATGTTAAGGCGGTACGCAAGCAGAAGTTGCAGTTAAAAATTTCTCTTTTAAAAACGTTTATATACGAGCATTTTCTATCGATAAAAAAGATGACAGAAGACAATGATCAACATTATTAGCCAAATAGGTACATTGATGATCTTCAATCGCTTAAAAATATATTTGATAGACGTTTTCAGGATCTAAAGGCAATCGGACAACTATTAGATATTATTTTTGGTATTTTAACATAAGCTTCACTTATGTAAAAAATTACTAAAAGCTATTGGAAATGATGGTTTTTGGTAACCAACAGACCCCGTCATAGATCAGAATCTTGTCAAATGTGCGAAAAAGCTAAACTTATTTTTCGCTTCTTTATACCTCTGCGAAGTGGCATTTTCGCAGCTTAATATCATCAAAACAAAACATAGATGAGGTCTTACCGATAAACATTTCATTGATTGCTTGAAAAAAACAATATCTCTTTACGAACCAGATTTTAAAACACTATCAGTTAATATGCAGTAGCAGTAGCAAGTCTCACACGAATTACAAATATATTAGAAATGTATTTATTAAAATTTCTCTTTGTAAAATGCCTAATTTTTGAGTTTTGTTTATTTTTACCATGCAGGGAGAGGGGGGATGACTGCGATTAAGTAACCCCCGACAACATTTTGAAGTAGCTAAAGTAGCCCCCAGCCTCAAATAGGTTGGACATCACTGTCCTAGCGTTTCCTGTTTATATTACTGGTATGTGCTAAATATCGCGTATTTACAAATGATTGTAGTCGCGTAACAACTTTTTCTAGTCCTAACTTTTATTTTAATTTGATAAGTCGTTAATAGATGCACCGTTTTACTCTATACCGGGTGATTCAGTTTGACTGCCGCACCCCTATAACTTTATAAGTATTGAGAATAACCCCAACAACCTTTATATATTTGAAATCAGCGAGAAATTCTCTATAAAGTGATGTGTTTTTGTTACCTCTACGATGACGTATGTCAAATCCGCGATAGGCAACTGTTTTTTTTTAAATTACATAGTATACATTTTTTTCTTGATTCGGAGAATTTAATTCTGAATCCGATCATGTACTCAAAAAGTAATAATTTATTTAGTTGACTTGGTATATCTTAAAATTAGCGAGATTCCCATGTTAAGCCTTAAATTGGGACACTCTTTATAAATACTCTTATAACTATTGCTTTTATAAAAAATGCAAAAAGTGTGTGATAGAGGAATTTTGTTGCGTTTTAATCAATTACAACATAGTTTCAATTAATGAAAAAACTGTTGGCATTTTGAGTATTCCTATACCAATTATTTAAATAAAATAATTTATGCTAATAACGTCTTAAGCAGGCAAGTAATACATAAAATTAAACTGCAGAGCTTTGTAGTATAACAATTAATCATCGGAAATAGTTATGTTTATGCAAAAAAACAGTCGATTAAGTTAATAATTTATTTCCCGAGCGACAGTTCAATCATTTAAATATTCTTGTTGTAACAGGACACGCACATGAAGGTAATGGATATTATAATACCAATTATATTATGCTTATTTGCATTCAGGTCTATTATCTACGCATTACTTCAATTACGTTAGCAAATGTTAACAACACATTACCTTAACACAACTAAGAAAGCCACGTTTTGTATTTTAATTAGTCTTTACTCCAAGCCCACTTAGATAATTAGTAGCTTGTTACTTCATAAAACTATGTGTATATTGCGTACTTACAGTAATAACTTGGAATGTAATAGTTGTAGAATGTATGTATCAGTTACGATGTGGGATCATCGATATTTGCAAGGAGGAAGTGATGCTTACCTGCAACAAAGATCAGAGATTATTTATGTTACCCTCATGTTATAACGAGATTTTTATTTGCACACTCAATGTAAAACAATGCTTACAATCTAAATATTTGCTTTATCTTTCTACCCGTAATAAATGCAAAACAACGAGCGATATTTCTCAACTAGTAAATGTATCGGCTTTGCTTGAGGCCTTAAAGTTATTGTAAATTCCGTAAGTGGTACTTGAGTTACAACTTCACGTTTGTCAATAATAGTTTGCGCCATCTGCTGGTGTGTTACACGTCCGTAAATTCCGTTAGACGACATATTTGTATGTAACCCTCTACTAAATGTACAAATAACTTTGTTATGCATAGGTCAATTTGAGTAGGTAATATTTGGAGCTGCAATTCTCTTGGTTAACCCGAAACCTCAATCAATTATTAAAGCTCATAAATTTGATTTATGTAAAATTATTACAACTTGATTTTATTGTTTGAATATTGATCGCTGAACTTCGTTGTGGATTGTTATGTTGATGGTATTTATTCACTTATTTAAATTTGGCAGGATTGGTTTGAAATCAATAGAGTGATTTTTTGATATAAACGAATCAAATTCCTCGCCTACTAAACAGATTTAAATGTAAGATCGTTCGTTTTTTTTTCGCGCTTCTTTTCAAGTGAATAAAAACATGCATTGATTATTGTTGTTTTTGTATATTGCGCTCTTTTTAAATTTGTCTAGACCAGTGTTTCTCAAACTTACAAGTTTGTAAATTGCATTTTGGACAAAAATCACTATAAAATCAGGTAGTCTGGTCGTTGTAGTTTGTGTCGTTACCATGACCACGAATCAACAAACTAAAAATTTTGAAAGCCTTATACTTGTCATCGAAATAAATTCTTATAAATGAACTTAATCACGAAAAAAATCTCGATATGCTGCGAAATTTTTATTCATTGACTAAGAATTCTAGTTGTTTAGCACAAAATTGTCAGTAATATTGTGAAACGTTTGCGGTTATGCATTGCAAAAGGAGAAAATTCATTTGAACATTTCCTTTAGTTCGTTTTAGTTTTATAAGGTTTATGTTAATATTAAAAATATTATACCGTTCTTTAAAGTTTTGTGATATGATATTGACATGGTTTATACATATTCACCTAAGACATAGACATTTTTTTTCCGGATATCTTTGTACTAAATAAGTAGAATTCCTATCCAATGTAGAAAATTTGCAGCATATCGCATTTTTCTTCGTTATTACAGTTCATTTAGTAGGCAGAAAAATATTTAAGGGAGGGATATTGTTTTAATTTGCATGGTAACGGTGCAATTATAGGTGTTTGTTCCAACACGCTTACTGACAGTGAGCCGCACTATCAGAGTTTGCGCAGTATCAATATCGCGTTCCAACACAGTCTCTGATAGTTCACCGGACGGTTTAGTCGGCTGTTCCAACATAACAAAATTGATACATGAACTAGTCAGTGTACGGTCAGAACAGTTCTTGGATGAGAGCGTGTACCAGCGCTGTTCATAACTAACGTGAGCTCAGCTATAATAGCTATGCATCGCTTCCCAACCCCACTGAGTGCTAAATTCTTAAGATGTTTACCCTAGCGATGCGTACATTTGTATGAACCCAATAGACGCAAATGTCATTTGCAGTTAGGCCAATCGTAAAAGCGTTCCAACAACGGCTTTTACTGGGCAATACATTTATTAGTACATAGTTCACGCATGCGAATAAACCGGTTCATGAACTAATCAGAGATCGGTTTTAAATTCCGTATTGGAACAGATGGAAATGATCTATGGGTGCTAGACACAAAAAGTGTCCCAAGAAAGAGCTGCGGGGGGTCCCAGCCCCCCGGGTAACAGCGCCATGGGCATTTTTTTTTTTAAATTTTCGAGGTCAACCGTACCCAAATATAGCCTTTATGGGTAAAATAAACAAACATAATATATTTGATATGTATGGAAAAGCAGCCTGTCAAGCAATTTTGAAATGTGGTAATTATAATTTTAGTTCTTTTCAAACTTTCGGGAAGAGATTTATCCCCTCAATTCCCCCCTTGCGTACGCCACAGTTTATTACGATGGCAAGTAATGGGCTTTCAATATTTTTAGTTTGTTGATTGGTTGTCATGGTAACAATACAACGACCAGACTGCCTGATTTATAGTGGTTGTTGTCCAAAGTGCAATATTGCAAATTTGACATTGACCGTAGATGTAAAATATCACGGGTGACACACAACGAACTTAAAAAAAAAAATTCAATTTGAATTGGTAAATAGCAAAATTGCGCCCGTAAGAACAAATAAAGTTGGTTTGTATAAAACAAAAACGAATAAAATTATTGAGTCCGATTAGGCTTAAAAAGTTGCTTAGACAATGTGTTTACACATTTGAAATATACTCCAAAAGAGTAATAGAAGATTTTTAAAAATTGTATTTTCCGGTTTTTCCAAATTTTTTCAAATACCGTTTAGGATATTTTTAATTTTTTTCGACTTATTAATAAGCACCAAATTTAGCAGCTTTAATAATTAAAACCTATACTCTAGCTATTATAATAAGCGAGATTCTCACGTTTAAACACGAATTTCAAACACCCTTATATATAAAAATATTTCCATGCTAATATTTAATTCAAATAACTACGTCTAGAAGCAATTTACTGCAAGAACAAGAAATATTTCTATGTACTCTATTAAACTTAATCAAAAGTATTGGATCTTACAACTCAGTATTATTGTAATTATATTTTATTTAAATTAAACACTCGCCTACAATATCTATGACACAAACTGTAACGGTTCTAAGTAGATGATCTTGCAATAAATTTTTATCACGCCTGTTGAAGGTTACGCATTAATATAAAGGAATATATATTACAGGATTTAGTAAAATAGTCTGTTGAGTTTTAAGATGCAATAACTCAGGCTTATAAAAAACTATAAAACTGAGACTAGCGATCATATTTAGAGCAAAGAAATTACGTATGAACCTTATTCAATAAAGAAGTTGCACGAATGTTTTCATTAAGTTGTTTAAAAATATTCCTCAATGAAAATCGGTATGTAATTGCTTTAGTTCTAAAAACCTTGCAAATAATTAACATCTATTTAAAAACTCTCAAATGAAATTTACTTCCAACATATATTAAATATTGCATTTTATGCAGAATTGTACAATAACCCCGCCGGTTAAAAATATTTCTACCTAGTTACTATTTACAAAATATGCTTGCTAACGAACTTTAAATAACTTTGCGTAGCAAATGCTACAGTGTGTTACTGAATGCCATACCCAGAAGCTGAACCGGACATTACACCTTTAACAGTTTTAAATTAATTATAGGATAAACGGTAGGATACTTTTTTAATTTGTTTGACGGAAATATATCCTTAACTTAATGTGAAAGTTTATAACGGAAAAATCATTTCAAAACTAAAGCACGTCCGTATGTTTCCCTATTTAATTTTATAACGAGTTATACATTAATTTGGTTAATAAATTGCCTACGCTTATAACACGATGTACTGTGATTAACTTAGCGGTATGTAATTGACTTGTTTCCTGGAAAACATTCCACACTTCATTCACAAACCAGATAATTGCAAAGGGGGATGTATAAATATTCATAATTAACAACATAATAATTCTGCTGAAATAAAATACTTTTAAAACCTTTAAGTTGCGGCGAAAAGTCGTAATACATTTATGATGGTGTAAATTTGTAAAATTATTTTCACTGTTTCTTTTTACAGGTATCTGATGATTAGAGAAGTGTAAGCTTAAAATGTTGCCAACCTTTTGAGCTCCTAAACGTTCAAAGAATCTTTTAAAGCAGGTTTTTATTCAGAAAATTTTGACTCTGTTTCCATACTACTGCTGGAAATTAAATTTCTTTTAATTTTTAAATTCTTGATAGTAATGGATGATGGCAATAAAAGCATGCAACGTTTAAAAACCCTTTAGGTTCCGATACTAAAAATAGAAAATATAATATTTAACGAGTTAATTTTCGCAGACAATATGGCGACGCCAGAGAAAATTTCCAGAAGAATTAATGCATTATATGGAAGTCACACACGGGAAATTAATTAAGCACGTTATAAAAAGAAGTAAAGAAGAAACCAAAACTATGGCCATAAGCGCGAAGGAGATTAAATACAAACTAAGACTAGAATACAATAAAAACAAGTAAAAAGCTATAAATACCTAGAAGTGCACCTACGTATGGTGTAATAAAAATATAGACGAAAGAATAGGCTCAGTAGCTAGTATTTATGGCGATAAAGAAACCAGTCCTAAAAGAAGTAGGGTGGACATCTACCAAACAGTGTTTAATCCTATGGATGCAAATCATGGACAATGACAAAAAAAAGTTAAAGCGTGTAGGACGGGTAAAATTGGAAATAGGTAAAACCCGTTGAGAAAAACCTAAAAGTACAACCAGTATAACAAAACATAGCTGGGTCATATGCAACAAATGGGAAACGTCAAGGCCGGCCCAAGGCATGATGCAAGTGATGCACAGCATCAGGGCACCCCCTTAAGGGGGCGCCTTACAGGATTATTTATTTAAATAAAATGTGTGCTGTTTTTAAAATTTTAAAATGTCAACCAAATTTAATGTCAAAATGAATTTTATTTTAAATAAGCTAGTATAAAAATAAATTTAAAACACGTGCCAGTATGGATGAGGCTAAATTTGAACCGCGCGCCGACACAGAACTCGGCTAATCAGAGAGTGGGCAAAGCTCTGTGATTTCAATTTTAATATAAGTGATATGAGAGGACAAGGCTACGATAACGGCGCAAATATGACAGGTAAAAATAAAGGAGTTCAAAAGCATATTCAAAATTTAAATCCCAGGGCTTTCTTTATTCCGTGCCTGCGCATTCGTTGAATTTAGTTGTGAATGATGCCGCAAAAATGAATGTCGAAACAATTAGTTTTTTTTGGCTTTATTCAAGAACTTTAATTTTTTTTTTTAGTACTTAGTTCTACTAAAACGTGGGACATTTTAAAAAACAATTTATCAAAATTAACATTAAAACCTTTATCTGCAACTAGATTGGAATCTAGAGTTGAAGCACTGCGACCATTAAGATACGAAAATATACGACGCATTAATAGACATTTTTGATAATAATAATAACGACTACAAAGTCGACATGAGGCACAAAGTTTAGCTAAAAAAATTAAAAATTTTAAATTTATTTGTTCTACTATTTTATAGTATGAAGTATTTAACAGATTAAATGTGGTAAGTAAAATGTTACAAGGTGTTAAGCAGCATTTAAAAAGTGCATTAGTTGCATTAGACGAATTAATATGTATCATAAAGGAATTAAGAACAGAAATTTTAGAATCTGCAAAAGAACTAGCTACAGAGTTAGAAATTGCACCAAAATTTATTTCGTCAAAAAATGTACGAAGACGTAATATAAAGAAACAATTTAGTTACGAATCTGCCGATGAAACACCGATTGGTCCTAAAGATAAATTTAAAATATCTTTTTTTCAATGTTATTTTAAATACTACAGTACTGAACTCTTTAGAAGAAAGATTTAGCCAACTTAAAAATCACAATGATAATTTTAATTTTTTTACGATATCAAAGAGATAAAAAATATAGACAAAGAAATTTTTAGAAAACATTGTAACGATATCGGAAGTATGCTTACGGATGGTACAGACAAGGATATAAGTGCATTAGAATTATTTGATGAATTAAAGGTTTTTTGGTGACTTTGTAGATCTTAATACTTATTCAGATACAATTGACATATTAAATTTTATTTGTGCCAACAATTTAGAGTGTGTATTTGAAAATGTAACCATGTTCTACGAATTTTTTATAAATAAATAAAGAAATTATTGATAAATTTGCTAGCATAAAAGCCAGAAAAGTAAAATTTTAATATTATGTTTGCTTATTTTATTTTGTTAAGAATTTAAGAATTTATAATAAGAGTAAATCCGTTTTGTTTTAAGTATACTACTTAGTACCTACTTATGTAGTGTTTTATGTAATTAATTCCATTACATACTCTATCATCATCATCATCGTTGTCCTCTTGTACCCGTAGGTGTCGAGGTTTGTTCCTTCACTTTTTTCCTTCGACAAAGCTACGCCACCCCTTTCGGTCCCTGGCCAATACTTTTGCTTCTTCCCATGTTTTTCCTCTACGTTTTATTGCCTCCACTACGCTGCTGTTCCATGTTGTTCTGGGTCGTCCCCTTCTGTTTTTGCCTATTTTTCTGGCTTCCCATACTTTCTTGACTTGCCTTGTGCTGTCCATTCGTATTAAGTGGCCTGTCCACTTTAATTTCTTTTCCTCTATTTTACTTGTCAGTGATTTCATTTTAAGTTTTTCTCTTTCTTATGTATTCGTTTCTTATTTTATCTGTTCTTTTTACCCCTTCCACCTTTCGTAGGTACCGCATTTCTGCAGCCTGTAGTCTATTCTCTTGTCCTTTATTCAGTAACCAATTCTCAGCACCATATATTAAAATTGGTATGTAGATTGTGTTGTATACTGTTATTTTTGTTTCACTTGATATCTCCTTTTTATTCAAAAAATTCTTATATATGGCGTTGTATGTTCTTGTTGCTGTTTTTATCCTGTTTCCTATTTCATTTTCTTGTGTTCCTTTACTGTTTATAATTATTCCAAGATACTTGAATTCCTCTACTTGTTCTAACATTTCTTCTCCGAGTCTGATGTTGATTTTCTTTTCTTTATTTGAGATAGCCATTACTTTTGTTTTTTTCTTATTCACTAATAAGTTATAGTTTTTCATTATCTGGGCCCACACATTAATATTATTCTCAAGTTCTTTTTCGTTTTTAGCGACCAGCACAACATCATCTGCGAATACACAAGCTTGTACTTGGACTTGTTTTAGATTGTGAAAACCTATTGTGTATTTCGTCGTTTGGTTCCAGGTTTGTTTTATAACTTCATCAATTAGGCTTATAAATAGTAGCGGGCTTAGTACTCCTCCTTGCCGTACTCCATATTTATTTACAAAATGTCCCGAGGTTTGGTTACATGTTCGTACTTTGTTACGTGTTGTTCTGTATAGACTTTTGACTGTCTCTAGTATATCAGTATTTACTCCTTTGTTCTTCAAGGCGTTCCATATTTCTTCTCTGTTCACCATATCGAAAGCCTTTTCCATATCTATGAATCCTAGGTACACATTTTCTACCTTCCTTAGTGTTTTTTCTATGATCTGCTGAATTGTGAATATGTGGTCATGTACACTATGAGCTGGTCTAAAGCCGCTTTGTTCATCTGCTAATTGTGTTTCTACTATGTTTCTTACTTTGTTTTCAATAATGCTTTCATAAACCTTTAGTGCAGTGCATAATAGTGATATTCCCCGATAATTGCTGCAGTCTTTTGGGTCTCCTCTTTTGTATATCGGGTGTATAATAGACATGTTCCATTCGTTAGGTATGCTTTTTGTTCTCCAGGCCAAGTTTAGTATTTCAAGGAATTTTTCCTTTCTAGTAGGTCCTAGGTATTTTAGCAGTTCGGAGTCTATTTCATCTTCTCCGGCAGCTTTTCCTATTTTCAATTTGTCGAGTGCCTTCTGTAATTCAGTTTCTGTTATAATTTCAGTTGTTTCTTGTATTTGGGTTAAGTTCATATTTTCTTCGTTTCTTATATCCTCCTTTTGCTCATGCCTTTCATTGTTGAGTAATTCGTAAAAGTATTCTTCCCACCTATCCATAATGCATTTTCCGTTAGTTATTAATTGTCCATTTCGATCCTTTATAGATTTCACTTTTACTTCTGGTTTATTTCTCATATTTTTAAGCGCTTTGTAAAAAAGTTTTTGATTTTCTTTGCTATTCTCTTCAAGCTTCTGCCCAAACTCATTCCAAGATTTTTGTTTAGCTTCTTTTACCAGGTTCTTAACTTTATTTCTTTGTTTTGTATATACCTCGTATTGTTGCTGGGTTTTACTCTGTATGTATATTTTCCATAGTTTTTTCTTTTGTTTTACCTCTTTCTTAATATCTGCACTCCACCAGCTCGTCTTTTTTCTGTTGTCTCCTTTCTTTATCACACCACAAATTTCTATTGCTACTTTTGTGATTATTTGTTTAAACTTTTCCCATAGATAATTCACATTTTTATTTTGCCCTGTTACACTAAGGCATTTTATGTTTTTATCAACTTCCCTTGAATATTTTTCTTTTAGTTCATTATTTCTTAATTTGTAACTTCTAGTTTTACTCTTCGTGTCAATACTTATTGGGTTTTGGCTTGTTTCTTTATTTTTGGCTTGTCTGAATTTAGCTTCTAGTAAGTAGTGGTCACTGCCGATTTCGTATCCTCTTTTGACTCTCACGTCTTTTAGATCCCTCTTATTTTCTCTTGCTATTACTACGTAATCTATAATTGACTTTTCGTTTCTTTGCGGTACTTCTCTTGTAATTTTGTGTATTTCTTTGTGGTTATAATATGTGTTCATTATCATTAAGTTGTTATCATTACAAAACCCTAAAAATCTTTTTCCGTTATTATTCATGGTTTGTTCTCCGTATTGTCCTATTACCCCCTCCCACTTTTTGTGCTGATTTCCAACTCGCGAGTTAAAATCCCCTAATATAATTAATTTTCCTGTGTAATCCTGTATCGTTTCTTGTAGATCTATCCAGAAAGTATTCTTTTCTTCTGCTTTAGCATCCTCGTTAGGGGCATATACAATGATAATTGTCAGTATATCATTTCGTTCTCTTTGTATTACTATTTTCAGTAGTCGTTTGTTTATGTAGTCCCATTCTCCTTATACTCTATAAAGATTTATATTAAATTAAATTATTAATAACAATATTATATTTTTATTATTTTTATTACCCGAAAATTAGCCACTTTTGTCTTTAAATATATATATAGGGGGGGGGGGGGCGCTATAAGAGTACTTCGCAGCAGGGCGCCGACTACCCTAGAGCCGTCCCTGGGAAACGTTAGGGTAACTTGAAAAGTCTATGAGGCGCGAAGTAAAGGAAAAAGCCGAATGAGAACACCAAGGAAAACTTGGAATGAGGCGATAAAAGCAGTTGCCGCGAACAGAGAGACTGAGTGGAGTAAGTTTAGAGAGCTAGCTGAATATAGAAAAAGATGCACAAACATTAACGCAGACAAATGCTTCACACCCAACGATAGACAGGCGTAAGATTTAAAAAGGTTGCTTATAAACAAATTGTTAAAGAAAAACATTTAAATTAATTTGTACTCAAAATTCTTCTTCCTTTAAATCAGGTTCTCTTGTACCAATCGGTGCCGAGGTGTGTTATTCTAGTTCTTGATTATGTTTCTCCACCTCTATCATTGGCTAACTGTGGCACCTTTCTCCAGTCAAACTCCTTTTTCTTTCATCTGTCTCACTTCGTTTTCATGTTTTGCTTTTGGTCTTCCTACACTTCTATTTAACTAATAGCACCACATCATCTGCAAAGGCCAGTTCTTTTAAGGATATTGGTTTCAATTTATTCTATTTCCAGTAGCCTTTTTTTGTATAATCTTTGCACTCCTGAACTATTTTGTCGATTGCAATTATAAAAAGCAGTGGACTTAAAGTGCTCCCTGCCTTACTGCCACTGTTGTATTCCAAATTTTATAATAAAAAATAGATATCCAGTTTCGTAGTTTTTTTTTCTGATTTGTTTTACTTCGGCATGTTTTTGCTGCTATGGCTAATCACCGAAGTGGAGGAGGAGGGAGCTAGGATTAGGTGAGTAAGGGTAGAGGGTAGGTGGAAGTACTGTCACAGCATTTGCCTATAGTAGGTAGGGGAGACCACCTGAAACCCCTACGATGACAGACGGCCGCGGGATTCGAACCCGACTTTACTCGCTAGGTTGCATACCAACCAGCCACCGAGCTCGGTTCAGTTTCGTAGTTCATTTTCAATTACATGGGGTTTCTTTTTTTATTTGTTCTCGTTTCACATTGGAAATTTCGGTTGCAGCTTGAGTGTTAGGTATTTTAAGCTCATTTAAGACTAAAATTAATATTAAGAATTTATACAGGGTGTAGACTTGGATCACGCGACATAGTAATTTCAATGGTAAAATTTCAAAAGTCCTATATTATCTCCCCTAATTATTTAAAAAAAAAAAATTACAAATAGAGTTTTTGTAGAGAAAACATGCTGTATCCATAAATGTAATCAATATCAATTTTTAGTTTTACAAGAACTGAAAATTAAAAAGCGCGTTTTGTCAAAAATCTGTACTGCCTTGGAATTATGCTATGACAACTGCCCAGAGAATTGTTTTCTCTACAGAAAACCTATTTGCACTGTTTTTCTAAAATAATTAGGGAAGATAATATACGACTTTTAAAATTTTACCATTGAAATTGCTATGTTGCGTGATCCAAGTCTACACCCTGTATAAAATTAAAAAATGCAAGATAGTTAATCAAAATTCTGTATGAAAATTGGATTTTTCGGATAAAATTGTAACAATAAGGTATAAAAATAAA
Source organism: Elmis aenea (assembly GCA_947652605.1). Classification (NCBI taxonomy): domain Eukaryota; kingdom Metazoa; phylum Arthropoda; class Insecta; order Coleoptera; family Elmidae; genus Elmis; species Elmis aenea. Next base: position 51,477,201 of record OX393577.1, on the reverse strand, counting down.
GAGGGCGCTTGTCATTTTTTCATAACATATTAAACATTACACTTGCTAGTTGTTAGCAAAACAAAAAGAATAATTCCATTATAGTACGTACATTTAACTCTTCATTATATGAAAATTCGTCACAACTCTATTTTTTACGAACAGAAAGACCGCAAAAGCCGATTTCGTAATTTCAAGAATTAGAAAATCTATAATTGGATATTTGCAGAAACTTTTAAGTAGATTCTCAGAACATCAATTTAAGCCACAAAAAAAATGTTACTTAAATTTGAGAGTTTTTTGGCCTTTCATTGTTGAACGTTCGTTATATTTTGACCAATAACTGAAATTTTGTTAAACCTTTTTTTTACCTCTTATTAAAAGTTATAATAGTTATTACCAAAATTTATCCTTTGTTTATACAGCGTTTGTGGCTTTAAAAAAACCCATTTTAAACGAATTTATTTTAAAAAGTGCAACGATTGATTGAATTATATTTAAAAAGTTTGTGAGTTGATCAGTGTTTTGTTAACAGTATAACACGTACTTTGGGGAATATTATTTTTCGATTTCCTGTTTAAAAAAGAGTCAAGAGACCATTTAGAAAACAAGTTAATTTTCCGCAACTTGACATTACCTCAAGTGTTAACTTCGCAAAACAAATTAAACTTGTCAAGGGTGACGTGATTCAGCTCGAGAGCCCAAACAATTTCAAAGGGTTTTGGCTTTCATTTTTAGTTCATAGTGTAAAGCGTTGACAAATACTGCGAGTCGTGCAAAGAGTACAAAAGTCGGAGCAAAGTAATAATCCGGTGAAGAGTGAGGTTAAGTAGCGAATGCTACAGGCAATGTCATCGTATATCCTCCTGGCTGATTGGTCAAATCTGTCAAGTCGGACACTGTCGCTTCCGGAGTGTCTTAAAGATCTTCCCTTACTTCCTATTCTACGTCTGTAGCGCTCTACAGTTTCATTTTCTTAAGGGCTAATAATAAAGCCCCATTCGTTACACTTGTTATTTTTAAAGCTATTCTCAACATCACCAAAACAATTGGTCTGGTTTTAGTAAGTAAATAAGAACCAGATTGAAGCCTAGTAGAAAATGTCATTTTTAAATAACAGTACATTAAATTGAAAGATATGTCTTTTTAAATTTAAAAGTGTTAAAAATACACTCGGACGTTCAGTTGTAAAGCAGCAGGTATAAAAACAATTTTTTAATTTAGTCGTTAGTATTTTTACAATCCTTAAAATGTAAACAAAATAATTCTTCACAAATACTATTAATCATTCAATTGTTCTACTTTGTAAACTAAAGAATAAGTTAAATATTTTAGATCATGATTAATCGCCAAACGACACCTTCGCCAAGGAGTTCAAAATTGTTATTTGATTTTAATAGCAACAAATAATATGTTATTTATAAAATAAATTGAAACAAACGTAATTCAAGTAATTTTAAATAATTTTTAATATTTTATTTATTCAAATACTGGGACTACTAATTTTCACATTACGTAAATGAAATGTATAGTTGAGTAATAAGAAATAGTATATTTTACAAGAGATGAAAGTCCAGTTTTTTTCGTGAGATGAGATTTATTCACGAGCTGCGAGTGAGCAAATCTTACGAACGAGATTTCATCTCGAGTCGTAAATGCTATTTTTGCTACGAATTTAAAAATTATATTATAGAACGAACTTAAGGACAATTATTATGTATAAAGTATTAATTAATCATTTCATAGCGACACCATCACACTGACATTGACTTAAATAAAATTATAATCTGCAAACGAAATATATTTAATATTAATTTTTGTAACATTCTTAGGCTTTTATATAAAGTGGTACATTAAAATTAAATTATTTGATAAGAATATTAACCCAATTTTAGTTTATTATGAGTTTAAGTTAAAAAACATCGTAAATTTTACAATGTGATTTTGACATTGACAGTGACATTAATTTCGCCACTAGAGACCAAAGTAACACTTTCATGTAGGGTAGGCAGTGATAAAATGACGACTTTCATATACATAAGTGGAAAAACACTATTTTACATTTGCTATCATCTTTTAAGGTCTTATTGAATTAAAACATATCATCAGATACGGTTTGTTTATATTTTTGCGATATTCTTTATTGTTAAAAACGTTTCGTTTAAAGTTATTTGCTCATATTGGTAGGACAGTATAGTAAAAGAAACACAAAACAGCTTAAAAATGTTGTTTTGTTTTCCAAATCACATCTAGTTAGCTATTGATTTTCACAGAAAAATAAAATACTTTGTGTAAAAAATCGAAAATTCGAGACGCATTATACAGAGTGTTCCAGCTAACATTTCTAACAGGAAAATCTCGCTTATTACAGATACGTTTGCTTAAATTAAATGAATTATTCTTCATTAACAGAGAGGCTACAATTTATTTTTAAAAGTACAAACTTTCGAATACATCAGAAGTTAGCGAAAAATATCAAAATGTTGAATTTCTCTTTTCTCGCATAACTTCTTTTAATCATTATACCAATTTTATTTGTACTTTTTCGATGTACCTACTTCTTTATGTAAAATGCAACAACTATTTTAGTTTTTATATGACTTTTAATGTTTGAGATGTTACTTCTAATATAATTTTTTTATTGACAGTCAAGTTGGCTTTGTAATAGATAAATATGCTTTTTTCTTCTTTTTCTTATGATTTATCACTTGTCATCTTATTTATTTTAAATAAATAACCCAGGAAATCAAGAAAAAATCGTATTATACCAATATCAAAGCAACCACTTGTCAAATTTTGTATAAAAAAAAAGTTTTTCCAACCAATTAAATGTGAAATGACAGTATCATTTGTGTGCGGTATCATTTATAAGAATTTTATAATATTGTTGTGTCATTCGATAGTCTCTGTGGTAATTTTGTTTTAATTATGGCTATATTTACAAATAATGACATATTGGGATGCTTTATCATTTGCCATAAAAAGAAAACTGTGCGAATGTACTTAATGCTGTATTTAAAAAAAAGGCAACCAAGTGCTAGTACACACAAAAATATGAAAAGAAATTTGAAAGAACATGGTTCCTTTGAAAAACCAAGCAGAAAACCGGAACAAAAGAAAGATAGCTTGATAGGTGATTTCTTTGACATAGAAAAATACGATTTTTCTTCATTTTCTGAGTTATTTATTTAAATAGATATAACAAGTGATATATCATTAGATACAAGAAAAGCACACTACCAATTCAAAGCCAACTTGACGGCAAATTTAAAAACAAAATGATATAAGGGGTAATATCTCAAATGAAAGGTGATAAAAAAAATCTTAAATAATTGGTAGATTCTGCATAAAAAAGTACCTACGAATATAATTGATCTAGGAGACAAAAATAAATCTAACATTTTCATATTTTTTGCTATGACTTCTGCAGTACGAGAAATTTTGTACTTTTAAAAATTGATTGTGGCTCCTCTCATACTAAGGAATAATTCATCTAAGTCAAGTAAACCTGTATATCTTAATTCTTGAAATAAGCGAGATTCCCGTGCTGCAAATGTTATCTGGCACACCCTGTATATTGTTTGCCATACAGCGATAATAAGAATTTACCTTAAAGCCCTCGGTGCTAATTACACGCAGAATATTTAAAATATTAAGAGATTTTAATTTTGCTTTGACAATAGTTATACTTTATTTTTCAACTTTCGTTAAGGACAATTGGAATGCGCAGCACATAGGATGTTTTTATTAAAATGAAATTGCTCCCTTTAGTACCCTAGACAGGGTGTAAGGCTATGATTAAATTTAAATAACACGCGCCTTGTCCTTTTAACTCGACATCTGTTTCAGTTTTTGTAAGTGTAACTAAATAAATTCGATTGAATATTAGTGTTGAATTCTCCTGTCTTGTATACAAAGCAAAAACTAACTAATTTGATAAAATTAGTACTTGATGATCATTTAATAAAGTTTATTGTAACAGTGCGTAATTGCAGGCAGCACTCGTCGTGGTCACTTTCCACTACTCATAGCTTCGTGTCTACCAGACAACTTAAGTGAGAGTCTTCTCGAGCTGGTCGCGAGCCATGGACCAATCAGATGCAACTGCTAGTGGCTAGATTCAAGGTCAAGTTAGCGTGAGAAACTGAAGTTGTATACTGGGTTATGAACTTCTTTTGATTATTTATTATAATGTTCTCCAGTGCCGTAGTCACTGGGTACTAACTATCAATCATAAATTACATGAGATAAGTTTTTTTTCGTGATAACCACGTTGTTTGTAAATTAAATTTGATTATTTGTTTTTTATAACTGGAGCAAAATAAAAGAAATTAATACCATGTTATTACTTAAAATATTGTCGTCTCATTTATATTTAAAATAATTTATCAGACATAAAGTTGGCTTGAACTGTATTTAGACTTAATCAAAATAAATTTACGTATGTCAAATCCGCGATAGGTACCTAACTGTTTTTTTTTAATTACTTAGTAAACATTTTGTTGTTGATTTGGATAGAAAATTTAATTCTGAATCTGACCATGTACCTATTAAAAAAGTATGCATAACAAAAAACGATCAACTCTGTAAATGACAGTTTAAAGTTTATAACCTTTGTTGTCAATATTGTTGGTTGTTAATTGTTGTGAAAATGGAATTTTATACTAACCAAGAAAAGTTAGAAATTATTTTAGTTTACTGAGTGGAAGAAATAATCGTGCTGCAAAATGTTTGTATCACGACAGATTTCCGTATAGGCCGTTGCCATCCGATAAAATTTTCGCTCGATTGGCTAAAAATTTAGCTGATACTGGAAATTTTAAAAAGAAGAGAACTCTTTTTAAACCTAAAACAGCAAATAACGGAAAGCAGTCGACGAACATCTTAGCCCGAATTTATGCAGATCCTTATAGTTCCATTCGTCAAATGACTGCGAAACAAATATTTTTAATTCATCCATTCAAAGGATTTTAAAAACTAATTAAATGCGGCCATACAAAATACATTTACCTCAGGGAATGCTCCCCAGAGATTACGAAGTTCGTCTAAATTTTGTTGCGTGGTTATCGGTTGCAAAAGAAAATAAGATTCTACATAAAATACTGTAGTCAGATGAAGCTCGATTCCATGACAATGGAATAGTCAATAGACATAATTCCCATTACTGGTTCGTGATAATCCACTGGCTAGGAGAAACAAAATTTCAAAATATCTGGGGCGTTAATGTGTGGTGTGGTATAATTAATGGGCAAATTATATGGCCAAAATTTTACGAAGGTACCCTTACTGGGCAAATTTACCTACAGTTTTTACAAGACGAACTACCGGGCTTAATGGACGACGAACCACTGAAACTACTGCAGGATAATGATATTTCCGCAAGATGGTACACCTGCACATAATGCTGCAATTGTAACAACTTTTTTAACTGTAACTTATCCAGAGAGATGTATCAGAAATTGGAATGAAGGAGTTGAGTAGTCTGCTAGGTCTCCTGATGTTATACCGTTAGTTTTTTTTTCTGGCCGAATTTAAAGGAAATGAAAGAGTCTGCAGGAGACCTCACAGAGATGTCGAAGACCTGAAAAATAGAATTAACCGCGAATGCAGTAGACTTACTGCTGAAATTCTTTTACGAGCGTGTATTCAAGCAGTTACAAATAGAGTACAACTGTGTTTGGAAGCGGAAGGCGGTCACTCTGAGCACATTAAAGTCTAAATTTGTATGTCAACGTTTATTATTTGTTTTAATTTTTATTAAAAATTAATTTTAAATACATTTCCATCGACAGTTACAGTATAGTAGTATATTTTTAAGATTTTATCGTTTTTTGTTATGTTAAATAGACTGGTTGCTATAATTTGATAAATTAACTTTGAGCAGATTTTTCTCGAAAATTTTCTTATGTATGCATACTTTTTTAATAAATGGTCGGATTCAGAATTAAATTCTCTGTCCGAATAAACAAAAAAATTTTTACTTTGTAATTTAAAAAAAAAACAGTTGCCTATCGCGGATTTGACATTATGTCGTATTACGTCATCGTAGAGAAAACAAATGAACATCACTTCATAAAGATTTTGTCGCCGTTTTCAAAAATATAAAGTTTGTTGGTGTTATTTTCCATAATTAAAAAGTTATAGGGGTGCGACAGTCAAACTGAATCACCCGAACATAAAACCAACCGGACAGACTATTTTTGTTGGCTACACATGTCCATCATTTCAAAACGAAAGAATAACACTTTTTTAATTAAAAATTCATCTAACACAACCTAACAAAAATTTTTGACGAGTCGATATACAGGGTGATTCAAATTCGAGGGCGACCACGGGAATCTCGCTTATTATAATAGCTAGAGTATAGGTTTTAATTTGGCAAAGCTGCTAAATTTGGTGCTCATTAATAATCCGTAGAGAAACTGAAAATATCTCAAACGGTATCTGAGAAAATTAGGAAAAACCAGAAAATACGATTTTTGAAAATAGTTTATAACTTCTTTGGAGTATCAAATATTTCAAATGTATAAAAACATTGCCCAAGCAACTTTTTAAGCCGCATCGGATAGTAATCACTAATTTATTCTAGGTCGATTCGTTTTTGTTTTATGATAACCAACTTTATTTTTTCTTATGGGCGCAATTTTTGCTATTTACATTATCAAATAGCATTTATTTTTTTGATTTCATTGATGTATCACACATGTTACTTTAATTCTTTATTCACTGCTTAATTTAAAAAAAGGGTTTGATTATGTAAATAGCAAAAATTGCGCCCATAAGAAAAAATAAAGTTGGATGTTATAAAACAAAAACGAATCGATCAAGGAAAAATTTGTGAACACCGTCCGATGCGCCTTAAAAAGTTGCTTAGGCAATGTTTTTACACATTTAAAATATTTCAAATTCCTAAGGAGTTATAGACGATTTTGTTAAATCGTATTTTCCAGTTTTTCCTAATTTTTTTTAATACCGTTTGAAATTTTTCCAATTTCTCTTCAGATTATTATTGCGCACAAAATTTAGCAACTTTGCCAAATTTAAATCTATAATCTAGCTATTATAATGGGTGAGATTCCCATGGTCTCCCTCGAATTTGAATCACCCTGTACATTAGGGTGGTCCTTATTTTTGAACTTTATATATTTTTATGTAGGACCCTCTCAATTTGTTTCTTTGTATAAATAATTGCTTACTGTAAAATTTGAGACCAATTGATAAATATTAAATTAACCCGGGCCCCACGGGGCTCAAAATCCATAATAATTGTAAAAAAGTTTAATTTCATAATATGGTGAACTTCATTATAATGTATGATATATAAACCCATTTCGATTGAAAAAACAACTTTGTTGAACTGACTTATTCATTGTTGTTCACCACATATGACTGTGCTTTGTGAATTGTGCATTGTGCATAATGACGTGATCGCGGTATATTACTTGACTTTTGTACTGCACAACAACAGCAACCGTGAACGCTTAACCCAGTGGTTTCCAACCTGTGGGGCGCGCCTCCCTAGGGGGGCGCGAGACTATTGCAAGGGGGGCGCGCAGCTATGACCAACATACTATTTTTGAATACAAACAAACAAAAAGAACTTTACTTATACAGAATATAGTATATAGTATTTATGAAATTAGATTGTCACGAAAAGGGAGGAGGGCGCAAAATTTTTTTCATAAAAAAAGTGGTACAAAAAGGTTGGAAACCACTGGCAACCAGTAGAATTTAGAAAACAAGAATTGCTTTTCGCAATAACGTTGCTAGGCATTATTATTTACAATTTAAAAATGTCACAAAAACCAATCTTTGTTTTATGGAAAATCAAATTACTGGTAGTAAGTTACCATCTCGACGAAACGTTTTAAGTGTACTGTGTGTGTACAGTGTACATATACAATAATTTGTAGATGGACTTGCCATGCGTTCAGCATAAGCAACCATTGTCCCAGGGTTCAATGAGTAACCTAAATGATGTCCAGGATTTTGTTATACTAGCCTAAGTTACTAAGTTAAACAATAAATTTGATTTCTGTTGTTATATTAGATGTTTAATAAAATACCTAACATTTGTTTACCTACAATCAATGATTTATCACTTTTTACAAAAGAATGATAAACTTTCTTTAACCGACTAAATAACTTTTTTTATACGTTAGTCATGAACCTTTTGTATACTAGTAAACAAATTAATACTTTACTTATTATTAGGTAAGTTAATTGTGTAGTTCACAAAATATCTTAATATCACTAAAGATGACGCTTTGTAGATAACTTTTGGTTCATTTATTCTTTATCTTTTATGTCAAGTAAAAACATTATAGTGGCAAGAAAAAGGTGGTACCTGATTCCTGATAAATGCTTTACTACTAGTGATCTTAATTATTTAATAAATAATAAAAATATACATTATTTTTTAATTAAAAATAATAATACAACCTTAATTAGAATGAAAATAATAATGCAAATAATGCTCATTTATAATTTTCTTGCAAACCGTTGCAGATCCGACCCATGTTTGCAAAACTTTTCGACTAAAATAACGACAAGAAGCCTCCTGTTGCGTTACACCCTGTAGATATATTGTTATTTATCTAAGACGCAAAAGACTCATGGAGGACATTAAAAAAAAACTTTTCCAATTCAGTAAATACGGCAAAAAACTGCGCAGTATTTTAATAAGCAGGATCGTATGTTATATCCCTGAATAAATTAAAGAGCTGAAAAACATGGTCTTGGCATAATAGATTAATGAGATTTTGTTTTAATAAAACATTTACCCTCCGATTACTGCGGGGCTTAATTAATACCAATAAACTGAAAACATTATTAATTTTAAAATGAGCATGGTAAGGGTTTCGCTATAGTTGCCACTTCGTTTAATTCACACATAGATAAGTGACAAATTTTAATTATGCGTCTACAAAAACCAATTAGCCATTTCGCAGCTCGAAAATCCCACGATAAACAAAGCGACTACACTAGACTCGGCGAACGCAACAAAATGAATAGCTAATTATATATTTAAGTAACAAAAAATACATAATCGCATGTACATAAATTAGCATTGATGGCTGACTTTGTCCTGGTGCTCACTAATCAATTTTTTTGTGCAAAAACTACACCTATCAAATTAAATTCATTATCTACTTATAAGATCTATAAAGTTTGGTGTATCTAAATTGCGGCGGTAGCTTTATAAGTGTGTAAAGATTGCTAATGTTTTCTCACTTAACGGACAAAATCCTACATGACAAAATCTTTTTATCTGATTTTTTTGGATGTATTAAATATCAATCAGATATTAAAAATTACAGTAAATAAGGTAAATAAAAATATTAGAGTTTTTTGCAAGGAACAATTTGCAGGTTTTAAAATGCAAGAAAATAAAATAGTAAATAATTTATTACTATTAAATATACACTATACCCGGTGTCCCTGTTATCGTTTTTATCATGGGGATCTCGTCAATTGTAAGAGATACAGAGTTGGTTAAATACTTTGAAATTACCTTTGTTTAAAGCAGGGATGGAATAACGTTTTAAATCGTTACGTTATTGAATAACGTTATTTTTTATTTGTTTTTGTTACATAACGTTATAAATAACATTAAAAAAATGAATTGTTACGTTATATAACGCTATATAACGTTATATAACGTTACATAAATTATGATATACAGGGTGTTTCTTAAATAAAAAACTCAGTAGGTAATTCCTTATCGAAAATTAATTGGGGTCTTTTGTATAATTTTTTTTTTCTTAGACGTCTCCTTTCGGAGTTACACCCTCCTAAAGGGAAGCGGTAAAATTAGGTTTTTATTTTATTTCTCCAATTTAGATATTATGTAGGAGAATGATATTTGGTAGATGTTTTATACTTATTAAAAGGTTTCCATAGTAATATTTTTAATTATCTTCCACCTTCACAGCGCGCTGAAAAGTGCGACCCCTGTTGGTTTTTTATTCAGAACCTTTTGGTGAGTTGAAATTTTGCAATTAAAACTTTTGTTTTTGTAAGTTTGATTTATTTAGAACCTCTTTTTATTTTTTAGTTTTTCTCGTAAATCCTACAGTTTTGAGTAAAAAATTAAATGAGTGAATATTATGTTTATGTTCATATTGGGTAGAATTGGCGGGCGTTTTAGCGTTGTCGCCGCGTAAACGTCAAAATAAATTACACCCGTCACTTCTACCCAATATGAACATAAACAAACCATGATACCACCAAAATGAATTGTTTTATATTGGAATATATGATGGTTCATGTTCATTCATATAATTTTTACTCAAAAACTGTAGGTTTAACGAGAAAAGTTAAAGAATTAAAAGAACTTCTAAATAAATCAAGTTTTCAAAAAAAAAAAAATTGCTAGATTTCAACCCAACAAAAAGTTCTGATAAAAAAACCAACAGGGGTCGCACTTTTCAGCCCCCTGTGAAGGTGGAAGATGATTAAAAATATTACTGTGGGAAACCTTTTAATAAGTATAAAACATCTACCTAATATCTATCATTCTCCTACATACCTATTATCCAAATTTGAGAAATAAAATAAAAACCTAATTTTACCGCTCCCCTTTAGGGGGGTGTAACTCCGAAAGAAGGCCCTAAAGAAAAAAAGAAGTATATGAAAGACCTCTCTTCATTTTCGATAAGGAATCACCTCCCGATTTTTTTCGCATTATTTAAGAAACATGCTGTATAAAAATAATTTTTATTTGTAACTTTGAAATTATTTTTGGGATCTGTAAATGTAAATTTAAAAAATAATAAAAAATTACTTTGAAATATTTTATTTTCATTTTAATTTCTAAAATATAGACAAAATATTACATCTTCGGAAAATAAAAAGATCGCCATATAAAGAATTAATTTATAGAGAATAACGATACAAAATAACTTTTAATGAAACGTTATCGGTTATTATAACGTTATATAACGTTATAAAAATATCGTTACGTTATTGTATAAAAAACTATAGTTGAATCGTTATTATAACGTTATCGGGTATCGCTACGTTACGTTTTCCATCCCTGGTTTAAAGGGCGTGCACGAATTCGTCCCCAAGATAAGCCGTAATCCTTAAGCTGCTACGTCTACCTGCGAAGGGTCACATGAATTCGTCCCAGGTAATCCCTCTATAAACACGTTTGCTTCGCGCTTGCGTCTTCTTCTGTATACGAGGCACGTCCAGAAAGTAAGTGTACTAGATTTTTATAGGTTTTAACAAATTTATTAAAAAAAAAACTTTTACATGGTTACATCAGAACATATGGAAACTATTTTTCCACGTAGTCGCCATCCCTCTCGATGCATGTAGTGAGACGAGGTCAAAGAACTCTGCTGCCACCTCCTTTGCCCACTGGTTCACCCCCCCTTCACTTCCTCGTCAGTTGAAAATTTTTTCCCACCCATGTGCATCTTCAGGGAGGTGAACAGATGATAATCTGAAGGCGCCAGGTCAGGGTAATGCGCGGGGTGGTTCAAAACATCCCATCCGAACGACACCAAAAGTTGCTTTGTTGCGTTGGCCGTGTGGGGTCTGGCATTGTCGTGCAGAAGGCAGACTCCCTTCTGCAGCAGTCCCCTTCTCTTGTTCTGAATTGCCCTTCTCAATTTTGTTAAGGTCTCACAATACCTAGAAGCATTGATGGTTTCACCCTGAGGTAAAAATTCGATCAAAATGATCCCTTTGTGGTCCCAAAACACGGATGCCATGATTTTTTTGGCAGAAATCGTGGTTTTGAATTTTTTGGCTTGGTTTCAGGGGCATAGTGGGCAACCCAAGTTTCATCCCCTGTAACAATAGAGTGCAGAAAATCATCACCTTCAAGTTCATAACGCTGCAAAAACTCTTTGGAGGTTGCCACTCGATTCAATTTGTGCTGCTCTGTCAGCTGTTTTGGGACCCACCTTGCACACAGTTTATGATATCCGAGTGTTTCTGTGATTGTTTCGTGCAGCAGAGAACTGGAGATTTGTGGAAACATCACCGAAAGTTCATCCAATGTCAATCTGCGGTCGCCACGAACAGCTTCCTCAATTTTTTCAACAAGCGAATCAGTCAAAATCGACGGTCTTCCACTCCTATGCTCGTCGTGCACATCAGTACGACCGTTTTTAAATTCACGACACCATTTAAAGACACTCGTACGATTCATAACTCCTTCGCCATAAACCGATTTGATCTCGTTAAAAACTTCAGACGGATATTTTCCCTTCACAACGAGATAACGGATAACGCTGCGAATCTCGCACTTGGCGGCAGATTTTATCGACATCGTTCACGGGAAACGTTGCTGTGTGGCCAACATAGCAAAACAAAATCTCTCTCTGCCCGTGTGGGCCCTAGTACACTTACTTTCTGGACGTGCCTCGTATATTGTTTCTAATATAATTCATATATCTTACAGATATAGCTACATTCTTTTTTGTGGTTCACTGTTTCCAAATGTATTATTTTTGAAGGTTTCTCGCCTGGTTTCTTGTTAGCTTTCCGCTTTGCGGCGTTACTGCGACCTTTCTGATTATGGTGAATTCTTCACCAATCGTAAACACTTTTGCTTGGCAGCTTCTCACACAGCATCTCCAAGATATTTCGCCTCTTTGCAAAAGTTAGTGCTTGGTGAATTTGTTGCAATCCACAATTAATGCCTCTTGGCCACGTTCAGTTAAATACTTTTTCACATCCATTTTCAACCAGGTTTTACAGATAAATGAAAACGAAAGTTACATTGAAAACGAAGAAACCACCGTTTATTAGTATAGACATGATTAACTAGTAAACTAGTGATAAATAAGTCATTAGGCCTAATCCTTTGGCCGGGAACGAATTCGTGTGTGGGATTAAAGGGATCCAGGTAGCTGGGGACGAATTCGTGGCCGACCTGTTTAAGAGCAACTGTTAGATGAACAAACATTTTAAAAAAATCAATAGTTTTAGCGCAGTTCATAAAAAACAAAAATATGACGTTTTCGAATTTTGCTTCTAACTTGTTTATTTAAACTCATATTCAAAATGGTTTTCGACATTATGTGAACACTTTTTTGCGTACATTTAAAATTTGTTAATAAATTTTACCTATCTTCATTTGTTTTTGTTATTTTAACATCAACTTTCATTTTCTAAATACGGGTTGTAGTTGGCGGTGGCACCTTTAAAAAGAGATTTTTTCCCGTTTTATTGATGTATAGGTTGTTAGGTTTATCTTTAAGAATAAGTACAATATTATCTATTATATTTATTAAGTTTTATTAAAATGGCAATTGATAAACAAAACAAAACTACGCATAAATAAACTAGCTTTAGTATTTTATGAAAAGCGCTAAAGCTATAAATTTTTTTAAAGATATATTTTCATAGAATGTTTGCTCTTAAATGAAAGATAACTTTGAGGTATCTAACCAATTCCGTATCTTTTACCGATGACGACCTCCTCATGCTGTTCACAATAGCTGGAATAATCTGTACATTATTTTATGTTAAAAATTGCAGTTTTTGTTCCATTTCATTTTTGGCTATGGGAAAAAGAATTTAATGAGTGCAAAATATTTAAGATTTGTAAATAATAGGTTTGTTCCAGCATGGTGTCTATGTACGATCCGATTCGATTAACGATCAGTGTGTGCAGGATATAGGTAGCGTTTCATCAACGTCTGATAGATCATCGGCCGGTTAGTCGGCTCTTCCAGCATTTATCTGATTAATTGATAAACTAGTTTGTGAACGATAAAAACAGTAAATAAACGAAGACAAGAACTATCGCTGAATTTTTACACGCATGCGATTGAGCGTGCGATGCATAAATAGAGGTCTTTCAAGATAAACTGCTGAACTGTGATGCTGAAACCAAAACTCGTCTAAAGCGTTAATTACTGCGCCACCTAAAAACATACGTCTATTTTAACAACGGGGTTATAACCTATAATAATATAACGTTTTTAGAAAGGTCTACATTTCAAACATCATCCCTTCTCTTTTCGCATTTCGCGGTTCAGTTTATCTTGAAAGACCTCTAGTTATGCATCGCACGCTCAATCCTACCCATTGTTGTGTTAGTACTGCTTTCTTTAGATGTTTACACTTGCGATGCCTACATTAATTTTTATGAACGAAATAGACACAAATGTCATTTACAGTTAGGCATGTCGTTAACGCGCCAAAGCAGCGGCTAACTTGGATTAATTCAATTACTAGTCCATAGTTGATGCATGCTCATGTATCAGTACGTGAACTAGTACAAAATGCACTGCTGGAACGAACCTTATAACTTTCTATAGCAGAGTGGTACTACGGTCGATTTAAAAAGAAGCTTTGACCAGTTTTTAATACAGTAGCTGTACTTTTAAGTAATTGTCATCGATGTCAAATATTCATACTTTGATTATTAAAGGACACACAGGTTATAAAATGCAAGCTTCACATGTAAAAGAGTAATAATATTTAATGGTTTTAAAGACGTTTGTATTGTACTTATTGGTGTTTATTACAGAAAAAATTGTATTTCAAACATTCCACATAAATAATTTTGCCAACGTTACTGCCTAGCCTAGATCACTAATATTGTTAGCTTAAAATATTAAAGCTGGTGTGAAAACGCCTTTAGTCACAGAAAATGCAAGAATCATGATTTGAAAGTAAAAGTTACAACTTTTGAATGAATTATTTAAGAAGGGAATGACTTGCTTTTAATAGTTTGCAGTGACTATAAGCATGCTTTCTGTTACATTTTAGATAAGACAGTGCTATAAAACAATTATATTTTTAAGAAATATTTATAATATCAGATTGTTTATTGAATGGTTAATTAATTTAATATAAAAATTTAAATAAACAGGGTGTCCAAGTAATACTTTCCTGCCTGGTAACTACTTTATTTTAAAAGAAAAAGCCTTGGTGTTTATTAAACAATATTTGGAGGGCCAAAATGGCCAATAAATGTGTTTTTAGATTTTACACATTCATTTTTTTTTGAGATTTTCAAATTAATTTTATTTATCTCCCTACATTATTGTTTTCAATAACATTTAATGGCAGACTTTTAAATACTTGTTTTTACTTTCTTTTTTTTACAGGACACTTTAATTGATGTCCGATTTATTACCTAAAACGTTTCTGGCAAAACATAGTTATATTACGTACCTAATGAAAGGAAATATCAAGATTTTCAAATAAAGTCTTTAACATATGATGGGTAATTTAAAAGAAAAAAATAAAGTGAAAAACATAATTTTAAAATCAAATATCCCAAAATACAAATGAATACATTAAAAATTTAATGAAGTATTTAAAAAAAATATTGCAACCCTCCACATATTTTGTAATAACCTTATCTCTTACAGTAAAGACATTAAGTGCTGGGTACTTCTTCCTGGGACACTCTGTACATATAAAGTTAGTTAAGAAATCGCTTATCGTATGTCTAAGAAGAATCGGTTTTTAAGAAATATCTATAGCTGTACCAGTTTCAATACTATTGCTTCTTCGTCAGCAGGGTATTTCTTCATGTTTGTAATACATCAGTTTGTATTTAACACGTTAAGCGCCATTTGTATCCATATGGATACAAATAGTTTTTGCCAAATGGGCCACCTGTATCCATTTGGATACAACAGCCTCCATTTAGATTCGGCTGCCTGTATTCTTAAACATACACGTATTACATATAACTATACCAGAAAAGGTTTAAGGATGGCCCGCTGGACCAGAAAACCTTGGTAGTCACAATTTTGTACCCACATTAATATTAAAAAAAAAAAAAAGTTTTATGATGCAAATTTATTCACACAAAAAAAAATTAAAAACTTAAAATGTCATTATTTTGTTGTGCAATTTTTTTGTATTACTTAAGGGCAATTAGGAAACGTAAATTTAAAAAAAAAGGTGGCCAAAAAAACACCTTTTTTTAACATGGTGGCGCTTAACGTGTTAAGTAATAATATGTTGAAAATATGCAAATTTGAACAAAATCCGCCAGAACAAGTTTCATCGTCGGCAACGAGCCAATCTTTAAATTACACACCATTTCGATATTCTTTAACAATTGAAACGTTCAAATTTTGCTTATACTGGATAAAGCATATGGGAATTAGATTGAGATGGATCACTCGTCTGTCTTAATTTTCACATGGATTCGTGCAAAAAATGCTTGGTAACATTACGAGCTTCACTTAGTTTTTTGAGGTTAGCCTTGATTTAATACCAAAAATTGAGTGCAAACTTCAAGATGTTAACAAGCTATACGAAATGCTTCAAGAAAGCAGGCTTTAAACTTCTTAAAAAACAGAATTTAAATGAGAATGTCTTAAAAGTAATTTTAATGCACTCAAAATTGTACAACATTAAAGCCCGTTTGTGCAAAACTACACCAAAATGTAACAAATGAGTAATTTTCGGTAACTAAGCAATTGTTATGGAAACGATATTTGACAGCTCTGTTAACTTTAACTCAGAATTGTGCAACCGGACTTTTGTGATATACAGTTGATGGGAAACGAAAGTAGTTTTAAATTACAATTTTCTGCTAAATCATCCTTAAATGAAAGACACTTCACAGTCGGGCAAAATGAATTTTATACCGAAATACAACCCATACTGGCAAGGGTGCCTCAAGGGAGCATTTAGGGGCCAGTACTATACTTGCCGTATACAGCGGATCTTCCGACAACCTAGAAGACATGTGTAGCCAGATACGCTGATGACAGAGTTCTATCGGCAACTAACTCACCACGAACCTAAAGCAGCTCCAAGAAACCTGCAAATCAACCTGGACAAAATACAAATGTGGCTTAAAGACTGGAGAATGAAAGCAAATAGCACAAGTAACATTTACTATGAGGAGGAAAAATTGTCCACCAGTGTCTCTAAATGAAAAACAACTCGCCCACTGCGATCAGGCAAAATATTTAGGTATGGACCTCTACCGTAGGTTGACGTGGTAAAAGCATATTTTTACCAATCGAAAACAAATGGGCATCAGACTCAGTCAGTTATGCTGGATGTTAGGCAGACAGTCAGAGCTAACGCAAGAAAACAAGCTTTTAATCTAAAAATGTACCATAAACCCCAGATGGTCGTATGGTTTACAGCTTTGCGGTTTAGCTAGCATTTCAAACATTAACATCATACAAAGGTATAAAAATATAGTGCTGCGTATAATAGTGAATGCGCCATGGTACGTTACCAACAAAATAATCCATAGTGATCTTGGAGTGCGTCTTGTTAAAGAAGAAAACAAAAAGTTCAGTGTTACGTATCGCGAACGACTAAAAACACACCCGAACAATTTGGCGCAAAACCTGATGATACCAGAAGAAGCAACAAGACGAATAAAGAGGTTCAAACCGTCAGACCTAACAACTCGTTTTAATCAGTGGCTTGGTATAAAACAATAACTAAATACATAAATATCTTAAGCCTCGGTATAAGATATAAAGGAAAGCATTAAGAAATACTTCCTACAGGCAAATTTCACCAGCATAACTTAATTGTTTTATTAGGTTAAGTTACGGCACAAAAAGCACTTATTGTTTGTTTTTTTAAAGACAGATTGTGTGATAAAAGGGTTATCGAAAAATTACTATTTTCAATCATTTGAAACTATTTATGTCGGATATTATGTTGTTCGCCTGTTTAACCCTCATCCTACCAGAGTGTGCTTTTGAGGCACATTTGATTTTTATAACGTACGTATTTCATAAATTAACTTGTTGATAGACTAGAGGTTTTATGTATTCTCAATTACAGCTATTTAACATATAATGGTGTCAAATAAATTTAGAAATGCTTTTTCTTTTTTACAAAAAAATAATAAACTTGATTTACCAACACGTCCAACCAAGGTGTGCCTCAGAGGCACATATCTATTTATACACATAGTTGATGTAAATAACTGCGAAATGTAATTATTTTACTTCATTGTAGTTTATTTAGTAAACATACAAACAAAATATGAATATACAGAGAACATTATAAAACATTAAAAAACTAAAAATATTACAAAATAAATTTTACTGTTGTTTTTGACAGGTTTTGCACGTAAGTATTTTTAGTGGATGCCACCACAGACTGTTTGTTTACATGTTCCACAACACTGTGTTGACATCCTGCTCTTTTTTGAAGGGCAAATATAACAGCGCTTTATTTTTTTTAAATTGTGGAACAGATTCTTCCTGTTCTGGAGCTTGGTTTAGTATAGTTTGGTTCAAAGAAATGTGACTTTTATGCAATCCGCTAAGAATTCGCCTTCTAATATGGTCTATTACGAGTTCTGTTGCTAATTCACCTAACAAAATATTCCGAAGTTTATGTTTCTTGAAAATATTCCAATCTGGATGGATATTTTTCTCGATAACTAGCAATGCTATCCCACAAGCGTCGATCATAATTTAAAAAAAAGTTAAAGGCCACTTATTAGTTTTTCGTTTCACAGTATATGCATGTGCCATCTGATCAAAAGTGTCGATTCCACCTTTTGTGGAGTTGTAGTACGTATTTATTTCAGATTTGTTTTTATTTTCCACATCAACAGTGTTGTCATGATGCATCGTGGATAATAGTATGACACAACGGTTTTTTTTTTGTACATAGGATACCAGTCATTGCAAGACTGGAAAACACATCTAAGCCTAAGAAAGTCGTTCATAGGGAAAAGTGAGATTGCAGAGGAGACTAGAGTAACAGTATACAAAACTGTATTCGTACCAACACTCACTTTCGGATGTGAAACCTGGGTTTTAACACCGACCACGAAGAGCAAAATACAGGCCATGGAGATGAAATATCTGCGCAAAGTAGCTGGGGTCACCAGAATGGACAAAATAAGGAATACGGATACAAGAAAACGATTGAAGGTCGAACCTATACTAAAAATAATCAAAGACCGACAGCTCAAATGGCTTGGACATCTAATCAGGCTAGGAAACGAGAGACCCGCTTAACAAACATGGAAAGCAAGAAGACATGAGAAGAGACTCAGAGGAAGACCTAGGAATACGTGGGACGATAGTGTGAAAAAATACTAACAGAAAGAGGGATGAACATGTCACAGGCAAGGAATATGGCAAGAAATAAAAAAGAGTGGAGAAAATCTATCCATAGCAATAAAGAACACTAGGATACGATTTCACATCCTACACCTTCGGGTAAAAGGGTTAGATTATAATATATATATATAATATTTTATAATGTTCTCTGTATATGCATATTTTGTTTGTATGTTTACTAAATAAACTACAATGAAGTAAAATAATTACATTTCGCAGTTATTTACATCAACTATTATGTATAAATAGATATGTGCCTCTGAGGCACACCTTGGTAGGACACGTTACAAAAAGACCTTGGTAGGATGAGGGTTAAAATCGAAAGATGTGACCAATATAAAAATAGAAAGCTTTTTTTAATTATTTCCTTGAATTGCAACTCAACTCTCAAAAATTTTATCGTTGCTTATTCTTAATTAAAGCTTTTAATATGAAAATTGTTATCGATTAATATTTCACGTAAATGTCTCCATCTCGTACGAATACAGCGACAATAAAAAAACAAAATTAAAAGTTAATTATTTCGTTGTAATAAAAAAGTTTAGCAATTTAGCTCTTATTAAAAAATGTATTAGCCTCCATTTGCATTCCAGTTTTTTAAAAGAGTTATCAAACGTGTTGACACCGCATAATTTACATTTTTTCGCGTCTAATATTTTCCAACGCTAACAGAATTTCTGGAAATTAGTCGCGTAACATGTGGAACCAGCTTGACACGTATGAAAAAATAAATCTCCTGTTTCGAAGGTGCATTTATCCCAACGTACCCTAAAGTCATATGCATGCAGTATGTCCAGAGATGTCCCTTGGGATGAAATACGTTGTATGAATTTTAAATTCCGGAAGTTTTAATAGGTTTTCATATGAGTGGATGCATTTTAAATATTTTGAGGGCAGTGCAACTTGCTTATTCATTAATGACGTAGATTCCCCTCACATCTACGTACATATTTTGGAATTAAATATGAAAGTCAGCGAGAAATGTGCAGAGCGACATGCAGATATGGTTATAAATTATTTACCGTTTTTAACGTCAACTGACAAAAATTAAAATTATTTTGAACTCTTTTAAAAATCCTAAGATATAAATTTGCAATCAGTTAACATAAACTAATTTTAAAATTGCATTAAAATTGCAGTGTATTTTTCGTTAACTGTGACGTAGGTATTAAAGTGAAATGTTTATATAAGAAATTAATAGTGGAATCCAGGGCCGAGACAAGGGTAAGGCAAACGAGCTACTTGCCTTAGGGAATAATGGGAAAGGGTACCAAATTGATAAAACATGAAAATTAATACATTGCAAAATAAAAAAGCCAAATGTAACTATGTTGCAATGTTCGTCAAATACTTTGAGCAAACTAACGATTCAATCGGACGCGATATTCTAAACGTTAAAAGTCAAGTATATGACAATGGGGCCAATATGGCGGGTGTTTGTAATGGAGTACAAGCCATAATTTCTTAAAAAAATTAACAAGATATGTGGTTTTGATCGCTTAAGTGTTCTAAGTTGAGAATGTTCTAGACTAGAAATGGAATGGCTTCAACGCTGACATGGTCGTGTAACGTGGCTTCATACTTTTGGACAAAATTCTTGATTTCTGCCTCGACTGTCTCTATTTAAAGATCCCGATGGATGTTTCTGTTTCTCGCATACCAAGGGACATTGGCAATATTGTCACATTAGTATTTTATTAGTATTTTTCCAAATTTATTTTATTCGATTACTTTTATAAGTTCATTACCTTCGCTTAATCGTTCGATGATGTACTATAACAGCTCAGCGTAATTCATGCAATTCTGCAAGCGCGACATTCCTGATGCTAGGATTACGCTGAGTTGCCGACCCAAGCGTGGTAATGCACTCCGGAAATAATACGTCGATCTACAGGCTTGTTGAGTCAGGGAATAAATCAATATAAATAGATCAATTAAATTCTGAGAGGGCAGTCTAGTTTGGCCTCAAGTCGCGAAGTGCCGTTCGCTACCCAAAAGAAGCCCTCTCAGAATGGGGAAGTCCCTGGCCCAGCAAGCGCTGATAATGTTATAATGTATGTATAATGTTTAATGTGTGAGTATAGTTGTTTTAATTTACGTTCCGATTTATGTCTTGTATCATGGTGTATTTTAGTTGTGTTTTAATTTAATAAATGTTTTAAGTTTACTTATAGGATTTCATTTGCATATTCTCTTGAATGTTCCATCTTCTCTTACAGATCAGTGCTACTCCATTTCAGATCCGGTCACCTTGCTCCGAGTTTAATTGACTTTGATTATTATTAATAATCAATTAATAATAGTTACGAAGCCAATCGTAACAATATCCCTTAGAACTTTGTTTTAAAATACTTGTATCTTATTGATACTTAATGGTCTGGTACATCCCCATAGCTGTACTCCATATGTCCATATGGATTTTAGGACCTGCTTATAGGTATGTCAGCAATTTATTATGTACCCCGTTAGTTTGGATCCAGTACATTTTGCTGTACCTATTTCAGCTTCAGTTCTTCACATTTCTTTTTGATATGTTCCTCCCAACGGAGCTTGGCATCAAGAGCCATGCCCAAGTACTTAGCTGTATTTGAGTATGGGATGGCCAATCCATTTATGGTTATGGGAGTTCGCTGTCCTATTTTCTTATTAGTGAAGGTAGTTTGTACAGATTTATTTTGATTGTTGTATTTTCCTCTTATTGGTCCAATAGCTGGTATTGTTTACAGCTTCTTGTGATTTACTTGCAGCTTCCACTTCGCTACTTCCCACCACTAATAATAATAATAATAATATACGGCTTTATTTCCACATTTAAAAAGAAAACAAAATACAACAAATAAAAAATAATTTTTTTTGTGGAAAATTGCAAGGCGGGGTTCAGCGTTGTCCACAAGACAGCTGTTCTGCCACCCAACCTTGAAGCTGAATACAACAAGCACATAAACATATTGACGTGTTGCAGCACTGAACCGACGTGGCCCGACACTTACCAGCAAGAAACTAATTGAATGACGATAGCAGTAGGTGTTTATGAAATTTAATTTTAAATAAGTTCAAAGGTAAACCTTTAAATAAAGGGTCTATACTGTTATAAATTTTGGTAATTGTATATGAAAAACACTTTTTGAAGAATTCTGTTTTATGGTGAGGAGGGGTTAGTGTACCTTTGAACCTAATATTTAAAGTATGCACATCTTCACGATATTTAATTTTACTATAAAGATAAGGAGGCGTATGGGAAATAATCAACTTGTGATAAAAACATGCTGCATGTAGCAGACGACGATTAAACATATTAAGCCATCCCAAGTCTTTCAACTTATGCGATATATTGCGGTGTCATCTGCGTAGGTTGCTACTGTTGGTCGGTTGGTCCTGTTGTCTTAAAAATTGCGCTCATGAAGAATCTTGTGTAAAAATAACGACCTTCGAGTCAAATCCGTTGGTCAATAGCAATATTATTAATTTAGTAAAGACTTTCTGGAATAACTTGAAAACATTCGTGTGATGCCTTGCCGTACATTTTCTTAAGAATGGAGTTGGCTTGTGTATTGTGTAAATATTATCCATTAAATGATCCCATAATGTTAACAATATTTTAGAAAGAAAGACTTTCCTTATGCTTATTAAACAGCAACTGGTTTAACCAACAACCCCTGAACATGTCCCAGATAAAGGAGGACGAAACGTCGGTTATGAAGAAACCTTCGACGCGGTTCCAACCCTAAAACAACTTATATACAAGTAATAGATATTTTAATATAACAACTTAGATGGAAATATGAATAGCTATATGGGATTTAGCCTGATTTAGAATTTTTAACAGGCGAAAACTTAAAGTTAATGAATACCGAAAATTAAAACAAAAACAGCTTGTAATTTATCCCTTAAGTGTCCAAACGATGTAAATTCTGTAGATCTCTTATCAGAAATAATCATTTTCAAAAATCATATAATGACGTTAATTCCAGACCTTAAAGCAGCTACAAGTGTACCTAGATCTTTTCAAAAGCTTTATAAATATAGTTAAGTTCAGTCCTATTTAAATTTAGAAGTAGCATTGAGAAGATTTCTAACACTACCTTTTACTGTAGCTTCTGGTGAAAGAACCTTCAGGAAACTAAAACTTATCAGAACATATTTAAGAACGTCACATGCTCAGGAATAATGGTCAAATGTGGCAATTTTATCAATCGATAAAGGTCAAATCACCTCTAGGCCCGGCACTGGTCAAATCATTCTCAACCTTTTTAGTTAGCGACCAAAAGTTGTAAAAATAAAATATAAATTTTTAAAATAAACTTAATAGTTTTTATATTTGCAAATTATTACCTGATTTAAATTAAATATTTTAAAAGTTTGTTTAAAACTACTTATAAAAAAATTATTACAAGTTAAAGCATCTTAAAGGAAACCATAAGTTGTAAAACAAATAAATTATGTAAAATAATCAAATATAAATATCTATAAAATTGAGTTATCTAACCCCAAATACGTTAAAAAAAAAAACTCTATACACTACGTTAGCTAAATTATGTAGCAGGCAGAGCACAAAAGCCATAGAGTAAATGTAATTAGTGTCAATTTGGTCACCTGACCACAAATCAATTAAATAGGACTGGCCATCACTCAAAGGTTCGCCCCCATATATGTGACCCGCATTAATTTACCTATCAATAGCATAATAATTGAGGTATATACAGTACCTTCGTCTCTGTAGCAGACCATAGTTCGTGACAAATTTAATAACGTGACATAAGTTGAATCTAAATTACCGTAATATAGTAGATGGCCCTTCTCAGACCACAGCAGACCATTTCCTAACAATATACCGTAATAAGCGTTTTGGGCGTTTATTAATTACGTTCTATAAACGAAAAACTTAAACATATGCTCTTATTAAACTAAAAATATTCATGTGCATCATATTTTTAATAAAATAGGTATGCAAAATAAAATTATGCAAATTTTATTACTACGTTACAGTGAAGGGTTTACAAACAAATACAAATAAGTTTTAAAAATTGCTTGGCACAACTAATAAAATGTTTGATACCTTATTCAGAGAGAAAAAAAATTACAAAACACGGTTACCCTTAACTTTAAGCTCTCTAAAATGTGTGGAATATGATTTTTTGCAATTTGCATGCATAACAAACAAAATAATTGACATTTAAATTTCAGAAACTAAGCAGTCTGGGTAATTTATAACAACGTCATGGGATTAAGACCTTTGTCTTACAAATAAATACCAATTTTTTAAAATGTTGACAACTAGAACGTTATAGTTGTAACTGAACATTGAAATATTTCAGTTTCGTCAGGATATTTAAGGAACTGAACACACATGCATCCTTCCATTATAGATTGCCACTTAGCACGTAAAAATCATCCTCTTGTCTCTAAAGTCTGTTTTAGACAGGGATGGAAAACGTAACGTAACGATACCCGATAACGTTATAATAACGATTCAGCTATAATTTTTTATACAATAACGTAACGATATTTTTATAACGTTATATAACGTTATAATAACCGATAACGTTTCGTTAAAGTTATTTTGTATCGTTATTCTCTATAAATTAAATTTTTATATGGCGATTTTTATATTTTCAGAGGATTTTGTCCGTATTTTGTCCGTATTTTAGAAATTAAAATGAAAATAAAATATCTCAACGTAATTTTGTACTATTTTTTAAATTTACATTTACAGATCCCAAAAATAATTTCAGAGTTACAAATAAAAATTATTTTTATACAGCATGTTTCTTAAATAATGCGAAAAAAATCGGGAGGTGATTTCTTATCGAAAATTAAGGGGGGTCTTTCATATATTTTTTTTTTCTTTAAGGTCTCCTTTCAGAGTTACACCCCCCCAGAGAGGATCGGTAAAATTGGGTTTTTATTTTATTTCTCAAATTTGGATAAACGTGGGAGAATGATATTCGGCAGATGTTTTATACTTATTAAAAGGTTTCCCATAGTAATATTTTTAATCATCTCCCACCTTCACAGGAGGCTGAAAAGTGCGACTCCTGTTGGTTTTCTTATCAGGACGTTTTGGTGGGTTGAAATTTTGCAATTTAAATTGTTTATTGAAAACTTGATTTATTTAGAAGTTTTTTTTATTCTTTAATGTTCTCGTTAAACCTACAGTTTCTGAGTAAAAAATTATATGAATGAACATGAACCATCAAATATTCCAATATAAAACGATTCATTTTGGTGGTTACCTTGGTTTGTTTATGTTCATATGTTCATTTTGACGTTTACGCGGCTACAACGCTAAAACGCCCGTCAATTCTACCCAATATGAATATAGGCATCATATTCACTCATTTAATTTTTTACTTAAAACTGTAGGATTTACGACAAAAACTAAAGAATAAAAAAAGGTTCTAAATAAATAAAACTAATAAAAAAAAAATTTAAATTGCAAAATTTCAAGTCACCAGAAAGTTCTGATAAAAAAACCAACAGGGGTCGCACTTTTTAGCCTTCTGTGAAAGTTGAAGATGATTGAAAATATTACGATGGGAAACCTTTTAACAAGTATAAAACATCTACCGAATATCATTCTCCTACATTTATCTAAATTTGAGAAATAAAATAAAAACCCAATTTTACCGATCCCCTTTAGGGAGTGTAACTCCGAAAGGAGACGTCTAAGAAAAAATTGTTATATAAAAGACCCCACTTTATTTTTGATAAGGAATCACCTCCCGAATTTTTTCGCATTATTTAAGAAACACCCTGTATATCATAATTCATGTAACGTTATATAACGTTATATAACATAACAATTCATTTTTTTAACGTTATTTATAACGTTATGTAACGAAAACAAATAATAAATAACGTTATACAATAACGTAACGATTTAAAACGTTATTCCATCCCTGGTTTTAGACTACACTATTTTTTCGTTTAAGAAAATCGTATACGATTTTCTAGTACGGTGTCAATCAGAAATTACAAATCTTGAACCAAAAATTAGTACGAATTACTGCATGCTCTAAATGCGTCCTATTTTAGAATTGGCGTGTTCTTTGGCATGGGCGCATGCGTATTCTACTGCAACTGTATCTGACCGCATGTCATTTGTGGGTTAGGTTAACTGAAACAATCAAACGATGTTAAATACTACTTATTACCGTTATATCTCTCACAATTTATTTTGTAGGAATAAATATGTAGAATGGAACAAGCGTTAAATATACGTTAAATTTGAAAATAATTCGCTTTCTGTTGTGATCAAATTGAACATTTGACATGGTTACTCAAGGTGCCAACAAAATATGATAAAAGTTACTAAAAAGTAACCAAAATATATTGGGGTTTTCGTACCAAAAAATAGTACAGTGTAAGAGGTTCATATTTTCCATGCTAAATTCTTGAACGAAATTTTTGTATCAAAAATCGTATACGATTTTCTTAAACGAAAAAATAGTATAGTATAAAACAGACTTAACAGTAAAGTTTCTGAGATCACATTATCGTAATGTTGCAACATACACCCTGTAATTTAATTATTTTTAAGATTTTGAGTTAGGATTTAAATTTTCAGTTATTTTTTTTTAGAATAGCAGCTATAATTTCATTTAAAAGCTTTGACGCCTATTACATGATACAACTTTTTATAAAAAAGAAAACCTGGAAGTAATTAAAGTAGCCTTTGAAACAATAGTGAAACGACAGAAGGTATCTAGTAAAAGTGAGTAGAAAGCCTTCTGGAATCTGTTAGGAATTAAATTACTGAAGTACTAAAGAAAATAAACAAAACAATAATTAAATGAAAAATATCGTTAACTTATTTTGCAAGTGAAACTTATACTTCGAATATAATAAAATTATTTATTACCTGTAAATTATTGCCGTCAATATAAGCTTATCATAGAGTTCCAATTATTTTTTAATACTTATTGTTATTAATCATTTTATTTACAACTACTTTAATTGGCTATTTTTAGTAAAAAGTTTTTTTAAATGAAATGAAATTATGTATCAGATGATACAGAATTGCAAATATTTAAAAATATAGAGCAGCTATAGGTAATACATGAAAGAAAAATTATAAATAATCGAATAATACTAAACAAATTTTTATATTTTCACTTAATTGTTGCTTTTGTTTACTGTTTTTTCATTATTTTCATCATCAAAGACTTCTAATTACTTGTTTTTTTTTGTGGTTTTTATTATTTATAATTACTTTTAAACAGGCAATTTTAATTGGCAAAATCTTTCAAAACCGTTTCTTTCACCTATGGATTATGTGGTAGGGATCTTTAGGAGCATTCTCTATCTTTAAAAAAAAGAAATTACATGGTTAGAGTTTTTTTTCTTGATCTTGCGTTTAATTTAAGAATTATTTTTTACGCAATTGACGATTTTAATATAAAAATTTTACATATTTTTTGGTTGTTCTTTGAATGTTTGTTATCATTTTATGTATATTTTGAGAAAATCTCTATGAATCATAAATCCGAGAAAAATATTTGTTCTAATGTAGAAATATTGTCGAGAACAAAGCTATAAAGAAATATCCTTCGAGTTAACATAATAAAATGAATAAAACAAGGTAGGTAGTGTAATAGTTCTTTTCTTAATTAATTATAATCCTAGGAATTACTATTAAAATGCTACGCAATAATTAAGAATTTTATAAAAATTGTTAAATTTTTTGTAAAATCACGTGAATATAGTTTGAAATGCTGATAAAAATCACTTTTACGAATCTTGCTTAATAAAAAATATTTAAAAAAAATTAACAATCACGCCAACAACTATTACTGATTTATTTTTTGGCTCATTAACCACTGCAAAAGGGGAGGTGTTGAATTCTTTAAGCCCTCTCATGCCCTCAGGTATAGGACCTCGCATAGGAATAATAAACGAATGAATAGGGTGTATAAAATCGTAGTTGAAAAATCGTTACATGCGAGATTGTTGTAAACGCGTACAAATCTGCTAATTAAAAACTACAACAAAAAACATAATTAAAACGAGAATTTAATAAAGATTCAGTGTTATGCAATAGTAAGTGGAAGTAAAGTGTAAACAAATTATAAATTGTTCTACTGCTTGCTTTTACAGCATTTTGATGGAATTTGTAGCTTTTCTTTCATTATATCGTTAACATATCATAATTTTAAATCTTATAACGCAAAAATTGTTGTATATTAATTTTTTTCCTCTTTACAATGTCTTACTTAAGTGGTAACATTGTTACAAAAATACGTTTTAAGCGTTATTTAAATAAAATTATCGTTTTAATTTAAAAAATTATTAAAAATAAAAACGTCGACACTTTCATGCATTAAGTCTAATAAACTAGCTATTTGAAGGTACATCGTACAACCAATGTTATTTTTAATAGAAACAACATCAAAACATTAATTTGTTGCTTAGGCTGATGATTTAGTAGAGGAGAAGGTGGTAATATGGAACCCTGCTAGTAATATGGAACCTCCAGTTAACTAATAAACTAGTATCGACATTTATTACCAAATACATACATGTCAAGTAACACCTATGTCGAAAACCATATACGAAATTTCAGCACAAAAAAAAACGCTGTAAAAATCGAATACTTTGAGTTTATGTGAATGAGCACAAAACAAAAGTTTATTTTGTCAATTTCTGCCAGAATAAAGGCTCCCCCAGACAGACGCGTTATACCGCTCGGTACGATACAATCGGTATGGGGATTACCCTTACAAGATGACCCAAAAAGAATCAAACTTATTTCGGACATACAAATTAAACCCCCTTGTCATTGCTAAACAGGTATATCGCGCTCATCATTGGTGTGGGCGCTTCCATATGCCAAAATCTTATTAGGATATCGTCCCGAATCGTACCGTATCGCCTCTGTCTGGGGGAGCCTTTAAGATCAATTATATGCAATACTTTTAATGGTTTTTTGGCTTTGCCAGGCAGTACACTGCCGTTTCATCAAAACCTAATAAGTAAGTTTCCATTTAATTAACTGGTAGAAATTATACTAAGCGATATAAAATAGCATGCGACTTTGTTAATATGGAACTCACTAGCGTTGGTAATATGGAATCGGGTTCCATATTATATTCAGGAGTTCCATATTACGAATTCGAATGTGGCTGCGTCGGAGTGAACGTCCTCTAGGCCCTTATGATATTTTTGAACTTTTTGGCCAAGCCTATGTAAAATGCCAAACAGCAAGTATAGCAATAAATGGTTTTCCGAAGACCAAAAAAAGAGAACTGTGGATTCAATGAATTATGTGCAACTTATGGGCACATAGTTATGCTTATGGGCATGTGAAAATACGCTTATGTTTGTGACTTTTGTCGTAAAGCAATTTATTTTTCTGATGATTATGTTAATGTAGGTGTTTTTATTCGAATATAATGACTTTTTTAGGGGTTCCATATTACCAGCATAGTTTCTTGAGTATACACATTTGACCTTTTTACGAAAACTGCATGTTACATGCAAATTGGCAATGTTATTCTAAATTTGTCCATATACAGGATGAGTCATTAGTGGCGGATCGGTCGATTGTCGCTAAACGGCTTGAGATATAAAGTTGATTCAAACGGTATTCCATACAGTTTTTTCTTCCGAACACGATAAAAATATTTTTAAATATACAGGGTTAGTCACCTCTCTGGAACCAATAGCAACTTTTATATTTCAAATACAACACCCCGTTTTTTATTTAATATTCTTGGCCGCCTTCATTTTAGCTTTACATCGATATAAATTAGTACAGGTTTTTATGCTGCCTTGTCACTAAAAAAAAAATATTTTCAAAATTTTTCAAGGTTTTAAGTCTTTATTTAAAAAATTCTCCTGAAGTCGTTTTTCGAAGCACAGAGTTGTAATTTGGTATGGACATGCAGAAATATTGCTCTATTAGCTGGATACGAAAAAGTTTGAATCACGCATACAGGGTGTTCATAAATAAGTGGCAACTTTCCTGATTTTCAAGAGCTCGTAATTAAATTTTTTCAAATGCAAACCCCTGTATTTTCTTATGTCATCGAATTCGTCTTTAAAAGAGCTTCATTTTTTGTTAAGTATGTCCTATACCCAAAACTCATACTTTTCGAGATTTTCGACATTTTTTCTTCTAATCATTATTAAAGCAAAAAGGATGCCATGGAAAAAAAACTGACTGTTTACTTCACTAACCTTGTCATTTATTTCTTGAACTATAGCATTTCCACAATTAATTTCACTTCACAAGAGCAAATTTGACATGGTTTATTCACCGTTTCGTGTATTTAATTACTAATAGTAGGTAGATACTTAGGCTTGTGGACTCACTTATAAGTTATAAGCAATAAATAAATTGGCAACCTAATCAATTTTATTATTGTTAGGAACTTTACTAGTGTTTCTAAACCTTAAAGGAAGCGCGAAGAAAAATGGAAAATGAAAGACAAATTATTTGTTGAAACCACAAAAAAAAACATTAAATAAATTCTGTAAATAAAATAATAGAACATAAAAAAAATCATTGCTATATGAAATTAAATAAACTAGTAAGCCTATAAGTGCATATTAATCAAAATGTTCGTAAATCCTTGCCGCCAGCAAAGGATTTCTTTCGCCTTCTCTCAAGCAATAGGCTATATCAATTTGCTCTTGTAAAGTAAAATTAATTGTGGAAATGCTATAATTCAAGAAATAAATGACAAGTTTTTGGCGTTAGTGAAGTGAACAGTCAGCTTTTTCGATTTCCACGGCATCCTATTTGCTTTAATAACGATTAGAAAAAACAAATGTCGAATATCTCGAAAAGTATGAGTTTTGGGTATAGGACATACTTAACAAAAAATGAAGCTCTCTTAAAGACGAATTCGATGACATAAGAAAATACAGGGGTTTGTATTTGAAAACATTAAGTTACGAGCTTTTGAAAATCATGGAAGTTGCCACCTATTTATGAACACCCTGTATGCGTGATTCAATATTTTTCGTATCGAGCTAATAGAGCAATGTTTTCTCCATGTCCTTACCAAATTACAACTCTGTGCTACGAAAAATGACTTCAGGATAATTTTTTAAATAAAGACTTAAAACCTTGAAATATTTTAAAAATTATTTTTTTTTTACTGACAAGGCCGCATAAAAACCTGTACTATTTTATATCGATGTAAAGCTAAAATGAAGGCGGTCAAGAATATTAAATAAAAAATGGGGTGTTGTATTTGAAATAAAAAAGTTGCTATTGGTTCCAGAGAGGTGACTCACCCTGTATATTTCAAAATATTTTTATCGTGTTCGGAAGAAAAAACTGTATGGATTACCGTTTGAATCAACTTTATATCTCAAACCGTTTAGCCACAATCGACCGATCCGCCACTAATGACTCACCCTGTATGTATATGATTATTTAATATATATAGAGCCTATTAATCAAAAAAGTTCATAGATAATCCTGCGACTCTTCGATCTACCAAAGAAAAACAAACTGGGGTTCCATATTACCACCTTCTCTATTAACTTGTTAACTGCGAGAGACTCTTTCGGAATTAAGTAAAATATTTGATAAACTGGGAAATAATAAAGTCAAAGAATTCATTTTGGAAATAAATAAACAAATTGCATAATATAGGTATGGAGTTGAGGGGAAGGAAGATAACATTCAGTAAAAGAAAAGGGAAAAATATATTCAAGGTCTTGAATACCTAGAAGTGATACCTAGGTATAAATAAAAATAATGAGTAGAAAAAATATGAATTTAAAAAACGACTTGTAAAATGCAGTACAAATGCTGGAGCTCTAACAATGATGCTTAAGACAAAAAAGTGTTCAGAAAAGCAAAACTTTAAATTTATCATAAAGTTATTCTTTACTTATACTAAACTTGGATTCTTAATAAAGATCTAAGGACGAAATTGGAAATATGGGAAATGATGATACTCAAGCTAAAATATAGGGACACAAACGAGACTGGTGGACAAGAATAACGAATTTAGAAGTCATGGAAATGTGTGGTCAACAAAAATTGACAACCATTTCAAAAATTAAAAGATTACGACAGCCAAGGCATACAAACAGCTTATTAGATAAAACAATCACAAATATTTTACTAGAAAGTGAACAACGCATGAAGAAAAAATGGACTGTATTTACTAGTTTTTCAAAAGCATCATCAATATTATTCTCACCAATCCGAAACTGGTTAAATAGGTTTAACCCTTTCATTACGAATTTTGTTTTTTTTTCATTTATACAATTTTTTTTGTGTACATATAGTAATAATAGGCTAAATAATGTTTTTTTTTTAAATTTATTTTTTTGTAATTCAGAACTTACAGTTTGGACCTGGGACAAATGTGTACCATCCGGTAGTATAGCTGGGACACATTTGTCCCAACAGGTTCTATTGTTTATGGAACAGTAAAAAACAATTTTCTTTTTCTTCAGTCACTTCTGGACTACCTGGGCAGTAATCAGGGTCACAGTCATCGTCTGTTGAAAAAGGGTCTTCTTCGGACTCATCTGACATATCTAAAATTGCTTTCATCTCGTCTTGTGTTAAAATCTTGCGATTTCTGGAAAAAACCGTATCTTGTTTCATGAACCTGATGGGAAACATGTGTCCCACTGTGTACACCTGATGGGACGTGAGGGGAAGTATTGGAAATAGTGTGCGACCCGAGGTCTGCTATTACGTTGTTATAGTGATATGTTATTAATGTATTAATCATACATGTCAAACATCTTATTCAACTCAATGTAATTCTGCTTAATATAAAATAAACTGTTTTCAACACAATCCACGGAACTCATTCTCACAATTGATATAAAACAGCTTATTTTTAATTTTAAATTGATAAAATATACAGCAAAGTTGTTGCACAATATTCTAAATCGTTTTCAAATCAAATCAAATATATTTGGAGCACTTACCTACTCATTTTACCACAATAATATAACTTAATACGCACTGCGGAACATAAATTGTTAGTACTGCCAACTGAAAATTGTCCAATACAAGTTAAAGAACGGATGGGACAACTCAAACGCTAAATAGTATTTGCAATATTACCACCAGAATTTTTTAAACTTATAATGGGACCTATGTGTCCCGTTAGTAATGAAAGGGTTAACGCAAGGTTTTCATTAAGGGCAATAAGCCTGTTGGCAGTATATACATTACCCAATAATAAAGACTAGCGTTGGTGACCACCACATCAAACGTTAATTCTCATTGCTCAGTTAACCGATAAGCCAATTCATCACAAAATTGCACATTTAGCACGAGCAGATAACAGATAATAGAAGTCTGAACGGTAAATTAATCAAGAAACTCGCCGGATATTCCAAGAAAGAATTTTGTAATACCGTCACTGAGGGGTTAGAGTCGTTAAACATAGAGCAAATAATTATTTGCTAATTATTCAATTACTATATCACTTATTGCTTTATTATTAATTCTTAAAATAGTAAAAGTTTTGAGGAAATTAAGTCAACCCGACAGTATTTCCGAAATTTCATTTATTATGAAAATTGTAGATTCAGCTTTTAGTGAACAATCGGATTCCTTTGCTAAAATTTACACCTGGTATAAAGATATGAACGCGAAATTAATTATGTTCACCATCAACAGCTGTTACCGAAGAAAACACTTCCGCTGTGTAAAAGACAACTAAAATTGAGTATGAAGCCACTTATGCGCTAACATAGCGTTAACAAAGCCGGGTTCAGATTAGCGCAACAGAACGGCGAACCGGTATAAAGCGGTCCAACATTTCAACAAGGCTAAATACCGACACGCGGATCGCGGTTTTGTTGCACTCCTGGATTCTGTAACTTTGGATTTAACGGAAATGCAAGTTCATTACTACCTTGTCAATATGACCCACTTCTACGAAAAACGATGCTCTAACCCACCGGTGGTAACTCACGGCGGGTTTACCCAAGTTAAAGTTGGGTATCTACTATTTTAGGAAAGTTAGTACAGAAAATCCTACTGCGCACGTTCACAAGTGAAATGTGCTTAACGCGTATTTGTTTAAAAATTACCGCCATGTAACTTTGTACACTCTGTCTTACGTTAAAGAATTTATGGTAGTTTTTTTTTTAAGTTGTGATACGTTTTGTTCCTATTTTTATATTACACAATGATTTTGTAAAGTTTTCTTATCTTATAGTTCTTTTACTGAATTAATTTTGTTTGAATGGTCAGCACTTTGGATGGGTTTTTTTTTAATTTGATCAGTGATGTGGTAAAGTAATTCTATTTGTTTAGTTGATTGCATTTATTCATTGCAGTATTTTATCGTTACAAATAAATATACAATGTAATTTATATATTAAGCTGGACTGTGAAATAAAAATTGGTGAATAATACACAAAGATATGACAAAACTTAATTTTGATATAATTTTGTGCATCTCGCAAGTTACGTTTGCATATTTCTTAATGTTGAGTTTATTCTTTTCTTCGTTCCACCATAAAATATGTGTTAGATGGGCCATCATTCTGAAAGAATGTAAAAATACCAATATACTGCCATGCGAATAATATACAAATACATTACTAGTTTACATGAGGTATTTATTTACTTGTTGAATGAACACAATATAATATTACGGATTTAAAAATGTGACAAAATTAATATCAATTTGTAAAATAAAAGATTTACTGTACTTACCAAAGCGCTATTTCGTCGCTTCGTTCCTAAATTTACTAATATCCAACACACTCATTTATTGTTAAGAATTGTTTCTTTTTTAATTCAACACAAATACAACACTACAAAAATTTACTTAAAATATAAAAATTCACCCCCAATCACTAAATGTTATTGAGTAAAGTCGAAATGACAGGGTTTTAGCCTTAAACGCGGCTGTCGAGCCGGTTTCACGTGAATTACGTCTAGCATTTACGGTTAGGGTTCATTCTTGGTCCTCAGTAGAAACGGAATATCAACTACGCGAATTGGGAAGTCACCGCTAACGCGTGGTGTTTACGCTGGTGTTTAAAAGTTACGGAATAAGGGGGCTGTGGTACAGACTAACGACTAGCGCAACAAAAAGACGAACCGGACGATCTGCTCGGTGTCATAATCGCCACCCCGTTCGGCCATTCTAATGGCGAACCTGAGAGAGTGGTTAAAAAGACGTACGTACAATTGGTTGCTCGTTTTTTATATTAGTCTGAGTGCAATTTGCGAATGTCCCTGCTTGCGTGCGGCTACATCATATATTCATATTCACTTTGCCTTAAAAAGATAAGCAAAACAAAGAAGAAAAGCGAAGACGATGGCGGCAAACTAAATTATATGCTAGTAGGTCGGTGTACGAAACATCAATTTCCAATATTTCATTGAAATGGTCCTCACATGATGGTTAAGGTGAAGGACGATTAATTTTACAGCAGTTTCGTTAGGCCACTCCATTACGAAAACAATTAACATATTAACAGTATCTATCAAGGCGACCTTTCGATACGAGAGTACTAAAACAAGCTATGTTGCGGAAGAGCCGTCCACATTTGCAACATGCGAGAGCAACATCCTTTGATGATTCTTTAAAACACCGACACTTGGCGGATCACGATTTGTTGCACTCTTACTTTGCAAGTTCGCTAAATTATTGCACTTGTTTGTTTGGTTTGCCGTTCGGTTCGCCTTTCTGTTGCGTTGGTCTGTATCTAGCTTGTAAGTGGCAGTCTCGCTAAAATGATGGGCTGCTTTGTATCGGTTCGCCGTTCTGTTGCGCTAACCCGGCTAAAGACTGCAATCTCTACGGTTAAACAAATTTTCAAAATACTTCTTAAAATGCTTAAAACTTCCTTAACATATTCACAGTACTAAATAAATAACTCATTCTGCTAAATATACACGTTTGCACGTGATTTAAGTCAAATTAGTAATCACATACATTTCAAAAGTACAAATAAAAAACTTTATCAGACAACGGAGAAGAAGCAGCTGAGATAAAAAAAGAACTATCAAAAGCTTAAGATGCCTGGCAGCACTGGGTCATATAACCAGGTCAAAAAACATCTCAAGGAATTTAAAAATCAATATATACAAAACAATGGTAACACCAATAGGTACTACGTACCCGGGTGAGATTTGGAAAATGAATCAAAAAGAAGAAAAAACATTACAGGCCTGGGTAGGAAAGGTATTACGGAAATTATTTGAAAGAAAAGGGAAAGGAGAACAATGGAGAAGAAGAACAAATGACGAACTGGAGGAATTATATGATAAACCAAATGTAGTCAACGAATCAAATGACTAAAAAAAGGTAACAAAACAAATACTGGAGGGAGGAGTCACGGGAAGAATGACGAGCGGTAGAACCCGGAAAAATGGATAGAGGCAGTTAAAAAGAACCTAAAGTTACTAAGAACGAAAGAGTGAATAAAACAGACAATAAATAAAAAAGAATAGCAAAAAACATATAAGAAAGCCATGGACCAGCTTGGCCTGAAGAGCTGATTAATTATTTTATTTATTGTCAGTCGTTTTGGGGCCCATCAGGACTGTAAGCTTAAAAAGAGAGCGTGTAAAAATTTGCTATAAAACTTTGAATCTTCTCAGTAATGGCGGACATCACTTTTTTTTCAAAATTGCGACAGGTGGCAAAACTTACATTTTCTTTTTCGATGTACATACCCACCAAGAGAATCGTGTGTGAACTCACGAAATTGAGCAAACTATAAACAGTAAAGAATGTCTAGTTAATGCAATTAAGCTGGATACAGAGGCAGTTACAACGAAATGACGCATAAAAAAATATTACGCTCAAGTGTTCAGTAGATATCCAGAGAAGAGGGTTATTCCATGACGATAATGCACTTCTCATACGGCAGCTATAAATCTCCAGTTTTTGGCTAAAAAAAAAAGATAAAAGCAATAGATCATTCACCGTGCTTGGGCAATGTGTAACTTTTCGTTATTTTCTGGATCTGAAAGAAATTGCGGGTTAGAAGGTTCTTGCCTGAGGAGGAGATTGATACTGCCGTTCGCGATTATTTAGCAAGTATTCCGAAAGAAGATTAGTTAAGGCTTTTAAAGAAGAAAAGCAAGAATCTTGAAGTGCATCATTGCTGAAAAAAAAATTAGTTTGAACATATCTAAAATAAAATTTTTGAAAATGTTCCCGATTTTTCAATAAATTTAGCTTGGCCCACGTATAGTCGTCCGGTAAAATAGTTAAAGTGTTTAACCAAAAGATCATCTTAATTATTATCACAAAATGTTTTCAAGCGTAGGCGCCCTATTTACTTTCGGCGAAAATTTACATAAGGCAATCTAAAGTATATTATAAAAAGCTCCAAACTTCTGTACTCTTGGGCTCAGAACGTGATTGCTATGTATTTTTAATATTACAGTTAGCTTAAAAGCAATCTCTTTAAAATTGTACTTAAATTTTTGTAGAGAACAAAATCCTTATACTCATTCAAAATATGCTCTAACAAAACCACAACTTAAATGATTGTTTTGGGGGCTTTAATTTGCGAAATAAATTGTTAGATTTTGTTCTAAACGTACTAAGTTCACGGTTATGTTTAGAATGCCTGATTTGTGATTTGAGAGACCCAATTCTACATTTAAACTTGGACAATATGCTTCTTAAATGTTAAGGTAAGTATGGGGCAAAGAAACCACTTCTGAACGAGTAGTGCGGCGTTAGTTCGAGAAGTTTTAGAACGGGAACGCGTCTTAATCATAGAAAGGATCAAGAACGTACTACTGAGGTTGATAGCTTTAGTAGAAGAAAGTAAGCAACATTCGGTACGGAAAATTACACAAGAATTGGATGTTGATGTTGTTACAGTTACTATACATTTAAAGCAAATTGGAAAGATAAAAAAAATTGATCAGTGGATTCCAAATGAACTTAATGACAACCAAAATAATTGTCGAAAACTGTTCTCCGTTGCCGTCACGTAATCGTATTGATCCTTTTCTCGATGGTATTGTGACGTGTGACGAGAGAGGAAACCTTTATAATAACCGCGAACGATCTGCGCAAAACATTTTGCAAAACCCAACTTGCATCAAAAGAAGTTGATGGTTACTGTATGGTGGTCTACGACTGGTGCTATTCATTACAGTTTTCTTGATCAGGATCAATCTATCTCTGCTAGGGTTTATCATTTGACCATTTTGCTTGTTCCTGGATTCCGGGAAGAAATCGGTCTTTGTTGTCTTTTTTTTAAGTCCCGGGAATTCCCGGGATAGTAAGCATTTACCGGAAAATATAAAATAGCTTAAAAGGGAGCGGGATCCCGGAAAACAAACCCTTATCCAGTAATGTACAACCGGTAGCTCGCGGGCTCCTTGTATCCCGCGAGGTTATTTTGAGGCGCCCGCGGGCAGATGTTGCGCTTATTTTAAAACCTACAAATATTAAACATTTTCCATCGATAAATAAGATGACAGAAGACAATGGCAAAAATTATCAGCCACAAAGGCACATTGATGACCTTCAATTGCTTAAAGATGAATTTGTTAGACGTTTTAAGGATCTAAAGGAAATCGAATCCACTGTTAATATTTTTGACATTTTAATATAAACCACACTTATGCAAAAATTCACCTTTATGGACAATCAAGAAACTAAAATTATAATTTTAAAAAATGACACCAAACTAAAAGCTATTGGAAGTGATGATTTTTGGGTAAGCAACAGACCCTGTGATAAGTATATAAGAATCTTATAAAATGTGCGAAAAGGTAAATTTATATTTCGCTTCTTCATACCTCTGCAAAATTCATTTCCTTAGCTAAATATCATCAAAACAAAACATAGGCATGGTCTTACTGTGATAAACAAGTTGATGTTGGTAATGATTTGAAAATAGTAATAACTGCTTACTAACCAGATTTAAAAAAAAAACTATCAGAAAATATGAGTAGCAAAGTTTTAAACGAATTACAAATATATTGTGACTGTATTAAATAAAGTTTTCTTGGTTCAGATGCCTACGTTTCAAGTTTTATTTTTTTGTCATTAACGGGAGAGGGGATGACTGCAATTAAGTAGCCCGCCAAAGTTTTGAAATAGTTAAAGTAGCCCCCAGCCACAAAAAGGTTGGACATCATTGCCCTAATCACCGCCCAGTTGTACAGTAAAGAATAAATTGGAAACTATGCACCGACAACTACGCAATAAACAACCAGCACTGATTAACCGAAGATGAGTCATTGTGCTTCACGACAACGCGCGACCATATAGACAATAATTCAAAAGATTATAGGCATTTTAGTTTTCTGGCTTTAAGTGAAATAAACGCAAAAATCTGTTGTCTGCAGCGCCCCCAAGACAGGCGCCCGGGGCATCGATACCCCCTTGCCCCCTCGTCGCTCCGCCACTGCTCTACAAGCACCTTAATAACTTTTTACGGCAAAAAAAATTCTAAAACAGAGAAGCAGCAGAAATAGTGTTTAAAGAATTCTTGGATTCTAATCTGCCAGACCTTTATTCTATAGGCATAAACAAGTTTGTAATTCTTTGGAAAAAATGCATTAAATCAAATAATTTTGATTTTGATTAATAAAGTTTATTTACTCGAAAGTTATGTTTTACTGAATTTGAAGGTTAAAATCGGCTATTGTTTTTGGAAGAACCTAATAGTTGTTCTACGGTTGCTATAAAACTAAACTGTTTAAAAACTTAAAATATTATTAAATTTAAACTTTTTGTACACACAAATAGACAATGCATGAAGAAAAGGTATTTTGTGCCCACGTCACTTTTTTATTTTTATTTTATTATTACCTTACACCTGATTTAAAAAATTGAATTATTTTGACCTGCCTGATTGGTTTATTGGTATAACGTTTATTCGACTTTGAAATGCTTCATGAAAGGATTATAAACACAATGTCAGAAAACGGAGGTTTGTATTAATATGTAAAAGGCAGTAGGAACATCTCACTAATGATGGATTCGTTAGTACGATAGAAAGTGTTTTAATAATTCTGTGGAATTGAATTCTCACTAACCCCGTTTAATAAATTAAGCCTCCGCTTAATGTACACAGTATTATCAGTGTCCCATTTGGTCAGCAGCAGCCAGTTAGTGCTTGTTTATGCCGCGCACTTGATTGTTGCAGTGATTAACTACAACGCCATTAATCAAGTAGTTTGCGAATTGTTTTGAACGACCTAAAAAACCACTGCTCTGCAATTTAGCGTAAAATACTTTTTTTGGGGTTGTAATTATATAAATTGGAGTTGATACAAACATGCACGACAAAGTTAAAAAAAAAAAAAGAATTCATTATAGTTGACGGACATCAAAAGATGGTGATAGTTTTTCCAAAGTTAAAAGCAGGAAATGCAACAAAAAAGAGCCTAAAGCTAGTGTTTTGTTTCACGTGACGTTTCGTAGAATATTAATTGCGAGCAAGATTCCACCTGAAATGGGCTTTATCGTTCTGGAGCGCATTGCCAAGTAAAATTATGTGCTGTGATTCCATTCATTATATAAATTGTCGTAGCCAGTGTCGTCATTTATGATGGCAATAATTTGTTTCCTCGGCCGCCGTTTGTCAATATTTTTATACATTGTTTTAGCAAGTGTGACAAATGAAAAACAAAATTGTGAATAAGTTTAATAACATTTCACTGATCTTTCTCCTAAAACAAATACAGATACCTACTATAAATGTATGTATTTAATTAAAAATAACTTTTTTTCATGAAAAAACTTGCATAAATGCTAGACCAATTTTAAGATTCTCGCATCGTCGTCAGTAGCAATGTTATTTATTAAAAGAAGGTGAGTGATTCTCAAAAAGTCATACAGGGTGTAATGAGTTCTGGTACTCCTCATTTATTTCTTTAATTGCGATTTTAACATAATTAAATTTTAGACATATGATATGTATAAAAACCGTATTATTTGAACATATGTACACTATCGTTTCACTTCCGGTTTTACCGAAAATGACCTAAACTTTGTTATTTCAAAAGGAATAACCTGTATGTTTTTACATTTTTTTTATTAACAATTAAATTGAATTTTATTACAACAAATGTCCGAAAATAGTTTTTGTAAATTTTAATTGACATTTAGTTTACTTTAATCGGCTTCGAATGTTGCAGATTCGGTGTTTTGACAAAAAGTCAATTTTTTTAAATATACCGTCGTTAAATAAAGTATTTTCTGAGGAATTTAACAATACCAATAACTTATACTTGTGTTGAAAGGCTGCTTCAAAGGCTTAAGTATTATAAAATTTTATTAAGAGATCCTGAACCGAAGTATAGATAATGTGCCTTACTACAACAAAACAAATTATCGTTCATGTTCAACTACTATAATTATTTCAATTAAAAAACTCAAAATTTTCGCAATAACTTGTTGCAATCAACCGCAGTATAATGCTATTAACAAGATATCTAGATAACTTAATAAGTTTTTATAATATTTTAAGTCTGTGAAGCAGCTTTCCAACACAAGTATAAGTTACTGGGTATTGTTAAATTTGTCAGAAAATACTCTATTTAAGGAACCGTATGTAGCACTTCCGTTTCTTCTTAAAAAATTGACTGTCAAAAAACCCATTTTGCAACATTAAAGTAAATTAATTGTTAATTAAAAATTACAAAAACGTTTTATGCACACTTGTTGCCATAAAAAATTCAGTTTACGCAGATCACAGCACACTTAACAAAAAGTTTAATTTTTGCCCAAAAATTACATGACTTTATTAAAATTAACCAACATTCAAAATTGCTTCCTCTTTCCAAAAATGAAAGAACATGCAGGGTGTTTCTTGTGAAATAACAAAGTTGAGCTCATTTCCGGCAAAACTGGAAATGACACAATAGTGTACATATGTTTAAATAATCCGGTTTTTAACACAAAAAATATGTTAAAAATTTCATTTATTAAAGTAACTACTAACTAAAGAAGAAAACAAGGAGTGTACCAAAACTCAGTTACACCCGTGATATACCTTATTACATAAAAAAATAAAGCACTAAAATAGTTTAAGCATTTCTCACATATCAAATGTTAAAGATACTTTCCTCTTAATACATAAACGATTGATTTTTACCAAACGTGTCTATACAGGGTGCCCATTTTTCTATACTGTTATATGGGTAACTCCGTTAATATTAAGGATACAGAAACGTTTAAATCAGCAAATTTGTACAGAATTTAAAGGGAAATCTGATGCCACTTTCAAATTTGACCTACGGCATCAACTTTTTGAAATATTTTGAAAAAACTAAAAAAGGTCGATTTTTTCAAAGTTGAATAATTCCGTAAGCATATGAGCTAGAACAAAAATAAAAATACTGAAAGATGGGAGTTAACCCGTGTTGATGTTCTTTATTTTCGATGTGACATTTAAGAGTTGTAACTTATTATAGTTACTAGCCACTTACAAATTTTAAAAACAAAACCTCAAAGTTTGTCAAATAAAATTTATTGATTGTTATACATATAAATTTCTGTATTGTTTTAATTAAAATTTTTGATTGAATTTATTGAAAATTAAAAAAAAAAAAAGTCTAATGAAGAAAAAAACTACATGCTTTTCTGTTACCTACGCTTGTAATAGAAATAGCAGCAATGCAAGTGAAATGTATTTGCAAAGATTTATGGAAAGGAGGCAACCAAGAAAGAAATTATTTTCTTTATTAGAAACCAATTTAAAAAACGCTATTTCTATTACAAGCGTAGTAATAGAAAAGCATATCGTTTTTTCTTTATTAGAAAACATTGTTTTTGAAATTTACAATAAACTCAATCAAAAATTTTGATCAACACAAGACAATACAACAATCAATAAATTTTATTTGGGTTTTGAGTTTAAAATTTGTAAATGGCTAATAACTGCTACTCTAATAATAATTGACAACCCTTAAATGTTACATCGAAAAAAAAGAATATC
Source organism: Elmis aenea (assembly GCA_947652605.1). Lineage (NCBI taxonomy): Eukaryota > Metazoa > Arthropoda > Insecta > Coleoptera > Elmidae > Elmis > Elmis aenea. The sequence goes on along the minus strand of OX393577.1, from coordinate 51,434,299 downwards.
AACATCCCATCTATTTAGGCAGTGAACATATAAAATGATTTTTGGTTATTTAAAAAAAAACTATAAGAGAAAAGTATAACAAACCTTATATCATTGAAACGAGAAAAAAATGACCTTTTTAATAAGGCCACAGCCACCTATGACTTCCATTTAAAAAAATGCAAGTTTGTGTTATAAGTCGGAAATCGAGCGTGCTATGAAAATGTCGTTAACATATTTAAAATCTACGTAAAAATATCTATAATTTTTATTTTTGTTCTAGCTCATATGCTTACGGAATTATTCAACTTTGAAAAAATCGACCTTTTTCAGTTTTTTCAAAATATTTTAAAAATTTGATGACGTAGGTCAAATTTGAAAGTGGCATCAGCTTTCCCTTTAAATTCTGTACAAATTTGATAATTTAAACGTTTCTGTATCTTTAATATTAACTGAGTTACCCATACAACAGGTTAGAAAAATGGGCACCCTGTATATATTTGAAATAAATTAACTAAACTATTTTAGCCTTAGAGAAAATTTTAATTTTTATAACTTTATTGTTTCATAAAATTACTGTTACTAGCTTTATCGTTCTCGCTTGCAAGAGTCGATTACTTTCAGTTGTTTATTTTGTGCAGACAAGAAATCATTTGCCTATAATATTTTTAGACGGCAAATTCCACATTTTTATTCCACAAAGCGTTTCATATCCAATTAACACTGAGTAAAGTCACTGTAGAACCAATTTCGGTATTCTATTCAATCATTTTGAAGTAATTAAAGCTCTTTTAGAAAAGCTGCCGTGGTTGTATTTAAAATTAAAGAGCACACTCGACGCCCTTCTAGACCGTACTTGTCTTGTAGGTAGTAGTTCCTGTTTGCATAAGCGCCATCTACACCGCTGTCTGTTGAAGTTTCAGGCTGAATTTTTGAATATTTCTCATACACTCGACTATAATATAAAAAGCTCATCTTGAAGTACAAATATCGCTAAGAGGCGTGTAAGAATAAGTATATTTCAAAGGCTTTGTGGTAAAACAGGATATTTAACGTAAAAAGAATAAATTATAAGCAATTTATTACAAAATCTCGACCCGTTGTAATAATTAAAATCAAGATATAGTTGACCCAAATAAACTTTTTTGTTCTGTACATGAATTTTGTCTAATCGATTTTTACAACAAACAAACAAATTTAAATTGATTTAAAGATTAATTTTGTTTTTGCGTCGAACAGACGGATATTGTCATTTTATCAGGATGTGATGTCAAACCAGAGGCGTTTTCTGTTCAACTAAAGAAATTGTGAACGGTGGAAAAAATGTAAAACGTTTTTTTTTTCTGAGTGTTGACTTTGATTGTTAGGAAATAAAGCAGTTGCATGTTTTTGATAGGATAATAGGGCTTCTTTGAAATGTGTCTCAATTGCTTCAGATTTTAAGAACAGTTTTAAAAACTGTTGTGAAGCATTTGAAAAATTTACATCAACATAAGCAACAAATTCAAATAAAACGTAGGTATTTGTTACTTTTCAATACTATAGGTACTTATAATATAAAAAGGATGATAAATTTACAATTAATGGTTACTGTGTCCATAGTTCTAGTGGTTCATTTAACTTTAAGACCTATAATCGCTTGTTATGAGTAAAAATTCCTCGATCTGTATAGGGTGACAACAATCTACATGTGTTGTATCGGTAACTTTGTTATTATAAGAATAACATAGTCAGTTAAAATAGCAAAGGTGGACAGAAATTCAAGACGAATATAATGTCATTTGGACCTTTGACCTACACCTTCAAATTTTTTAAATATTTTTAAAAACTAAAAACAGACGATTTTTTTAATAGTAAATAACTTCATAACTACCTATGTTAAAATCAAATTATAAAATAAGTCCTGTAGATAATTTTACAAAGAATTAGAAAAACATATCTAAATAGTCATGGCACACTTGATTTTTGAGATATACCTAATCCAAACTTGACTTTTTCAAATGGCAAGTGGCAACCGTAGTTTGTTGGCATGGGTTCATTAAAAAGAGATTTTTTTTCTCGTTTCATTGATGTACGGTTTGTTATGTTTATCTTTAATAGTAAACAAGTTATATCCATATTACGGTATATAAGTAGGTATCTTAAGTTTAATCTAGGTGGCCATTGTAAAAAAAAAAACAACACATAAATAAACTAACTGTACTTTATTAAATACAAATAACTTAAATAACTTAGGTTATTTTTTAAATTTATTAATAAATTTTTGATTTTTCACTTGCTATTACTATTAAATCTAAATTACAACATGTGTTGAAGGTGTAGCCAGGGCCGGTTCTAGATATTTGGCCGCCTGTGTGCAATTATCATTTGGCCGCCCCTATCCAGTAGAAATTTGAAATATCTTAAAAATACTTTTAAAATTTTGTGGTCGGCAATGAAATATAACTATGCGTTATTATAACAATAACTGAAGTCTTCAAAAACAAAATAGGTATGATAAAATGATAAAATTACAAAACTTAAAAAATATAACTTAAGTTTTCAGTAATGCAGTACAAAAGTGTTACATAATCGATAGAATAAAAACAGTGAATAGATTTTGGCCTCCCCCTTATTTCGGCCGCCCGTGTGCGATGCACACCTTGCACATATGGCAGAACCGGCCCTGGGTGTAACCCTCTATGGACAATACAAATTTGAGAACTGTAGCTTTTGTAAATACATAATAATGTTTTTTAGGCAGTTTTATTTTATTTTTTGCTATAACATCTTAAGTAGGAGGAATTTTATACTATTAAAAATTGATTGTAGCTCCTCTTATACATAGGAATAATTCATCTAATTTAAGCAAACCTGTATCTCTTATACAGGGGTGTCACACTCAATGGCTAACTTGGGCCATACAAACAAGGTTTAACTTTAGGTAAAAAAAAAATTGTAGTACCTACATTTAATTACGTTAGACCGCTTGCAATTTTTTTAATACAAAATTTATTCATAGAATTCTTTAGGGTACGGTCGAAAATCCCGCGCGTGCCAGATTTAGTTGGCACGCGTGCCACCTATTTGCTATCCCTGTATTATTGTGTACTGATATATTAGTCAGGCCGCAAAAATGTTCGTTGCGGGGCGCGAGTTTGACACCCCTGTCTTATAATAAGCGAGATTCCCATGCTGGAGATGTTATCTGAGACACCCTGTATATAATATAACGTTAAATACTACCCTATACTATGTTTATTAAACTGCACAACTTTTTCATACGGCATTTTTGTTTTTGTTTTATACTACATTTTCATATTTTTTATTGTGGCTTTGTCGATTAAGTAGTAATTTCGTATCCTAAATTTATTAACGACTTTGGTAGTTATCGTCAAGGAAGCAATGACTAATCTAAATCTATTTTAAAATATCTGTCTTATTTGCATTTATAATCCATGTATATCATTTATGAATTGCAAGCAATACAATAAGGAAAAGTATAACAAAAATATTTTTATTACATCAATTTGGATGTCGTAATCAAAATTAATAAAACAAAGCTTTTTTACCACATTCCGTTTTATATTCATGGCAAATATCGTTTTCCGCTTATACAGAGAATGCTTATATCTCATTCTTTGGCTCAAAAATGTAAAGGTATTCAAAATATTTAAATTCAACACTGTAATAAATTCTCTTACGGGTACGAGGTAGAAATCGATTCAAGTATACGCGTGCGTAGGGCAATACAAAAACCGGTAGCAAATACTGCGGAATGTGTCATATATTTTACTTCTGATATTTGCATCGCTACCAACCAAAATGAAAAACATTCAACGTGATATTAAAAATTACGAATTTAATATTAAAACATCTATTTCAAAGTGATGTTTATTGTATGGATCCCGGGCCCGGCCCCAGTGGGCCATATTTCGCAGTCAATTTAATATTAAATATCGCAACCCCTTGAGCATTTAAGTCAATATAAATAAAACAGAGAAACTGTAAGATGCATCACATATTCATTCGCTTTTCTCATCGTCTGGTTGTAAGCTATTCCGTTTTCTTATTATTTATGATTTAGCGTTTTTATGCTTTTATCCCACACACAGTTCTTCTTACATAATATGTTCAAGACATGGGGCGTTTATACACAACCTGAGTTTCTAAATAACTTAAAAACCCGTTACAATTAAACAGATACATTTTATCTCAAAGACCTACAAAAATACGTTCTACCAAGTTTATAAGAGATCAAACCCTTTTTTAATTAAAAAACTATTTTATTTTTTATTTTTATTTAGTCTCAAGTAGGGATTTTGAGTCTCGACAATTTTTAAAGTCCCGGGACTCGAGATTTTTTTTATCAAAGTCCCGGGAATTCCCGGGACTTCGAGACTTTTGCGAATTTTATTTACATACTAAAAAATAGTGGCTTAACCCATCGAAAATGACGGAAGATTTTATAAGGTGCAAGAAAAATTATGGTATATTCATGTACTCAAAATTCATCGGCTATTTTCACTGTAAAAAATAAGCTTTCTTGACAGTGACATTGTTTCTGAAAGCACCCGCTACATATTTAAAATTGCTTCTTTGCACGTATCGTGAATCGGTCGTGACAGTTGACAGAATATTTTTTTAAAATTAAACCAAATTCACGGATTTTGTTTTTGAAGCATTTATTTTATACCGGGTGTGTATAAATTGGCGGAAGCGCTACACGTGACGATCTTCTTCGTAAAATTCAAAGTCGAAAATCTTGATACAAAAATGTTGTACCATGCTTCCTATGGCCTCAGGAACCATTTAAAAAAAAATATTGGCAACATTGCATACATTGATTTGCGTTTGGACATTTTTTTATCAACAATTTTTACTTAGGTATTTACAATTTTTGTTCGAACTGAAAGCCTTCAGTTCGTAAACATAGCTGCAAACTTTTGGGTATCGTAAAACACAAACTAGAAATAATTACGAGAAAAACAGAGATGACAGCTAATGACAATGTTGCCATATGTATTATTTTCATTCAAATCAGTGATTTACAAATTTTCAACACCAATTTTTGAAAGGAAAAACACAATATCTAGAAAAAAATACTATTCGAAATTTATTTTTATTACAAATTGCAGCTTTTTCATGTGCAAGTATTAAATAATAACGCTTATTAAAGGACTAAATGTCAAAACTTTGAGGACCCCTTGCAGACATAGCAAGCATGGTACAACATTTTCGTATTAAGATTTTCGACTTAGAATTTTACGAAGAACATCGCCACGTTTAGCGCTTCCGCCAATTTTTACACACCCTGTATATAAAGTATACTAGTAGGAGTAGTATTATTATTTTGAATTAAGTCTACATTCTACAGTAAATAAAGTATATATTTCCAAGTAAATGCCTATTTTAAATAAACAGCAATTTTCATTAAACTTGAAAACATAACAAGCATAAGTAAGATATATTTTTACTAATAAACTTAACAATTATCCTTTAGCTTTAAAGCAGAAAAGAAATAAACATAAATAATTAAACATTGCAAGCAAAAAAATTAAATAAAGTTAACTAAATACTATATAAACTATAAACATAAAAAATTATGAAACAAAATATTTTGGCTAAACTTGTGGCAGTAAATTTTGTTTAAAAATAAGATGTATAAAAAATTTATTTCAGTGTTCTGTAACATTTAGTCTCGTCTCGAGTCTCGAACTTAATGTCCCGGGACTCGAGACTAAGAAAGTCCCGGGAATTCCCGGGACTTACGTCTCGGAAAATTCCCGGGACAGAATCCCTAGTCTCAAGTCCATCTACCGTTAGGTGTAGGACTGTTAAGTTACACTGACTTTGGCTTTCCACACTTTCCTGTCTCGCGCTAGCTTTTTTTTTATCTCTGCCCATTTGATGTTTCCTTCCGTTGTAGCGTTTTTACTGTTATCTTGCCAGTTGTTTCTAAGTCTTCCCCTTCTGTTTTTTTCCTTGTGGTCTTGTTTCGTATGCTTGCCTAGTTAGCATTTCCTCCTTCATTCTGTAGATGTCCCAACCAACCTAGATACCTAGTATATTAGTGCTGGGGTTACTACCGTTTTACAACTTTTTTTTGTCCCTGTTGAGATTTATTTGTTTCTAAAAAATGTTGTTCCGTAACTGTTAAATATTCTTTCAACTTTTTCTGATCTTTCTCTTATTTCTTTGTCCATCTCTCCATTTCTTTCGATGATTGCGCCTAAACAGTTCGTCATCGGCCTGTTCCACTTTTTGTCTTTTTAGTGTGATGGTATGTAATAATATGTGCTCTGCTGCGAAAGTTTGTTCGCATTTAAAATGTCCAAATTGTGTTGCAGATTCTTTTCTGATTCCGTGACTTTTACGGTATCGTTTGAGAACATGAGCTCTCTTATTTTTACTTTTTCCATTTTCCAATAGCTAGATGAAATGGTCGCTTTTTTGTTTGGCTACTTATTTGCCCCATCTATCACGACTAGTTAAAAGCACATTTAAGTATTCCATAGCCAACTTCGCGGACCATAAGAAAAAATGAAATTAGGGGTAATATCTCGAAAATGGTAGGCGTTAAAAAAATCTAAGATAACCGTTACATTCTCCATTATAAAGTACACTAAAAAAGTACAAATAAAATTGATTAAGATAAAAAAATTGCGAGAAAAAAGAAATTCGACATTTTCATATTTTTTGCTATAACGTCTGAAGTACGAGGAATTTTGTACTTTTAAAAATTGATTGTGGCTCCTCTCATACTAAGGAATAATTCATCCAATTTTAACAAACCTGTATCTCTTATAATAAGCAAGATCCCCATGCTGGAAATGTAATCTGAGACACCCTGTATACATGGTCAAAAATAAAAAATGTATGGATGAGTTTTTATTTTTTTTTGCATTTCCGATTCAAATATATATTTTATTCATAAAAAACTCTCGCGGCTAAAATTTCTGGATGTACATAACACTACAAACTAGTGATAAAACCGATATTGAAAAATGGTATTGTATACAATCTATGTTTTTCATGTTTAAAATATCATCATACACAATCCTAGAGTCTAAAATCTTATGCTTATTGCTTGTAGGTAAGGGCAAATCGTTTGCAATCTTGTGGAATAGCACGAACATGTTATATAAAATTCTATTCGTTATTTCGGCATCACATTGTTAAATGAACGAAGAAAGATGGATTTTAAATACCAGCCTAAACTTTTTTAATATGGGTTTCATCTTAATATAAGTTTTTAAAGTGAAAATGTTTGTGTTAAAAGTAAGGAGATGTACTTGTAAGAATTGCGTGATCAACACTAGAAAAGTTACAGTTATTGCTGTTGTAAAAATGTACGTTTGTTAAGGCTTTTTTAAATCACCTGAGCACGATGTAGTAGTAGTAACATTTTCATACTAACGTTATTGTACAATAAATCACAAATAGGAAGGAGAGCAGGATACTGTATCGTAAATGTCAGTCCTTAGTATAAAAAAAACCTGAGTATGTTTCTATTAATTGGTCAACAATGCCAAACCATTAATTATATAAATAAATACTACCTACATCCATAAATGAACAATGACAAGCGTAATGAGTCATACTAAATGTATGCTAGCTTGCACTAACATATTATTTTTTTAAATTTTAAATCCATTAGTACACTCACATTCAATTTTATTTGCAAACGGGCGCTTATCATTAGGTATAATTTATTATTAAATTTTAATTTAAATTTTTTTATATTTTCACAACAAAATTACGGGTAAAATAGATTGTCTAAGATATAATAATTATTTTTTCATTTGAAAATTCTGCTTAAAGTAATAGGTACTTTTGTGTCTAAGAATAAGAAATCTAAGCTTTTCAGTAGTTCCAAAAATCGTAAGTTGTAAATTAAAATTTGATGCTACTCTAGATACGTTTAAAGAGTTTGTGCGGCTGTAACAAACGACTGTCCCTTCTATATGTGTTTTGTAATTATTTCAAACTTTCTATATCGTAAAATTACTGCCGGGGTTCTCAATCTAATTCAAGTCGCGGACGCATTCGAGTCTGGAAAAAGTTGGCGGGCCAAGTTCAAAGAGAAGGCAAAAATTTGGGTATTACGTGTGTCACATTGATTATATAATTAAATTATAACTAATTATTGTTATTACCAAACATAATTTTTCACAAAAGAGATTTTATTCTTAAATTGATTTGAAAACTTAAAAAACAGCAATAATTTTGCAAAATCGTTGAAATTAATGGTATCTTTATCACCACCGCAATGACATACAAACACGTAAACAAGTATTTGTGTATTTTCACAGGTATCTTCCATAACACCTTTGTTTTTGTTTTGAACGATTTGTTTTGTTTCAGTTAAGCACAGTGTATTGCGATTAACAAGATATCTTAATAAATCTTTTCAGTAATTTGAAGTTTTTGAAGTTTTCGCTGTTTTATGACCTTAAACCTTACAAAACAGTTTTAATTTGTTTAATTTTATGGTATACCAAACAATACCCTCTAATCAGCAATTAATTTTGCACAAATTGAGTAACAATTATGAAACAATGAACAGTTAAAAATGCACCATAAACTCGAAGGTATATAAATGGTTAAAAATTAAAATACGTATTATTAAAAGTACAAATATCGTAACAGTACCTTGATTTTATTAACATGTTCGTCAAGTTGGTGATATTGCTGATTACAGCGGCAAATATTCTATTGGAAGTTAATTCTCGTGTCTATCCTCACTGTGAGCATATGGTGGATCCTTGTTTTGCCACAGGATGTTGCGGCCCATAACGTTAGTGGTAAATTCGAAATGATTTGTATATTTTAAAACACATAAAGCGAATTAACAACATTGTATTTGTTTAATGTATCCAATTTAAAATATACTATTTAACCAGCAAATTGTTTATATATGTACCTACTTGGTTTTTATTATGAGAAGAATGTATTCTATTGGCACGTTTTCGTATAAAGCTTTAATAAATTTGTACCAAATACAATTATTTATATCCTCTTATATGGAGTCTTGTCGTTTTTGAATGTCTACATATTTTGTTCATCAATTTTTAATGCTGCGGCTGAAATTTTTAATGGTACAAATCAAATGTTGTCCTACGCACAAGCTTTTAACGAGATGTAATTTTGCCGTACAAAAACGCAACAAACTTATAATATTTGATTTCTTAAGAAAACATTATTTACACGTACAAAAATAAAATGAAAACCTTTGTAATCAGCTTCGAAAGTGTTTGATAGTGTTTAGCAGATCAAAGTGAAGAAGATGATGATCTCAGAAACCGTTAAAGATGGTCAAAAGAGCAAAGAAGTGTCTTATTACGTACATAGTAATAATCTAAACAAACTAAAAATATGCACACTGTCTAGTTCCTGAAAAAAAAACAACTAATAAGTTTAATTGAAAATTGTAACTATAGCTGTTTTATTTATCCACGTTAGAAATAATAAATGTCGCATTCGTAAGTTGAGCAAATACTTTAGTAATCTCATGACGTTATTACAATTGACCAAGCCTGCTTAGTTAGATTAGAATACAATAGTGCACCAACTTAAGCAAGTCCCTAAAATGTAAAGTGTTAAAAACAATTCTATAAAGATTATTAATTTAAAATTTCCATAAAATTAATAGCACACTTTGTAAAAACCAAATGTTACCTAACACTTGATCGCTACATCTGCGAAATATCGAAAAAAAAAAAAACAAGTGAAACCGTTACAATTTTTATACGGATACAAATAATTGGAACAAAATAATAATTGGCCAAAAGAGAATGAACAGTCACGACATGACTTTGCGTGACAATCAACTAAAATTTCTAATAGATTGTTACAAAACAAAATTCAAATATTTGCGTAATGAAAGGAAACCATGTTAATCTAATTATTGTAAAAAGACTTGTGAAGGGCACATTCACGGGAACTAAAAAAATGTTTTTTTGTTTATGATATCAATTTTTGTTGTACAATTTCGCTTTCATGCATAATTAGAATAAAAACCTTTACTAATGTGCAAAATAGTGTGTTATAAATCTTAAACTTGGATTTTTTTTGTTTACGCAATGTTATTAATTATTATTACATTACAGCTTATGTCAATGAGATCTATATAAGATAAACATATCATTAAACAAAAACGAAAGTGATTTGTAATAATACTAATCTAGTTAGCTACCCTGGTTAATTACCTTGAACTGCAATAAACAATTCTAGTGATTATAAAAAGTATGCTCGTTAACTTTCACCAAATATCGAAACTAAAATAATGCTTACTTATATTCATTGGGAGTGAAAAAGCAATCTTCTGGCAGTATTCACAAGATTATGAAATGAAAGAACAGCGAAATAGACTAATATTGTTGAATATATGATATTAGGGTTGCCAGAATATCTCTTTTAAAGAGAACATGTTCTCTTTTATTATTTGGATCTTTCTTTCTCTTTTTGAATGCAAAAATATTCACTTTTGTTCTATTTTCCATTTCTCCTTTTTGAAATGAGAATGTTTACTAAACTTCATTTAATATTCAAACTTAAACTTAAAGCTGTAACCACTCATTTATTTAGTGCTACTAGTAATGTTTGGTAATTTTGTAGTTGGCGCCATTGGTACAGAATTTAAAATAATGAGCACAAATTTGAAGTAGCAAGAGTATTTTAATAATTCAAATAATACTGATTTCCATTTAGAATTGTTAAAATTGTGCATATTTTTTGCGATTCCGGCCCATATGCCAACGTTAAAAGAATTTTTTAATGATCGGGGCACAATAGACCAAAGAACGGAATAGGTTGAATGTATCAACAGGCAAATCAATTGTAGCTGAATATAATTACAAGAATATTTCTTGTAATAATTTTTATGATGAGATTAAAAATAATAAAGATTTTCTAATAAAAGTTTCTAACTCAAAAAATATGAAACATCTTAACATCTATAATTAAAAAAATAAATTAAATTAAAAAGAAATTGAAGGTTTAAATAAAAATATTTCTCAAAGAAGCAAAAGATTCCAATAAATGTATTTAATGAATAAATAATGTTCTCTCCATATTAATAATATATGGGAAAGGAAACTAAATTACCGATTTTATTGGGTAGAAGGATACTTAATGCTATGTTAGTTTGTTAGGACGTGATCTCTCCAGCCAAATAAACTAGTTTTTTGTATTATATTTTCAATATATAAGTAAATAATATTACTGATTTATGTATAGGGTGTAACTGAAATCAGGCTCACCCCCATTTTTTCTTTAGTTTTGAATTTAGACAAATGAAATTTTAGGCATGTTACATTTGCAAAAAACTGGATTATTTGAACATGGGTACACTTTTGTTTCACTTCCGGTTTCGCCGGAAACGACCATAACTTTGTTATTTCAAATGGAACACCCTGTATATTTTTACATTTTTGGAAAGAGGAAACGATTTTGGATACAACTCTACCATTTTGGTTAATTTTTATAACCTCAAATAATTTTTTGACAAAAATTAAATTTTTCATTAAGTGTGCCGTGACCCGTTATATTATTATCGATAATTTAATATCCTTTAAAATTGGTTTAAGGTCTATTATGTCTAAAATTAATATTTCTCGAGTTAATGCGGTTTTCATGATAATTAATGGGCACAAACAAAATATTTAATAGAAACTAATTAGTCGGCTTTGGAAGTATCTTGATAATTTGTTTTAACTGTCAAATAACGTTCTATTTTCATCTTTAAGCTATATGTTTACATGATTATAAATTATTATAAAGTGGCATATTACAATTTGCATAATTCAATCAATATTTTTTAAGCTTCTTCAGGGTAACCTAATATCGGATTGGCCAGATAAAATAAAATCGCACAGAACTTCCGGTTAATATCCTCAAAGAAAGTTAATTGTAATTGGTGCACTTAATCTATTCCCATTTCTTCTACTCATTTTGTTATGCAAGTGTTAAAACTGATAAAAATGTAAATTCAGGATTAGTGTGTGAAGTAACTCAACCCAAATCACGGCTTTATTTCTTTTTAACCTTTGGCTTCACCTAAATTCTTACGATCGACCCTTCAGCTTACTGACGGACGCGTTTCAGGCGCGAGTGGCACGTTCGCCGCCTGCAATGATTGTATATTGCTGGTTGCGGACAATTTAACACCGCTAAAAATCACAGCACCCGTCTATTTGTGGTAGCGGGGTCCTGAAATAGACAAATGTTCGGTCAGCAATGCTCACTGACCCGGTGGGTAATAGCGACGTTCATTTTACAGACTGACATATTGTTGCAGCACGCTGTTAACACACCTACCTCACCTGCTGAATGCATAAGTGATTTTTTCACATTAATTTTATCCCGTTATCTCCCCATTTTAGCTTTGCAGACAGCTCTATCAGGATACATCGGCTACACACTAAGAGCTGCATTTGATAATTTTATGTCTCTTAGCAAATGTTATGTATACTGTAGAAAAGTGGAAAAAATATCATACATTAAATTCGCCATATAATACAAAATCTACGAATATATAAAAAAAAAATTACAAATATGTATAAAAATATAAAAAAACATAAATTTAAAAAATTTAAATTTAATGATATTTGCAATTTGCAATTTGCAATTTGCAAATTGGCCCAAAAACAAAAATATTTGATTTGGTAAGTTAAAAAAAAAATTGTTTGCCTTACAAATTTACATATATTTCAATTCATAGAAACATAACAGAGTGCATCCACATCCAGTATATTGTATATTCCTCAACTCTGTTTGGTATAGCCCCAAAACGGGATACAATAAGTCCAGAAAGGTTTAAAAGTTATACATGAGCTTATAATGTAGAAACGTAGTGGATCTCCTTCCTATGGGCCAATGTATTTTTGTAAAATTGAATTCTATTTCAAAAATATTTAGGTTTTATGTATCTAAAATCGGTAGTTTTTGAGTTATTTAAGTTTTTATAAAAACAATGACAGGAACAGGAGTTAAAAAAAAGTTATGATATTTCGCAACTTGACTATGTCAGAACGAAGCTTTGTGGCAACAATGGTGTCATAATGATTTTTAACTAGTTAAAATTTTAAAATAATTCACAAGGTGTTCCTAATGCCCGATCAAACTTCAAACTCGAATTAGTCAGTTTTTTAAACGGAACACCCTATACATTTTTACATTTTCTTATTGATAAAGTAATTATTTTCAAAAACTATTAAAGGTCAATTATGTCTAAAATCAGTATTCTTTTTTGTCTTGATCATTAGATCAATTGGATTTGTACGTTCTTGAGGTCATTTTTTATGTATTAAGTAACCTAACCACTAACTTCATTTTTTTAAATACGGCGAAAAATGTTTAATCTTATAGTCGGATAGCATTTTGTCTTCTGATTTCAATGATATATGACACTTAATATCTAAAATGATATTTTACCACAAAGTTTGAGAAAAACTCATTTTGTCAAATTTTTGAATCAAATAATCTTGTTCACTTTCCCATGTGGCACTGTTGCTTGCTCAGTTAATAATGAAAATACAAGGTTGGTTAAAAGGAACAAAAGTTAGCTACTTAGGAGTGTATTTTACACAAGTTATTATTTTGTTTAAAAATTCCATGGCTTGCGTGATATAAGTAACGAAAAAACGGAAATCGACCAAAATTTTTAAACTCAAATATCTCGGCTATCGTTGCTAATACACAAAATTGCCAAAGGAAAAAATTTACTAAATTTTGTTTGTAATGAAATAGTGATGGTCAATTTTTATTTATAAACTACCGCGTGAGATGTTTAATAAAACAACTTTTTTTTAAAAGGCAGTCGTAGTAGGTGATGACTTAGATATAAAGATATGTTTTTCTCTTTACAGTGATTTAACATTTCATCTGTCTTTTTACAAAAATAAGCGAAATAACTTAAAAATTGCGAAATCTTCGATGAAAATCAACGTTGTTATGGAAAAAACAATAACCGACTTCCATTGTTTTATTTCGACCCTTGCTAGTCTTAGTAAGAATGTAAAAATATACCTATTTTGAATATAACCATTCTTTTATCTTCAAGCTTTTTCTTTTTTTAGGTACTATTACTATACCATACTTTGAAAAATTTGGCATCGACTTCGATATTGCAGAAAGCAATATGTTATAATCAATAATGAGGCCGAATTGCTCTTTATGCTATATGTATATGTATATGAGTGATCACAAAAGTTTCAGAAACGCTTTAACGTATGAAGCGGCATTAGTGTGATTGAAACGTTTGAAATGAAGGTAGACGTGTTTTCTTGGACGAAGTGATCACGAAACGAGCATGAGCATAGAAAACTTTCAGACTGCAATGCTGAAAGTTTGCGAAATTACTTTTTTGTGCGCAGTGCACACTAAACTTAGTGTAATTTGTTTCAAAAAATGCCGCACAATTTATTTTAAAAGCGTGCCACCATGGCGATCAACAAACGAGCTCCGAGTGATTTATTTACGGAAAAAAATTAAGCATTGCTGCATTATGAAACATTTAAAAGTGCAGAAATTATTTCGGGCCATGATTGTGAGCGTTTGTAGATTTAAAATAAAATAGAAGATGTGACAACAGAATGAGGTTATGGCCATATAAGTTTAAATAGTATATTACATAATAAGAGTTGTAAGAACCATATTACGCACGAGTGGAAAAGTTGAGCACGGAGCTGCGTAGCGGCGAATGCGTATTTCCACAAGTGCGCACTTGCTTTACAACTCGTGTTATGTAGCTTACTTTTTCTACGAACACAATACATACGATTATAACGGCTTTTTGGCTAATATACACATGTAATTACGTTGTCTTGTCAATTTTGACGTAAGCCTACTTTGTGCGTTTTGCTTTCTGTGCGTTATAACTCACTTACTAGCTTACTACGCATGCAGGAAGTGTTTGACATGTCTACTTTGATCATTTCTCTAAAAAAAAAACTGTGCTTTTTGATTACCGTGCGTATTGCGTATTGCACTCACTGTGCATGCAGGCTGTACGGTAAGTGTCATTTACATTAGGGGTCGTAGAAAACCTTAATAATATTGCATCTTGTTTTATTTTAGATGATATACAGGGTGATTGAAATTCAAGTTTAAGCATGGGAATCTCGCTTATTATAATAGCTAGAGTATAGGTTTCAATTTAGGAAAGTTGCTAAATTCGGTGCTTAGGTATTAATAATCCAAAGAGAAATTGGAAATATCTCAAACGGTTTCCGAGAAAATTAGGAAATACCAAAAAATACGATTTTTGAAAATCGTCCATAACCCCTTTGGAGTAGGAAATTTTTTAAATGTGTAAAAACATTGCCAACTTTTTAAGCCGAATCGGATGGTGATCACATTTTGTTTTATGACAACCAACTTTGTTTTTTTTTATGGGCGCAATTTTTGCTATTTACTTATTCAGATAGCATTTATTTTTTCTGAACTCATTGATGTATCACACATGGTATTTTACTTCTTCATTCATTGCCAAATTTGGAAAAATGCGTCTTAAACAATAACCATTATAAATCAGGTAGGCCGGTCGTTGTAGTTTATATCGTTTCCATGGCAACCAATCAACAAAAAAGAAAAAGTAAATTTGCATTAAAGCTAACATCATACGCCGTCATCTCAGTGACAGAATGTCACGTAGTTTCTAACCTATAATTTTAAAAATTATTAAAAATTTAAATTGTTTTTAATTCTATCGCACAAAAAATGTGATATGCACCTCGGCCAAAACGTACTTTTTCGGCCGCGTCTGGTTTGCTGGCTGATACGTAAATAACTATTACTCACAATCGGTTGGTAATGTGTGCATTTGTACCCTTTAAAACAGTCGGGAAACGGCTAGCTGGGAAAGTGACAGATAAGCCGGGAATGATCATTCCCGGCTAGTTTATCTGTCACTTTCATTCCCGACTAGTTTATCTGTCACTTTCATTTTTGTAAATCAGATTGCATTAAAACACGATTTTTAAAATAAATAAAGAACAAACGACTCGTATTTATGGAGGCTTTATTTTGTTTAGCTAATTCAGAAAAATACGTAAAGAGTACCGTTTCAGAGGTATGCTGCACACCTTTAGTCACGCACCACTTACTATACAGGGTGCCCATTTTTCTAACCTGTTGTATGGGTGACTCCGTTAATATTAGAGATACAGAAACGTTTAAATTAGCAAATTTGTGCAGAATTTTAAGGGAATTCTGATGCCATTTTCAAATTTGACCTACGTCATCAACTTTTTAAAATATTTTGAAAAAACTAAAAAATGTCGATTTTTTCAAACTTGAATAATTCCGTAACCATATGAGTTAGAACCAAAATAAAAATTGGCTTGAATAGATGTTTTTACGTAGATTTTAAATATGTTAACGGAATTTTCATAGCACTCTCGATTTCCGAGTTATAGCACAAACTTGCATTTTTTTAAATGGAAGTCATAGTTGGCTATGGTCTTATTAAAAAGGTTAGTTTTTTCTCGTTTCAATGATATAAGGGTTGTTATGCTTTACTTTTGTAGTTTTTCTTTAAATAAGCAAAAATCATTTTACATGTTCACTGCCTACTAATAGATGGGAGTTATCCTGTGTTGATGTTTTTTTTTTTCGATGTGACATTTAAGAGTTGTCTCTTATCGTTAGTGTAGCAATTATTAGCCAGTTACGGCCTTTTCAGTTGACACCACATTCAAGGGACAACTCCCGGGTAGGGTAGATGATGTTGGTTTATAATTTACGTATTCTAGGACTCTCTCTTCATCTTCTTGCTTAAATTTAATTTTCAAACCTTTGGATTTTGTAAATGACCTGTATTTTTTTAAATTGGTTTCTAATAACGAAAAAAATTTCTTTCTTTGTTGCCTCCTTTCCATAAATCTTTGCAAATACATTTCACTTGAATTTCTACTATTTCTATTACAAGCCTAGTAATAAAAAAGCATGTCGTTTCTTTTTTCATTAGAAAACATTGTTTTTGAAATTTACAATAAAGTCAATCAAAAATTTTGATCAACACGAGAGAGAGATTTATACGTATAACAAACAATAAATTTCATTTGACAAACTTTGAGGTTTTGTTTTTAAAATTTGTAACTGGCTAATAACTGCTACACTAACGATAAGAGACAACTCTTAAATGTCACCTCGAAAAAAAAAAAAGAACATCAACACGGGATAACTCCCATCTATTAGTAGGGAGTGAACATGTAAAATGATTTTTGCTTATTTAAAGAAAAACTACAAGAGTAAAGCATAACAAACCTTATATCATTGAAACGAGAAAAAAATAACCTTTTTAATAAGACCACCGCCAACTATGACTTCCATTTAAAAAAATGCAAGTTTGTGCTATAACTCGAAATTCGAGAGTGCTATGAAAATTTCGTTAACATATTTAAAATCTACGTAAAAATATCTATAAGAGCCAATTTTTATTTTTGTTCTAACTCATATGGTTACGGAATTATTCAAGTTTGAAAAAATCGACATTTTTCAGTTTTTTCAAAATATTTCAAAAAGTTGATGACGTAGGTCAAATTTGAAAATGGCATCAGATTTCCCTTAAAATTCTGCACAAATTTGCTAATTTAAACGTTTCTGTATCTCTAGGTTAGAAAAATGGGCACCCTGTATACATCGTAAGTGTTTTCGTATCTCGCCCTGCTTTTTTCTGGAATCATGCCTTCAGTTGCTTTTTCTGCAGCTTCTCGCAGTTCTGGTGGAGTACATTCAAATTAATTATCGGACATAATATTTGTAAAAATACAAAGACAATTATTAAAAATACCGTATAAACTGACAAAATAAGTATCTATCTGTAAGAATCAACAAACTTGTTATATTTCCTAGCAACGACAACAAACTTGTTATATTCCCTAGCAACGGTCTCGCAGATCTTTTTGTTGAAATAAGTTATCAAATTATGATAAAAAATTAACATTATTTGACACTTATCTAGAGTTACTAATCGATTGTGATTAAAATAGTATACATACCTCACGGGAAGGATCATTCCAGCCTCGTGCTTAATAGATTAAGCACTCGGCTGTAATGATCCACTTCCCCGCTCGGTATGTAATATAGGTACTATTTCGTACGCTGTAGCGGCCGTTGCTAAGGCCGTTGCTAAGGGTAACGGCCGGAAAAGTAGGTACTTTTTAGGCCGTTGCTAAGGGTAACGCCGGTAATACAGTACTTTATGGCTGCTAACGCGTGCGTCAAACAACTGTTTCTAGTACGATCGCACAAAAAATAAATAATTTGTATAAATTACAACAAAAAATATTGTCTTTTAACTTAAAAAGGACCATAGTTAAGCATAGTAAGTATGAAGACATTTTGACAAAGTGATAGAATAAGCAACATTAGGATGGGCAGTTGTCACATAACATAATTTCAAGGCACTACAAATTTTTGTCATAACGCGTTTTGTAATTTGCTTAATTTCCAGTTATTGGCATACGAAAAATTAATATTAATTATATTTATAGATCCAGAATTTTTTTCTCTGCAAAAAAAAACTAATTGCACTTTTTTTCTAAAATAATTAGGGGAGATAATACCACAAAATGTAATCACAAATGGTGTATTTTAATAAAACAATATTTCAGAAAGACCAGTCATTCCAAAAAGTCAAATTTTATAGACGAATGTTACTTAGTACAGAGTTACCTGTACTAGAAAAATCGATTAATCGAAAAGAATTGACCGATTTCGATTAGTACGAAATTTTGACAAAAACTGATTAACCGATTAAGATTACAACCGGTTTTGTATGCCATAATCACAATCTAGATCTTCACACATTCGCGATGTATTTTCTCTTAAGTATTTTTAAATACTTGATTTTTGTAAATAGAACAATAAAAACTTTTTACGATAGCTACTAACAAAGTAAACAAAATCACTTTGGCAAAATAGCAACTCATCAATCGACTTCCACGAAAATAAAAAGCGATTTATTTAAAGATCACTACACTCTTTGGTTGTGTGTTTGTTAAACGTTAGCGTACCACAAGCTCGGCTTAATAAAGAGTAACTGAAGCAACGCTTTAAAGCTTCTCGTGCAAAAAAGGTTAACAAATAGTCCTTCAGAATAAAGCTACACCAAACTTTAAGCATATAATAGGAGACTGCGGCGTTCACTGTCATGTTCGCGGTGTAAAAGTTTGCCTCTACCGGGCTCGAACTGTAATGAAACTAATAACGAGATGTCGTTTCAATTTAGCAACTACTTAACATTTCATTTGAGTGAAATAGACGACTTCTTGACATAATTTCAGTAAAAAACTTAAAGATCTATTAAAACTTGCTGAAGCAGTCGTTGGAAAATTATAATAAAATCAAGAAGAACTTGCAATAAGTACATTTAGACATATACTTACTTCTACAACTATTCCTCATAAAATATGAATTATTTCACATAGTTCTTATGTCAAATATTTGAGCATTTGTCATATTCAGATTTTATAAATTTTCTCGAAGATTCCGGGAAGTTTATTCGCAGCAGTGATCATCCATAAGCTATCGGAAATGCATCCTACAGCTAGCTAGCGATTCCATTTCCTAGTAGTAAGCTCATGACACGTGACATTTTTTGTTATGTTGAATATGTGATAGGTACATTACAATTCAAATGCATAATGCATTAGAGTTAGGAGTGCATTTGTCACGTATCGCCAATAATATGAAGCAATCTTGGCGACTTTGAAAATGTAAATTCGCCATTATTTGAAATTTAAATTCTTAAAAATTTATTTTTAAAGGCTCCTCTTAAAAAGTTTATTAATACGTTAAATAGACAGAAATAGTTGTAGGGGAGACCGGGGATAAAAGTAACACGTGTAGGTTGTAACAGTGCCTATAGTTTCTTTAATTTTTGTTTTATATCGCCCTAAACGCTTTTGCAATGTTAAGTTACATCCAGCTCCCTACCTACATTGCTAGTTTTCATCTGTCATAGAGGTTAACTTTTTGCCAGCCAGAGTCACTATTTTCCGCCTAAAAGTTACTGCGTTGTCTCATCCGTCGAGTAACTTTTTGGCGATCTCTAAAATAGGAACAAAAAAGTACCTATATTATTTTGTTCTAAATTTAGTTGGCTATTGGTGGATGCAATACAATTTGACGTTGGAATCGTGGTTAATTGTGGATTCCCTGAATTTTTTTTTTGTGTACACTTGGGGTCAAAAGTAACAAAGTGTTACAACCAACCCCAATCAATGTTTTCACTTGCAAATGTTCACTCTTAGCACATAATTGGTGGCTTTCTTCGTAGATGAGAATATACAAGAGTTGTCGGAATAATTTTCCAGTTTGTTGTATCTTTTTGATTCACATTTTTAAATATGTAGGTACTTATAATCTTGGCAAACCTGGTAACTGCAGTCCCAAATTATTAAATTATAAAACTCAGTATATAATATCGGTTTAATGATGGAAATGTATGTAAAGCTAAATCATTTCTTAAAAAGCATTTTAAATTGTAAAACCTATGTAAATTGGTAAGATCTGGTACTTTTTGTTTTCCTACCAGCCGCCATTGTTTTTATTCTATAACCTTAATATTTATAACTTAATATAAACAAAGCTTTAACCAACCCAACTTAACCTGACCCTCTTTTACTGATTTAATGAATGACGGTCAGTTTAAGGGCGGTTAGATTTTTTAAAAATAAAACAAACAGTTATGATCCAGTATAAATTTAATAATTTGGGACCGCCCTTACCTGGTATGCCATACTGTTCACTTATCATTTTGTATTGTACCAAAGATAGTTTTTTTTATTTTTTCATTTTGCTAAGGTGTATTTTTGAATAAAATATTAATTTTGTTGATGAATACTAATATATTTACCCACTACTTATGAGCTGTGTAAATTATTTTGCCGTTACAACTTACCCCAATCATTGTTACTTTTAGCCCCAACGTTGAGGTTGAAAGTAACAGCTGTCTTACTAAAGAAAAAAAAAATTTCTAACAGTTGCTTTACGAAACAAACGAAATAAATATCTTGGAAGCAAGACAAATGTCCAATCTATCATTAAACCAATTTGGATGTAAAAAATTTGTAATAATCTATGAGAAATTAAATAAAAACAAAAAAATGTTACTTTTATCCCCGCTCTCCCCTACGTAAATGTATTTTATACATTTGTATATTGTGTAAGTTAAGCAGTGCAAAAATACTTTTCAATGCACTAATTCAAAAAGTTTTACTCTTTTTGGTCCTCTTCTAATAATGGCAACATTACTTTGTTTGGTGCAATCCCAGAGTTTCATCCCATAACCCATTATACAGGGTGTTTCAGACCACCCGTACCAGCACTTTTATTCGAAAATGCGACGTCTGACAACGATGAGGAAAAAAATTCAATAACATAAGTGCATATTTTGTATTTTTAATAAAACGAAATTTTAGACATAACATACGTGCAAAAACCAGTGTTTTTGAGCACATGCACACAATTGTTTCAATAACGGTTTTGCCGGAAATGACCCTAACTTTGTTATTATAAATGAAACACCCTGTATATGTTTACGTTTTTGGTAAGAGGAAGCAATTTTGAATGCAACTGCACTATTTTTAATGTTTATAACCTCAAATAATTCTTTAAAAAAATTAATTTGGTATTTGGATAACGACCCGAAACACTCCTCAGCATTGTGTCGAAATTATCTGCAAGGTCTAGAAAGAAAAACGTTTGCAAACAAATGATTTGGCCTGCTCAGTCACCAGCAGCTGGATTCTGTAACTTTGGATTTAACGGAAATGCAAGTTCATTACTACCTTGTTAATATGACCCACTTCTACAAAAAGCGATGCTCTAACCCACCGGTGGTAACTCACGGCGGGTTTACCCAAGTTAAAACCTGTATCTACTATTTTAGGAAAGTTAGTACAGAAAATCCTACTGCGCACGTTCACAACTGAAATATGCTTAACGCGTATTTGTTTAAAAATTACCGCCATGTAACTTTGTACACTCTGTCTTACATTAAAGAATTTATGGTAGTTTTTTTTTTAAGTTTTGATGCGTTTAGTTCCTATTTTTATATTACACAACGATTTTGTTAAGTTTTCTTATTTTATAGTTTGTTTACTGAATTAATTTTGTTTCAATGGTCGTCAGCACTTTGGGTGGGTATTTTTTAAATTCGGCCAGTGATGTGGTAAAGTAATTCTATTTTGTTTAGTTGATTTCATTTATTTATTGCACTATGTACGTTACAAACAAATATACCATGTTATTTATATATTAAGCTGGACTGTGAAATTAAAATTGGCGAATAATACACAAAGATATGACAAAACTTAATTTTGATATAATTTTGTGCATCTCGCAAGTTACGTTTGCATATTTCTTAATGTTGCGTTTATTCTTTTCTTCGTTCCACCATAAAATATGTGTTAGATGGGCCATCATGCTGAAAGAATGTAAAAATACCAATATACTGTCATGCGAATAATATACATACATTACTAGTTTACATGAGGTATTTATTTACTTGTTGAATGAACACAATATAATATTACGGATTTAAAAATGTTACAAAATTAATATCAATTTGTAAAATAAAAGATTTACTGTACTTACCAAAGCGCTATTTCGTCGCTTCGTTGCTAAATTTACTTATATCCAACACACTTAATTATTGTTAAAAATAGTTTCTTTTTTAATTCAACACAAATACAACACTCCAAAAATTTACTTAAATATAACATTTCACCCCCAATCATTAAATGTTATTGAGTATTGAGTAAACAAGTCGAAATGACAGGGTTTTAGCCTTAAACGCGGCTGTCGAGCCGGTTTCACACGAATTACGTCTAGCATTTACGGTTAGGGTTCATCCTTGGTCCTCAGAAGAAACGGAATATCAACTACCCGAATTGGGAAGTCACCACTAACGCGTGGTGTTTACGGTGGTGTTTAAAAGTTACGGAATAAGGGGGCAGATCTTTCTCCCATTGAGGTTTTGTAGGATGGATTAGACCGGCAAGTCCGAAAAACTGCAGCTACAAATGAAAACAACTTTTGGTTAAAACTTTAACAAGCATGGGTCAACACAGCACACGAAACTGCAAAAATTAGTTAACAGAATGCCAAGAATATGCCAAGCAGTTATTAAAGCAAAAGGTGCTCATTTTGACGAAAGTGCTGTTTAGGTCAGTTCAGGTCAGGTTAGGTTATTATAAATACAGTTTTATGAGAATAGTTGTATTATTAATGTTGATTATAATTAAAAATAAATTATTTTTATTCTTTTGTTAAAAATGTTCATAAATATTAATTTATTTATTTCCAAACTTTCTGACGGTAAGGTATGTGTAAAAACCAGATTTATTGAACACATGCTCACAATTGTATCACTTCCGGTTTCGCCGGAAATGACCATAACTTTGTTATTTTAAATGGAACACCTTAAATATTTTTACGTTTTTGGAAAGATGAAGCAATTTTGAATGCAACTGCAGTGTTTTTAATGTTTATAACCTCAAATAATGTTTGGAAGAAAATATTTTTTTTAATTGAGTGTTTTTTTTTTTAACGGAATTGTAGTAGTACATTAATCAAAAGAGTGCAGTTGTATTCAAAATTGCTTCGTCTTTACAAAAATGTAAAAATATACCGGGTGTTCCATTTAAAATAATAAAGTTAGGGTCATTTCCGGCGAAACCGGAAGTGAAATAATTGTTTGCAAGTGCTCAAAAAAATCCGGTTTTTTGCACGTATGATATGAGTAAAATTTCGTTTTATTAAATACAAAACTAAAGAAAAAAAGGGGGTGCTTAGAAGTAGAGCTCAGTTACATGTGAATAGAGTTTTAAATGTTGTTATGATTTACAAACTATAATGATAATCAAAAAAATAAATACAAAACTAATTTTTTTAAGAATGTCTTGTAGAAATGCTACACCAAATTGAGGTGATGCCTACTTAAGTGACGTGTCACCCACATAAAAATATTAAATGATACTATTATTAAAGGAATATCATTATGCTTTACTTATACAGGGTGAGTCACGACGGACGCGTCGGAGTTTTATGGCGAAACGCTTTATATTTTCCAATTTCTGTCGCTGTTAGATTATGTAAGTCAATAAGGGCTACATTTTAAAAATATTTTCAAACATACAGGGTGCTCCAAAAAAGAGTGGCATATCAAAGTTATACTTTTTCTTATGGAACACCCTATATATTTTTACATTTTTGGATTCCTCTTTAAATTTAATTAATAAAATGTACAAGGTCATATGGGTCTAAAGTCAACCGTTCTCGTGAAAATCGCATTTTCATGAAAATACAGTATTTTCAAAAATTTTCAACATTTAAAAACTTTGAGAAGTCTGAAGAAATTCGCTTGGAGATAAGATTGACAATAGATTATGTAACACTTTGCACCACCTACATTTTTAAAATATTATACAGGACGTTTTTTACGCTTGGTCAAATTTGTGAAACTTTAAACATCGATAACTCATTTTTTTTAAATACAATTCCTTATATTTTTTTACACCGTCTTATAGAAAATGTAATTCTCTTTCGAAAACATTAATACTGTTTTATACCTAAAGTTGATATTTTCCGAGATATTGCGATTTTCTTGTTAATTATTAGGTCAAAGTAATATTTTCGAGTAGGCTATGAAGATAGACAGCGGTAATTTGAAACAATTGAACGAAAGAACAAGAAAGGTTTAGTTTTATCTTTTGCCTACGCATTTTTGACATTTTTTTATAGTGAAGAGCAATCTCACGTTTAAATCGAGATTTTTTACAATTATTTATGCATTTATTTATTGGACCAGTATGATAAGATGATTAGTAAATCATATAAACTATTTTTTTTGTTTGATACGACTCTCGGTTCTACCAAAATGTCTTTGCTTAACTTCTGGTTCCACGCATTTTGCAAACATTGTGTTTTATACAGTGTGCACAATGTTTAATGAAGGTAAGTGTTTATGGTGTGTTAACTAAAATATAAATACACAGAAAATATTTCAAATTGGGACGGTAGTAACTTTAATTGAACATTTATAAAAATAT
The DNA here is from genome assembly GCA_947652605.1 of Elmis aenea. NCBI lineage: Eukaryota > Metazoa > Arthropoda > Insecta > Coleoptera > Elmidae > Elmis > Elmis aenea. Next base: position 51,409,277 of record OX393577.1, on the reverse strand, counting down.
TTCTAGTGATAACTAAAATGTATGTAATAATAATTCAAAAACTTTTGAGACAATCACTCCTAAGTTGCGTAATGTAAGGCGTTCACTTGAAAAGAGGATCACAATCTGTATTCAAGAGGATGGTCGTCATGTTGAACATTTATTGTAATCGGCTGTTAAATTTTGTTTTT